>OX327000.1:81507373-81919873 GCA_946800695.1 Geum urbanum
TGTATGAAGCTGTAAGTGTGAATACAAAACATCTTCATATTGAGTCTTATAGCTAAGAAAATTACAGAAAGACATGGCACCTTCTACATCTGCAAGTGTTCAGCAATCTGCAGCTGACTTGAATAACATTGCAAACAATTCAAAACTGAGACATGTTTCAATCAACTCTCTGCTGAGCATGTTGACTGTGAAACTCAGTGAATCAAATTTTATCAAGTGGAGCTTTCAGTTTCAATCTCTCCTTGAAGGGAATGAGTTGTTTGGCTTCTTTGATGGAACTGAAGTATCTCCTCCAAGGTACAATTTGACTGAAGAAGGTGAAGTGACTTCAGAAATCAGTGAAGCATATAAGCTGTGGAAGAAAACAGATAAAGCATTCCTGAGCTTACTAATGGCCACACTGATTCACATATTTTCAAGTATTTAATTAAACACTTAATCAAACACGAATACAATTAAAACCCTTCTTTGTTGATGTAGCATTGATAAGTAGGGATCGTTCTTAACCGGGGATTGAGGGTGCATGCATAACTATGCTAGGTTATATAGGGGGGTGCAAAGTTGGTTTGTTTTCTATAATCTACGAAATTAAACAAGAAAAATGGTTAGAAACACATCAAGAAATCACAAGTTCTAACATGTTTAAACTCATAGACAAGCAAACAATCAAGAACACATAACCCTAAACATGTTTCTACACCGAAAAATCCTAATGCTATTATTTACAAGTGATCATCACATTTATTCAACCTAGCCGTTTACCTCATCCTTATTTGATCCCAACGAAATTCATAGCTCAAGTTAAAACATACGCACATGTATACATCGAAAGTAGGGAGCAACCAAATCGAGTTAACCACCTAAGTCCAATTTTATCTTTAATTAGTTCATTAAAACATGCGAGGGTGAACTGGATATTCGAGTATCATCCTAACAAGCTCTAACGCATTAAGTGTTGGTATACTAGCATGCATATTCGAACCTAAGGCTATGAACACATGGAAGGTTTCAAACAAATCTGAAAATAAACATCTTACAACAAAACATAATCTCACTACACAAAGTTTGGAAAATTCCTTACAAAACCGAAACAAATTACAAGATATTGTTACACTTTTTGATCCGAGGGATATTCGCTCCGCAATCTCCAAGTGTAGCAGCTCCTTGATGGTTGATGAAATCGCACGAACTCAAAGCCAAATCGAGCAAGAGAGGTCGCGGGTGAAGGTAGGTTTATTTGGGAGGTGGTGGAGATGGTGTTTCGGTTTCTTGAGAATTCTCTTGGCTAAGTGTGAGAGGAGGTGATGTAGAGACAGGGGTTCGGCTCTCTAAATGTGTGATCTCCCTTGAAAGAGTCGAGCTTCCCTTTATATAGAAGAAGATTAGGAAACTTCCCACCTTCTGAAAGCTGTCAAATCTGACACTTCTGTATTAAAAGCTATGTTTCGGACGTTTTACAACTTCAAACGGCGTGATTCTTTCGGCACTAGAAAATAGACTTCCAGGGATTTCCAGCTATGTATTAATTGTGCCATAATTCCTCCTAACGCGCCTTCACTGCCCATTTAAAGTTGGATGTTACGCAGAATGACCTGTACCTACTAAATCCGGGATTGCTGAATATTTACACATTGTAACGGCATGATTCCAGTGGGGTTGGAAACTAGACTTCCATATCTTTCTAAGCATGCCTCACATGTGTCCAAATTCGTTTTCAATTGATTTTTGTGGCCTGTTGAAGTGGGCTGATCTGCACAGGCAGATTTCCTGATTTCTAGCTTTTGATCCATTTTCTTCTTTTGGGCTTCTTTGTGGGCGACTCTTGACATGATCTTGGACCTTCTTGGACATATGAGCATGGTCTTGACCCATCTTAGTGATCTTTGATCCATTCTTTATAAATCGTGGCCCATTCTTCTTCATCTTTCCTCCTCATTTTAGGAACTTCCTCCTTAGTAGGTTTTGAGCTCATTTCTGCCTCCTTTACGGATTCCTCCTTTATTTCTACCTACAAACATAAAGTAAGTTAAAAACATATTTACTAAGCACAAAACAAAGCTAAATATAGAGAGAAAGTGATTAATAATCAAGCATAAAATGCGTAGATCAAATTCCCCCACACTTAAACTTTGCTAGTCCCTAGCAAATACAAATCAAAGCAACGGACTCGATAAAAGAAAAATAAAGGGAAAAAAAAAATAACAATGGGAAAAACGTCACACTTATATGTACAAAACACTTAGAAGTCTCAATGTTTCAAAGCCGCAAATTTTCATGTTATCATGTTTGAAAACGTAAGAGATACTAAGTAAAACAACACTAAGCCCTTAGTCAAAATTTGTCTCAGAAATTTCTTAATGTATATGGCAATGGAATTACATAACTTCAAATGATAACCAAGATATGATTCATGCAATGAACAAGTAAGACGTGGTGTAAACAATGGTGATGTTAAAGCTGTGCATGTTTCGAATAAAGTTCAAATCAACTCACATGGATGCACTCATCATATTTTCACTCAAAAAAAATGGATAGAAATAATTGAAAACCTCATGAATGAAATACTTGCACAAATGAACCAAACCATATGCTTACTCATGCAACTTACTCAACAGATTAACTGCTACTCATCTTAAGGATCAAAAAGGACTTTCGAAGGGTTGTAATGGGGCAAGGCTAAGGCATTCGAAAATTTAGATAAGTGGTGGTTAAAAACGTTCCAAAGACTTAGTCGAAATATCACAAACTTTGTAAAACCAGACTCCTTCATCTTTTCCACGCCTCCATGGTCAATCTTCTATAAACAAGGGCCAAATTTCATTTTGTTGGACCCTAACTTCATTCTAAACTCCCATTGAGCTTTGTGAACAGGACAAAGGCCATATTTCTTTATTTTTTTTGGGCCTTCAATTCGTAGCATACTCCAAATTCACAAGTATGGGGGACATTAATCCAAACATTTACAAAACAGAACACATTTCCATGAGAGATCACAATTTTTTTTTCTTTTCATTCTCTCGAACTCCTTTTTTATTTTTTGGAAATAACACACTTTTTAAGCTATTTGGACAAGTCTATCCCCATACACACATTATACCAATCAAAGAGCATCACCAAAAATCTCCATCTTCGGCTCTTGTCGACATTACTTCACACTAAGTCTGCAGAACATAGGATAAAGAAGTCCTACACTAGGCAAAGTGTTTAGGTATTACGGGTGACGAAAGAAAGCTTAATGTGGGCTCAAATGGTTTATCTAAGGGTGTCGCAACTCGTGCGCACATAAGGGACTCATGGCAATTTGGCTAGTGGTGGTAAACCTAAGTGCCTCTTATCATATCCAAAATCAGAGTATATGTCAACTATAAGCTTTGCAAATTCGACATGAGTAAGTTCTAGTAATCTCTAGTTCATTAAAATCTATGGCGAGTAACCAAATGATGCACATGCATAGTTTTGAGACTAATATGCATAAAATTCACTCAAAAGAAATGTATAGGCTCAAAACTCACGTTTAGGGTTCATATGACTTAAACTTATTCTCACATGCGAAATCTGTACCATGTTTAACTATCCATATCTACTACATGTCATGACACTCAAAATAACTCAATTAACACAAGAAATCATGAATGCAATGCCATATGTATGTTCAAATTCAGTCCATTTTCATCATAGACTAACTAAGGGCATCCTAAGACTCTTTAAAACACTAAGTTAAACAAAAAGACTCAAAATACACTAAGTATGACTCAAAACAAAATTTTTTTTTTTTTTTTTAGGGCATCATCCGTCGGAAAGTTCCATTGTCCGCCCGATTTTATAATTTATGACTCAATAAAGTTGTAAACCCCTTCCCCCACACTTAAACTCTACATTGTCCTCAATGTACCAAAGTAAAGTCATAGAATTCAAACATGAAAGAAGGAACTCACGAAGATCTAACTAATTAAACAAAAGTTACGAAAATTAAAAAGATAAGGGAAGAGAATGCAAATCTGTTGTAGACTCCTCCATTGGGTTGCCTCCCAACAAGCGCTTGTTTTTTTTTAACGTCTTCCAGCCTAGACGTGATGCTTTCTTTTATGCTCAATGAACAGCCTGAACTTGGAGGTGCATCGCCTCCATTTCTTCTTTCCATTTGTCAGCTTCCTTGTTCTGACCTCTGTACCTTTAAGCTTGAATTACCAACGATGTAGAGCTCAAAAATTTGTGATCTTTACATGGATGAAAACTAGACGTCTCGAGCTTTCCAACCATATAAAGAACTTGATCTAACTCCAAACGAGCTGAAAGTTATGGCCTTCAGAAGTTGACTATTCTGTTTGGACAGAAGCTGCGAATTTATCCAAATATTTGGAGTACGTTCCTCCAACGTATCCTTCAAAACTCAACAAACATCAAATCCAATGCAAATGCATGAAATGTATTATGAGGTTGCATGAAATGTATTATGAATATGATGCAAAATGATGCAATTATGTAATGCAAGAAATTGTTATGCAAAGATATGCAAAGATGCGAAACTATTCTAAACAAAAATCGAGCAGCCTGAGCATGACTACTTGCATAATTTCTCTAGAATTAATCACACGTTGAAACAAGCTGAAAATTTGCGAGCGAGGACTAGACACATAAACAAACACTTCCTCAAATTTTCAGAATTTTTCTATACATGTAACTACGTCAGAAAAAATCACACAAACAGCCCATTGCCCAGCTCCGATTTGACTCTCTAAAACTAAAAATAAAAAATAAAGTGTGGTTACCTCATGTACTTAGTTCCTGCAGGGGTTAGTTGTATAATTACTAAGTCAAAAACGTCATATACATAAATTGTCACTCAAAAAATGCAAGCACACCATAGTCCACGAAATTCATGCAAGAATTCATTCAAACTTTCATTCAAAGTGCATCAAGCAAGAACCTAAGTGAAAGATGGAGTGAATGCATAAGAGAAAACGTTATGCAAGCTACAAATGCAAGTGGTTAAGTCCTTTGCACGTTGGTTACAAACAACACGTTGGTTACATACAACACGTTGGTTTTATGCACAAGTAGGGTTCATTGTGTTGCGCTTTAGATTTGGAGAGAGTACATTTGCTTGATTTTTAGGTCGTTCAAAGGACGTGCGACCCGCGCGATAAAGTGTACACTTTCAATCGAATGGTCTTGGTTCAATCGAAAAACATGGCCAGTTAAGGATAGAGATAACGCGAGAGGTAGGACTAATTTTGACAATACACCCCGAGGCTAACCGGGCCAATGGTATATACTCCAATGGTGTAAGTCTTTCTTAGATCCAAAACCTGTCACCAGTCATAACCCGTTTCTAGACACCATGTCCGACATTCAACCAATCTTTCGAAAATGTACAACTCCCTCAAGTCCAATGTAGACTCCGCCCTCAACCTCATGTCCATAACTTCACTTAGGTTATGGTGTATGGTGATGAAATCCATACATCACGAGGGGTTAAGGAGATAAACATGGAAAAGAGGCGCCATCTATTCAACAATGAGTGCGACTTAATCAACCAAGCTCATGTACTTAATGCAAATCCAAGCTTCCTTTAATGTTACATGGCTGCAAAAGATACAATATGAACAAGTGCTAGTATAAATCTCGAAAATTTACAAGTATATATGCACAAAATTTCACATATTCACAAAGGACATAGACAAATTCCAGATTCGCGCAAATTGCGCGCAGATGCTCGTAGATTTTCTGCAAAATTATTGGTTACTCCGATGGGGCTGAAATTTTATATGCAAAAACTAGACACATAACCAAACAATCCTGCAAAATTTCATAATTTATTGAGCACTCTAGCTACGTCAAACAATTTATCCAAAACTGGGCAGTGCACAGCCCTGCAAAACAGAAAGTTATTAACATAATGTACAAGCATAATCACACAATTCTTTTCAATCCCCGGCAACGGCGCCAAAATTGATTCACATCTTTTCAAGTATTTAATTAAACACTTAATCAAACACGAATACAATTAAAACCCTTCTTTGTTGATGTAGCATTGATAAGTAGGGATCGTTCTTAACCGGGGATTGAGGGTGCATGCATAACTATGCTAGGTTATATAGGGGGGGTGCAAAGTTGGTTTGTTTTCTATAATCTACGAAATTAAACAAGAAAAATGGTTAGAAACACATCAAGAAATCACAAGTTCTAACATGTTTAAACTCATAGACAAGCAAACAATCAAGAACACATAACCCTAAACATGTTTCTACACCGAAAAATCCTAATGCTATTATTTACAAGTGATCATCACATTTATTCAACCTAGCCGTTTACCTCATCCTTATTTGATCCCAACGAAATTCATAGCTCAAGTTAAAACATACGCACGTGTATACATCGAAAGTAGGGAGCAACCAAATCGAGTTAACCACCTAAGTCCAATTTTATCTTTAATTAGTTCATTAAAACATGCGAGGGTGAACTGGATATTCGAGTATCATCCTAACAAGCTCTAACGCATTAAGTGTTGGTATACTAGCATGCATATTCGAACCTAAGGCTATGAACACATGGAAGGTTTCAAACAAATCTGAAAATAAACATCTTACAACAAAACATAATCTCACTACACAAAGTTTGGAAAATTCCTTACAAAACCGAAACAAATTACAAGATATTGTTACACTTTTTGATCCGAGGGATATTCGCTCCGCAATCTCCAAGTGTAGCAGCTCCTTGATGGTTGATGAAATCGCACGAACTCAAAGCCAAATCGAGCAAGAGAGGTCGCGGGTGAAGGTAGGTTTATTTGGGAGGTGGTGGAGATGGTGTTTCGGTTTCTTGAGAATTCTCTTGGCTAAGTGTGAGAGGAGGTGATGTAGAGACAGGGGTTCGGCTCTCTAAATGTGTGATCTCCCTTGAAAGAGTCGAGCTTCCCTTTATATAGAAGAAGATTAGGAAACTTCCCACCTTCTGAAAGCTGTCAAATCTGACCCTTCTGTATTAAAAGCTACGTTTCTGACGTTTTACAACTTTAAACGGCGTTATTCTTTCGGCACTAGAAAATAGACTTCCAGGGCTTTCCAGCTATGTATTAATTGTGCCATAATTCATCCTAACGCGCCTTCACTGCCCATTTAAAGTTGGATGTTACGCAGAATGACCTGTACCTACTAAATCCGGGATTTCTGAATATTTACACATTGTAACGGCATGATTCCAGTGGGGTTGGAAACTAGACTTCCATATCTTTCTAAGCATGCCTCACATGTGTCCAAATTCGTTTTCAATTGATTTTTGTGGCCTGTTGAAGTGGGCTGATCTGCACAGGCAGATTTCCTGATTTCTAGCTTTTGATCCATTTTCTTCTTTTGGGCTTCTTTGTGGGCGACTCTTGACATGATCTTGGACCTTCTTGGACATATGAGCATGGTCTTGACCCATCTTAGTGATCTTTGATCCATTCTTTATAAATCGTGGCCCATTCTTCTTCATCTTTCCTCCTCATTTTAGGAACTTCCTCCTTAGTAGGTTTTGAGCTCATTTCTGCCTCATTTACGGATTCCTCCTTTATTTCTACCTACAAACATAAAGTAAGTTAAAAACATATTTACTAAGCACAAAACAAAGCTAAATATAGAGAGAAAGTGATTAATAATCAAGCATAAAATGCGTAGATCACACACTAAGTGATGATATCATGGACATCATCATTGGATGCAGGTCATCTCATGAAGCATGGAATGCTCTTGTTGAAAGATTTTCAACAGTTTCCAGAGCTAACATCATGCAACTCAAGACTGAACTTCAAACCATCCAGAAAGGAGCTGACACAATTGAGAAATATCTTCTGAGGATCAAGAGTGCTAGAGATCAACTTCTATCAGTTGGAGTACTGATTGCTGATGAAGACATAATCATTGTTGCTCTCAATGGTCTTCCTGAAGAGTATGGAATGATTAAGATGGTGCTGAGAGGAAGAGAGTCTCCCATTTCACTAAGGGATCTCAGAACACAGCTTCTCGCAGCTGAAAGAGATTTGGAGGGTATATTTAGACCTCACTCTACCATGAGTGCAATGGCTGCAAGAGGTGATCCAACTACTGGTGAACATAGAAGACACTGGTCTCAAGGAGATAACAAGGGAGAGAAATTTTCTGACAAAAGATTTGGAGGACCTGACAAGGGACAGAAGAGCAATACTGGAGAGTGCTCTTTCTGTGGCAAGAAAGGTCACATTGCTGATACCTGCTTTCAGCTTCATTCCTGCCAAATATGTAATAAGAAAGGACACTTTGCTGACACATGCTTTCAAAATCCTAACTACAAGAAAGGATCAACCAACCCTCCTTCACATGCTCCCACAGCTTCTGTCTCAAACCCTCCAGTATACAGAAATGATAATGGTTCTACACCTGAATGTCAAATATGCTACAAAAGGGGTCATACTGCTGTGAACTGTTTTTACAGAACTCATGTTGGGTCAGACCATCCTTCTCAATCTGTTGTGTCATGCCAGATATGTGGTCTTAAAGGTCATGGAGCTCTGAACTGCACTCACAGGTCTAATTTTGCATATCAAGGTGATGAACCACCCTCTTCTCTGACAGCAATGACTGCTCACTCCAGGGCTATGGCCACTAGGAATGTGGCAAGCTCTTCTGGAACCAGTCAGGATGTGTGGATTGGAGATTCTGGTACTACACACCACATGACTTTTGATCTCAGGAACTTGACTATTGCTCAGCCATACAACAGTGATAATCACATCACCATTGGAAATGGTTCAGGTCTTGCTATTTCTCACATTGGTGTATCTAATATTACTCCCTCTTCACACACTTTTCATCTTAGTAATGTGTTGCATGTTCCTCAGCTAGCAGTTAATCTTTTATCACTCACTAAACTTTGCAAGGACAACAGATGCTTCATCACTCTTGATGATACAGATATATGTGTGCAGGACAAAATTACAAAGGGGCTACTATACCAAGGAAAGAGCAATCCTGAAGGCCTCTTTCTGTTCAAAAGTCCAAAGCTTCATAATTCAAATAAAGCTGTGCATTCTGCCTATGTTGGGGGTGTGATCAGAAACAATATCTGGCATCACAGATTTGGACATCCTTCTTCTGAAGTCACAACTAGAATGTTATCTCTTTCTGATATAAAGTGTAATACTGGTACATCTGAGTCTATATGTACTGATTGTATACAAGGAAAGATGCATAGGCTTCCTTTTTCTGAATCTGATAGTCATAGTTTACAACCTTTTGAGAAACTGCATTCTGATGTATGGGGACCAGCTCCTTGTCAGTCTCTTGAAGGGTACAAATATTACTTGACTTTCATTGATGACTGTACCAGATTTACTTGGATCTATCCTTTGGTAAATAAATCAGATGTTTTCCCTACTTTTGTTAAGTTCTGTGCAATGGTTCAGACTCAGTTTGGTGCATTAGTTAAAGTTCTTCAGTCTGATGGAGGGGGTGAATATATAAGTAATGCTTTCCAAAATTTTATGTCATCAAAGGGAATTCTTCACTACAAATCATGTCCATATACCCCTCAGCAAAATGGTCTTGCTGAGAGGAAGAATAGGCATTTAGTTGACACTTCTGTCACTCTTATGGTAGCTGCATCTTTACCCAAAGCCTTCTGGTTTCATGCTATATCTCATGCTGCCTATTTGATAAATATGATGCCATGTAAGTTTCTTCAGCATATCTCTCCTTTTCAGAAACTATTTCATAAGGTACCTCCTGTCCAGAATCTGAGAATTTTTGGTTCAGCATGCTTTCCTTACATTAGACCTTATACCAAGGATAAATTGGAACCAAGGTCAGTACAGTGTGTGTTCCTTGGTTATGCCTTGGGATATAAAGGAGTGTTCTGCTATAATATTCCTCAGAATAAGCTCTGGATGTGTAGACATGTAGTACATCAAGAGTCTGTATTTCCTTTTGCCATTACTCCCTCTTCTGTTCCCTTTCTAGTTCCCACTGTTACATCTTCAACATTCTTTGCTCCTTCACCTTCACATTCTTCCAGTGTTGGTTCTCCCACACTGTTTGAAGGGGGGATTGGAGCACAAAGCAATAATGGAAATGGTGATTCTCAAGATCAAAGTCAAGATTCTTCTGATGCTGAAATTGTCAGTGAAGCTAATGTGCAGAATGAATCTACTGATTTTGTTGTCACTAATGTTAATGAAAATGTGAATGAAGCTGGCATACAGGAAACTCATAGCAGTACTGCAGATGAAGAAGATTTAAACAGTGCTGAAAGTAACAATACAGTAGCTGAAGGAGTTCCAAATAATGATGATGTCCATCATAATGAACAAGGTAGTGAAGAAGATGTTATTGTCAATAATGGTAACATTCTCTTAGACCCTGCTGTAGGAAATTTAATGCAAAATCCTGAATATCAATTTGTTGAAGATCAAGACTATAATAGACACTCCATGTTGACAAGAGCCAAGAATGGAATAGTCAAAAAGAAAGACTTTAGTGAGTACTGTGTATTCTCATCTATTGTTCAGCAGAAACTTTACAATGAGTATCCCTTTTTTGCTGGTTTTACTGCAGTAACTGATATTACAGATGTTCATGAGCCTAAATATTATAGGGCTGCATCAGGACAACCAGAATGGGAAGAGGCAATGAAAGAAGAGATTACTGCTCTAAACAGACAAGGTACATGGTCTCTTGTACCTTGTCCAAAAGGGAAAAATATTGTTGGCAGTAAATGGGTCTATAAGGTAAAGAAAAATCAAGATGGTACTGTCTCCAGATATAAGGCAAGGCTGGTTGCACAAGGTTTTTCTCAGGAAAAAGGATTAGATTATGATGAAACATTTAGTCCAGTGGTTAAACACAGTACTGTAAGGTTGATACTTGCTCTTGCAGCCACACACAACTGGAAATTAAGGCAATTAGATGTGAAAAATGCTTTTCTACATGGAGATCTTAAGGAAGAAGTGTATATGAAACAACCTCAAGGTTTTGTGGACAAAGATCATCCAGAGTATGTCTGTTTACTAAAGAAGTCCTTGTATGGACTCAAACAAGCACCAAGGGCATGGCATGAAAAATTTACAAGCTTTCTTCCTGGTTTGGGTTTTAAGTTCTCTCATTCTGATCCTAGTTTATTCATTAAAAGCAGCACTACAGGTATTGTTATTCTTCTACTGTATGTAGATGATATTGTGATAACTGGATCAGATATTCAAGGAATGGAAGAGATAATCACTGAGTTGAATTCAGTCTTTGAAATGAAAGATCTTGGAGCTCTATCTTATTTTCTTGGGCTGGAAGTATCATATACACCAGAAGGATTATTTCTGAGTCAGAAAAAGTATGCAGAAGATTTACTTGTAAGAGCTGGAATGCATTCTACCAAACCTTGTTCCACACCATGTCTGCCTCACTCTCAAATGCTCAAAACTGATGGAGAACCTCTGGCTGATCCTACATTCTATAGGAGCATTGTAGGTGCATTGCAGTACCTTACTTTCACAAGGCCTAATATTGCCTATGCAGTTAATACTGCATGTCAGTTCATGTCAGTTCCTACTACAACTCATTTTGTTGCAGTAAAGAGAATACTAAGATACATTCAAGGTACTTTACATAAGGGGCTGTTCTACAAACATCAAGATAAACAGATTGGAGAACCAGCAGTATGTATTAAAGCATTCTGTGATGCTGATTGGGCAGGTGAAATAAATAACAGAAGGTCAACAACTGGATTCATAATCTACATCAATTCATGTCCTATATCATGGCAATCAAAGAAGCAAGGTTCTGTATCCAGAAGCTCCACTGAAGCTGAGTATAGAGCTCTTGCAAATACAGCTGCAGAAATATCTTGGATTAGACATGTGCTGTGTGATTTGCAAGTTAAAATTCCAAGACCTCCTCTCCTTCAATGTGACAATCTCTCAGCTCTTGCCTTAGCTTCAAATCTAGTCTTTCATTCCAAAATAAAGCATCTAGACAATGACTTTCATTTTGTAAGAGAAAGAGTACAGAAACATGATCTGTTGCTGCATTATGTGCCTACAGCAGAACAAACTGCAGACATTCTCACCAAAGGTCTTCATAGTCCTATATTTTACTATCACTGTAACAATCTCAGCTTGGTAAACCTTGCTGAGCTTGAGGGGGTGTGTTAACTGTGATAACAGAAGGATAACAGAATGATGAGGTGGCTAACAGTCATCAGTTGGTTCTGTTAAAATCTGTTATAAGCTGTATTTCATGTTTTAGACACGTGATGTGTGTGTACAAGCTGAGTGTGAGCTGTATATGTTGCACACACTTGTTGTGATCCATATATAAGGATCAGAATGCTTAGTAATTAGGATAAGGTGATCTGTAATCAATCTTTTCTGAGTTGAGTGTTCTTGAGTGTTCTACATTGTTCTTCATTGTTCTTCACTGTGTTCTTCATCTTCAATGTTTAATTCTGTATAATTTTTGAGTGATCTGTGTTGAAGAATAGCCATGTTATCACAGTTGTAACTGCTCTGCGATGCAGAAGTTGGAGGCCGCACTTGAATATATGGAAAGGAATGTGCGTGTTAAATGTAATGTAACCAGCTGATTATTCAACTGTTGAATCGATCGTATCCAAGGGTGGTTTCAATTTACGAATGATAAATAGAACCAAAATAACGATTTTCCTAGCGGCTGCGACATTGAGCTAGCTTGCTTGCCGTCGGCATGTAGGAGGCAACGACGTGTCACACATCGCTGCAACTTCATATTCCAAGCAATAAGAGAAGCAAACATTACTTAATGAGTTACCTCAGGGATGGACATGATATAACTGAGGGCATCACGACAGAAACCAGATAATGTACATAATTTCTTATACCAATTTCAAAAGATTAAAACAAAAAATTTAGCCGACATTTTTCGCTTTTGTCGGCTCTCAAAGTGTTTACAAAACCATGCTTTGTTAGTGGAAAAAAAATTGGGCATTTTTTTTTTTTAGATTTTGGTGAAATGGCCAAAATCAGGTGAATAGCACACGATGGCAAAATGACGAAAAATGTTAATTTTGAAATTTTTTGAGAAAAAATTCCTAGATTCAAAATTAGGTCTCATAACCCTTAAAATACAATCTCACAACTTTTTGTGCTCTGGAAATATGCTTTTGATTAGGTAAATGCTTAATTTTATTTTCTAATAATACGGGATTCCGTTACATTTGATAAGCCAACGCACAACTATGGCATTGCCTTTCTTGTAGTTGCTACGCTCGCGAATGCTCTCAGGGGACCTAGTGAGATGTCCAAAATTAGTGACCAAAGGGAGTTTAGTGGCGATGGGAAGAGTTTGGACGATGTGTTTTTTTAGAAGACAGATATGGTACACATGATGTATACAAGTGTCGGGAGGTAGTTTGAGCTTGTAGGCCACCTTGCAAACACGAGCAATGATATGAAAAGGGTCGTAGAAGCGCGGTGCTAACTTCTGACTTGTCGAGGAAGCCAAAGATTACTGACAGTATGGAGCTAGCTTGAGATACACCCAATCATCAACCTTGTGCTCACGTTCAGTCCTGTGTTTATCCACCTGTTGGCGCATTCAATTATAGGTCTGTTGAAGATTGAGCTTGCGGGTGCGATTGAGCTTATCATCAAGGCATCATCCACCGAAGCCACAACTGTTTCTACCGAATTACGCGTGGGGGCGTAAAGGGGCAGAAGCAACACGAATAAGCTTCCTCCTCCTCCTGGTCGTGCGATGGATTTCCCCCTCTTGGTGCGTCCGAACGGTGGGGCTGCTCGGACGGGCGGGCTCTTCCTCTTCCTTTGTGCGTGCAGACTCTTCCTGTCGGGCGCTTCCTCCTGCTCTCGGGCGTTCGGGTGCAGCTGTTAAAAGAATACAACAACGAAACAGGCGGTCAGGGGTCAAGACGGGGTGGCCCGCCTTCAACGCTCCGATGCCTAAGTTAGAAGATGTATTGGATATAACAGTCAAGCGAACGTGCGAGTGGTATGGTATGAATCGAGTGAGTCAGCTGGCTCTCGATGGGATGATCTTACCTGTAATAAATACCTGATATATAAAGGTGGTTGAGTTTGGAGCCTGGTGGTGTTCTTTGATGTGGGACTGGTATACTTGCTGGTGTGTGATCCGTACGTTCGAGCGTTCGCCTGGCGGGCGCGTGTGCGCTCGGATGGGGCCGGTCTAGTGAGTGAAGTTGGAGCCTCCTTGGTGGTCTTGCATGTGGTGTGGTAGGTGTTGCTAATCTGCTTAAGTGGATAAGTATGTTAATCGTTCAACTATTGATACAATACTAACAAGTCCCCCAAGTCCCCAAGTCAAAGAGAACTTTCTTGACTGGGGAGTTGAAAAAGGGTCCGTACGATTAAACAAAATACTTATCCGGTTGAGCAGTGGTCATTATCCTGTGACCCCCAAGTCCCCCAACTCTCCAGGCAAGGAAGGGCTCGCATGACGGAGTGGGACCTTGGCGTCCGAGCGTGTACCTGTTCGCTCATTCGTGTACCTGCTCTTGTATTCTGGGCCCGACGTCCAAACTGATCTTGCTAGTTTGGACCCGCGTGCCCGTGGGGTGTTGCCTGTTCGAGCGTTGGTGTACTTATGGGCCCGGCCTCCAGAACGACTTGCTATTCTGGAGCCGCGCGCCCAGATGGGATCGGTCTTGCAAATATATACAAGTACAACAGATGTGCAGGTATATAAGTATGCAGGTTATGATGTATGAATGTATGGTATGATGCATGAATGTATGGTATAATGTGTGTGTATGCAAATGTTTTTCGTAACACCGGCGTTTGGATGGCGCGGTGCACCGCGTACATCAACGGGGATGCCGTTCCGTACGGTATAGCGTCAATGGAGGGATCAAGACCGCGACCTATAAGTAACGCGCTACAGAGGGGACGGACCGCATGCCCGTGCCGTTCTTCGACTTAGCACCCTCAGAGAGGGGGCGAACTCCATGCCTCCGTTATGACAGTGGGCTTGCTTTCGCGACCGAGGAGGCGCCCGCGCTCATCAATCCCGGAACGCGCAAGGAGGGGTCGGACCGCACGCCCTTGGCGCTCCGAGTCGGGGTCGAATGTTAACGTTGCGCTCACACGGAGGGGAAACACCCCACGCCCGTGCCGCCCATCAACTTAGCACGCCCAGAGAGGAGTTGGCCCCATGCCTCTGTCATGACAGCCGGCTTGCTCTTCGATCATGTAACGGTGCGCTCACGGAGGGGGCGAACCCCATGCCCGTGCCGCCCATCGGGCTCAGCGCGCGCTCAGAGAAGGGGCGTGCCCCATGCCTCTGCCGCTTGATCCGGCTTGCTAATGCGTGCGCGTACGTAGAGGAAGAACCCCATCCCGTACGGCGCAGCTCTTCACTCAGGGCACGGCCAAAAGGGAATTCAGGCGTTAGCCCTCTTTCGGGGCGCCCGAGTGGTACGTGTACTAACCTGATGGTGTTTTGTGAGCGCTTGGTCGTGCGGGTGGTGCATGCGCCAGTAAAGATGGTTGGTGTCGTGGCATGTTGTCCTTGCCTTGGGTTTTGGTGGTGCTCTGATGAGACGTTTTGAGGTGACATTCCTTTTGACTTCTCTTTGGGAACCGGTGTAATAAATGCTAGCCGTCGCAATTAATGCTAGCGTGCCCTTTGCATTAAATGCTGATGTTGTGATGATTGCTCGGAGGGCAGACGTCACGCGCGTGGGAGCGTGGGAGTGGGGCATGGGCGCCACGTGTTGGGCTGTGGGCGACCGTGCTAGGGTTTGAAATCGAGGCGGGAAGTGGAGGAGTTGGCGCGGTTACTGAGGAGGGCAAGTAAACCGCCTAGGCCACGTGTCATGATCGACGGTGGACACGCGAAAAACGGACGACTGGCGTTCGTTTGCGTATCCCGTCCGAGTGATATAAATAGGGTTCCCTTGCCGTTGTCTTCTTCATCACTCTCATAACTTACCGAAATTCTGCCGGAATCATTCTGCGACCTGTATCTGTTTTAGCTCTTCTCTGTGTTCGTGTCCTTCGTTCCCGGAGTACCTGCTCAATCGTGAAATTTTCCAGTCCACAAACCAAATCTGGTGAGGCTCTCGTCCTTGGTTCTGTTGTTGATTTTGTTTTTTGTGTTTTTCTGGGTTTTTTTGAACTAGGGGATAAGGTGTGTTCTTGGGTGGGTCGTGTTTTTGATCTGTTTGTGGGTGATTCTTTGTGGGTTTTGGTGTTTCTGTGTGGGGAGGGATTTTTGCTAAGTGTTGGTCGTGCGCTCGTCTATAGGATGGAGCCGATTGAGATACCGAGCGATCAGTCACGTGAGCGGATCTACATTCCGGGGTTGGGGTGGATTAGTTGTGGGTCGGGCGGGTCGAGTACGTCGAGTGTGTCTTCGGACGAGTCTGTTTTGAGTGTCCCGCCCCTGCAATGTATTTTTCCTGATACCTCTCCCGTGCAGCCAATGGAAGCTAGGTAAGCGTTCGTGACTGTGGGTTTGGCGAGCTCGTCTGGATCGTCGGGCGGGCAGTCTGGTGGTTCGAATCCCTGGGGTGAGGAGAGGGCGGAAGGAGGAGATTCGCTTCCTCAACCATTGGCGGGTGGGCCCGTGCACTGGGTGTTTCCCGATGGCACGCCCGTCTAGGAGCCTGAGCGTGCGCCATCCGTTTCGGAGCTGGCCAGGTGGGCGAGAGATTATCATATCCCCAGGTCTGTGGAATTGCGGGTGCCTGGCGGGGGCCATACTTTCACTCGCCCGCCGCCCGGCCACGTCTGTCTGAGCGAGTACCATCTCAAGGCGGGGATCAAGTTGCCGCTGCACCGGTTTTTTTAGTATATGTTGGCGCTGCTGAACATCTCGCTTGGTCAGTGTGGGCCCACGCTCACCCATACGCTCGTGGCCATGTTCAACATCTTCCGGATGAGCGGCCTGGACCAGCCCACGCGGGCAGAGTTCTTTCACTTCTTCGGTCTGCGCTACTCTACGCGCAAGAGGGACTGGGGGACCATCACCGTGGAGCCGCGCGTGAAGTGGTGGTTGTCGGATCAGCCGAGTTCTGCGACCAACTGGCGCACGATTAGCTGTCTGGTGGGTGGTGACTGGGAGTTGGGCTCCTTCTCGGATGAGTATGTCGCCAACGCCCATTTGATTGATCGAGTCCCCCAAGCTTTCCATCCCCTGGATACGAATGAGTACCCGATGACACCCGCCGAAGAGGCCCGGGTCAACCGTCTGAAGTTTGTTTTTGACCCGGCGCCGGAGGCGAGGTCGTTCTACGCCACCTGTCACTGGGATATCATTGAGCAGACGCGCCTTGCTGAGTTGCCGCGTACATGGGTTTGTAGTTCGTTCATCTAGGAGTAGGGGTAGATTTGACCAACTGTTTTGCTGTCGCTAACCTTCCGTTTGTTGTTTTTTTGTAGTTAAGAAGATGACTGGCAAGAATGCTGTCGTTGATGAGGTGGCCAAGCGCCGTATGGCCGCCCTTCGGGGGGCCGCTGGGAAGGTCCGAAGGGTGGTGGAGGACGGGCGGGGTGATCTGGTGCTGGGGGAGACCGAGCAGCCCAAGCTCCCCATTCTTGACGTGGCTGATTTTGCTCCCGCTATCCCGGCGGGCGCCCGCCTTCCGCCGTCAGGCCACGCTGGCGGTTCCAAGGCGCAGGCCAAAGCTGATCGTGCTGAACTGCACAGGGAGAAGCGCCAGGAGAACCGCGATCAGCGCCTGCAGGATCGGGATGACCGGCGGGATACTGCCCGCACGTCCCACATAGGCGCTCAATCTTCTTCCGCGCCTCAGTCGTCTGCTCGTGCCTCCACGAGGTTCCAAGCATCCGAGCGTTCGTCCAGCCCTCAGGGAGGAGCCAGAGAGCCTTCCCCGAAGCGCCCCAGGACGGATAGTCCGGTCGTCAACCCGTCCGTCAGTCAGGCCGCTGATCCGTTCGCCTTTTATACTCCGTTGATGCAGTCCATTGAGTCGAGCGTGAAGGCCGTTGAGGCGATGGCGCTAGAGGTGGCGGAGGGAAATAAGGATGATATGGATAAGGCCTTTAATCTCTGCATGGTGCTGCAGTGCAAAATGTACCTGGCGCGCAAGCGCTTCGCCAACAGGCGCTGTGTAGAGGAGGCGCAGGCGGAGATATACAAGCTCACCAGTGCCTGTAAGAAGTATGAGGATCGCCTGCGCCAAGAGGCCCGGGAGGCGAGTGAACGGGAGGCGCTGCTCAAGGCCGAACGTGGCTCAGCCCTTGCTGCCCTGGAAGAGGAAAAGGCCCTGGCGGTCAATCGGGTGGCAGAGGTAGAGTCCCGCCTGATGGCTGAAGCGGAGGCCCAAATTGAAAAGGCCCGGGCATAGGCGGTCATTGACTTCAAGAATTCTTCGGAGTTTAAGGAGTTGTTGGTCGCTGAGGGCGATGTTCAGGTTGCTCAGTTCCAGTATATGATGGCGCCTTTCCTGAAGATGGAGGAGTTTGAGGCTTATCTAGCGGAGCAGGCTTTGCTGACGGGCGATGATGGTGGTGCGGGCGCCGATGGTGCGGGTGTGAAGTAGAGTAGCTCTTTTCTTTTCCTTCTCTTTTTTCTCTTTTTGTAATAGAGTAGATCGTTTTGTAATCGGGCCTTCGTGCTCTGGATTTCTTGCCAGCTGTTGTTTTTGAAGTGGCGAATGGATGAAATCTCTTTTTCTGTCCGTTTGTATGCCTTGTCCTTTTTGCTTTGAACCTTGTTTGCCATGCTCTGAGTAACTTGTACGGGCGCGCGCATCCCTATTACATCTTTGCGAGTAGCCTATCCCCAGTCCCCCGAGCATGTGGGCGGGCGGGGTAAGGATACAAACGCAACAGTGTTTACACTTGAAAGTACAAGGTAAGAACTAGTGAAAGTATTTCCTCAAGTGCTGGATGTTCCATGGGTGGCGTAGTCGTTGACCCTGCATGTCCCTAAGGTAGAAAGTGCTGTCGCTTATCACCTCGTCGACGACGTACGGGCCTTCCCATAACGGGCGAAGCGCCTTCACCTTCTGTTGGATCGCCTTCATGACCCAGTCCCCCAGTTGGATTGGGCGAGCGCGTATGCGCTGGTTGTATAGCCGGGCGATCCTCTGCTTGTTCGCGGCGTTGTGCAGGTGCGCCATATCTCTTCGTTCCTCTAGCAGATCATTACTGAGCCTTAGCCCCTCACTGTTCATGCGCGGGTCGTACCCCTCAATCCGTGGGCTCTGGTGGGTGATTTCTAAGGGTAGCACGGCTTCCGTTCCGAAAGTTAGGCTGAATGGGGTCTCGCCTGTAGCTGCGTTGGCTGTCGTTCGGAAAGACCATAGGATTTCTGGTATGACCTCGGGCCAGCGCCCGTAACCCGCATCCCCAGGTTCGATGTCCTCGATCTTCCTCTTGATGCCGGACTTGATGATTTTGTTCGCTGCTTCCACTTGTCCGTTCGTCTGGGGGTGCGCTGGTGATGCGAAGATGAGGTCCGTCCCCTGGAGTTTGCAGAAGTTGATCAATCTGGGGTTGTTGAATTGTGGCCCATTATCCGTGATGATGCTGATCGGCATCCCATAGCGACAGAAGAGGAAGCGCCAGAGGAAGCGTTCCACCTTCTCCGTAGTGATCTTTGCCATGGGCTGGGCTTCGATGAACTTCGTGTGGTAGTCAATGATGACAATCAGATACCTGTATTGCCCTTTCGACCTTGGAAGCTCTCCGATCAGGTCCAGTCCCCACTGTGCGAAGGGAACGGGCGACAGGATGATGGATAGTGGGACGGCGGGCGCATGGTGGTGATGCGCGTGGAGTTGGCACTGGTGGCATGTGCTTGTCAGTGCCGTGGCATCCGCGTGGATGGTGGGCCACCAGAAACCGTGCCGAAGGGCCTTGTGCGCGATCGATCTGGCGCCCGCGTGATGGCTGCACGTGCCCGAGTGGATCTCTCTCAACATTGAGCTGCCTTTTGCTGGAGTGACGCACTTGAGGCTCGCCCAAGTCTTCCCTCGTCGGTAGAGTATCCCGTCCCGTACGCTGAAGTTTGCCGCCCTTGCGATGATGGTCCTGGCCTCCTTTTTATCCCCTGGCAGTTCTCCCCTTGTCTTATAGGTGATGAGTACGTCCATGTAGCTATGCTTGTGCGGCTCGATCGCCAGGACCTGCTTCGCTCCTGAGATGCTCGGTCGTCGCAGCACTTCGACGATCCGCTGTCCCGGCCCTGTGTGTACGGGCGCCGTGGCCAATCGGGCCAATTTGTCTGCCTTTGCGTTGAATCCCCGGCGTATATGGCTGATGTTGACGTACCTGAATCCTTTGACCAGCGCCTGCACGTGCCTTAGGTAGGCGATCATGGACTCCTCCTTCGCCTGGAATTCTCCTCCGACCTGGCTCACCACCAGTTGCGAGTCGCTGAATATGTTGAGGTCAGGCGCCTCCGAACACTTGGCCAGTTGCAGACCTACAATGGGCGCCTCGTACTCGGCCTCGTTGTTCGTTGCCTTGAATTCGAACTTGAGGGCGTACTCCGCGTTTACCCCCTGGTCCGGTTAGGATTATACCGGCGCCGCTTACCTTCTTTGTGCAGGACCCGTCGACGTAGAGGTTCCACTCCGACAACGGTTGCTTTTTGACCTCCGGTTCGTTGGGCGCTTCCACCGTCGGACCATCGGACGCTTGGGCCATCGCCCCCTCTGCCTCCGTGTACTCGGCGATGAAGTCCGTCACGGCCTGCCCCTTGATTGCCGTGCGGGGTTTGTACTCGAGGTCAAATTCACTAAGTTCGACGGCCCACTTCGCCAGGCGGCGGCTATGGTCTGGCGATTGGAGTATCTGGCGCAAGGGTACGTTGGTGAGGATGTGGACGCTGTGCGCCTGGAAGTATGGCCTCAACCGTCGGGCAGCGGTTACGAGTGCGAGCGCCATCTTCTCGATTGTGGGATATCGTGTCTCGGCGCCCGTCATGCCCTTCCCTGAGAAGAAGACGGGCAACTCCGTGCAGTCCTCCCTGCGGACGAGGGCGGAACTGACGGCCGTGAGGGAAACAACAAAGTAGAGGTACAGAACTTCCCCTCGGACGGGTCTGGAGAGGAGCGGAATGGACGCCAGGTACTCCTTGATCTGAAGGAAAGATTCCTTACACTCGGGCGTCCACACGACCTCGCGTTTGTTCGTGGTTCTTAGGGCTTTGAAGAACGGGGCGCACCTGTCTGAGTAGCGCGAAATAAAACGGTTAAGGGAGGCGAGCTTTCCCGTGAGGCTCTGCAGGTCCACTCTCTTGACGGGCGACTTCATATCAATGATTGCTTTGACCTTGGCTGGCGTGGCTTCGATTCCCCCCTGGCTGACAATATACCCCAGAAACTTGCTGTTGGTCACTCCGAAGGTGCACTTGGCGGGGTTCAGCCTCATGCCGTTCTTGATGAGGACGTCGAGCACAGTCCCCAAGTTCTGGACGTGGTCGACCGCCTGGACGCTTTTCACCAATATGTCGTCCACGTAAACGTCCACGATGTTGCCGATCAGGCCATGAAACATTGCGTTCATGAGCCTCTGGTACGTGGAGCCGGCATTCTTCAGCCCGAAAGGCATGACAATGTAGCAATAAAGGCCCTTGTCCGTGACAAACGTTGTCGCCTCCTGGTCCGCGGGGTCCATGAAGATTTGGTTGTAGCCTGAGTAAGCATCCATCATCGATAGGAGCTCGTGCCCTGCCGTTGCGTCCACTAGTTGATCGATCCTCGGCAGCGGGAAGCTGTCCTTCGGGCAAGCCTTGTTGAGATTGCTGTAATCGATGCACATCCTCCATTTCTTGTTGCTCTTTTGCACCATCACAGCGTTGGAAATCCATTTGGGATAATCCACCTTCCGGATGAACCCGATGCCCAGCAATCGGTCCACCTCCTCGTGCATGGCCGCGTAATGCTCTGATTTGTACGCTCGTCGTTTCTGCTTCACTACCCGGGCGCTGGCGCTGACGCCCAGCCGGTGGGATATGATACTTGTGCTGATCTCGGGCATGTCTTTGTACGACCAGGCAAACACTTCCTGCTTCTCTTTCAGCAGCGCGATCAGTCGTTCGGCTATCGCGGGAGCCAATGATGCCCCGATCTGGACCGTCCTCTCCGGGTGTTCGGAGGATAGCTGGATCGTTCTCAGCTCTTCGCGCTCGGGGACGGGCGATACGGCCATCAGCTCGTCGCGTGGATCGTCGGGTATTTCTGACCCGGGCGCGGGTTTCAGGGCGAGGACCTCATGCCCGTTACGAGGTTTCGCTGCCTTCTCGCCGTTGTATCCTCGGACATGTCCGACTCCGTGCTCGGTTGGGAACCGTCCCAAGAGCATGTATGTTGCGATGACCATCCTCAACCTGCAAATCCCTGGTCTCCCGAGTATGGCGTTGTAGGGGGAGGGGGCGTCCATGATGATGAAGTCCGTTCGGATCTCACTGTGCGGGGAATCGGGTGCGCCAATCTCGACCCGCAGGCTGTCGCTCCCGATGGGATACGAGGTCTCGCCCGTGAAGCTGGCGATGCACTCATGGTCCTGCGTCATCTTACGTGCGGGCCTTCCGAGCGCCTTGTATGCGTCGAAGTAGATTACGTTGACAGACGCCCCATTGTCAACCAGCACCCTCTTCACAAGGAATTGGTCGATGATCGCGTCGATTACGAACGGTAGGGTGCTGTCCTTCGGGTTCTCCTCCTCGTCCCTTGCCGTGAAGCTGACGGTGGGCGCTCCCTTCCTTCCTTCCTTGGGCGTTCTCTCTACCCCGATCGTCAGCACGTCCCTGCTCGAGCGATCGGGCGATGATGTTCTCTCCTTGCGCTTGCCCCCGGATATCATGTTGATAGTCCCACGGGTCCTGGCGTTCGTCTGGCGCTGTCGCCCTCTCGTCCTGGGACGACCGTTCTTCATATCCTCGAGGGCCTTCCTCAACAAAGGACAATCGTTGGTGTGATGGGTGGCGGCGTTGTGGTATTCGCACCAAATGCTCGGGATTCGGCCGACCGGGGCCATGGCCGCCGTTACGCCGCTTGGTGGTGGGAGCCGGCGCCGATGTAGGTGGAGAAGCTACTCGGGCGATTGCCCGTCGATTGTGAAGACCTTCGGTACCGCCGGTTGACGGGCGCTCTGTTGCGTAGGTCCTCCTGCCCATTGGTTACGAAAAAGGGGCTTCCGACTGCTCTGTTCTGGCGGGTCCCGGTACCTCTTGTATCCTTGGGCTGGCGCCCCTCCGCCGCCTGAGGGCCGTTGAGGCTGAGCACTCTCCTCTGGTCTGTTGGTGCTAGATTCGGAGGCGGACCCGTATACTTGCGTCTCTACTAACGCCTTCTGCATGACCAGGTCCATAATCTCGTCGTAGTCGAGATGCTCCTTCCTCACAAGTTTCTCTACGAATGGAGTGGCGAGTAGATTGTCCATTAGGGCCACCTTGGCCACTCGCTTGTCAAGGTCCCTGCACGTGCTGGCGAGCGTCCTCCATCGGTTGATGTAGCTCGACAGGCTCTCGTCCATCCCCTGGCGGACCTTGAGGAGGACGCCCGCGGTGTTGTACTTTCCCTGGAGCCTGTAGCGCTTCTGAAAACTCTCCGCCAGCTCGAGGAATGAGTGGATGGGTCCTGGCGGGATCTCGTAGAACCAGCTCCGCGCTTCTTCCACCAGCGTTTCCTGAAATAGAAAACATAAAGTTGGGTCCGAGTACCGGGTTCCGTCCGTGGTGGACCGAAACTCGTCCACGTGCGCGCGTGGATCCCCGCTCCCGTCGAACCGAGCGATCTTCGTTATCTTGGCGTGGGGGTCCCTTCCCTTCTTCAGTATGTGCGCCGAGAACGGACTGACCTAGGGGGCGAACGTCCCGCCCTGACCGGCCAGTTTGTCCTTGCGCAAGCGTGAGACTTCCTCCGCCAGTTCCTCCATCCTCTGTAGGATCACAACGTTGTTCATCGGGGGTGCCGACTCCTCCACAGGCGAGGGCGCTCGGGCCGCCTGGGCGTTGGTTCTGGCGAGCGGACGCCGCTCCTCGTCACTGGTCTCCTGGGTCTCTTCACGCTGCTCCATCTGCTGGCTAATGAGCGCTTCCAGTCGTTCCTCCAACCTCTGGCGGATTTGGCGCTCATCTGCTCTCTCGAGCGCCGCTTCTCGTAACTCCTGGACTAGGCCATTGATGCGTCCCTCGTCGTCGTTCCTGCCGGCCGCCAGTGCATTCCGCCCCTGTGAGTCTGGCGGTGTCTCCCCATCGGGCGTGTTGCTGCCGTTAGTCACCGGGTTGAGCATGTGGACCTTTGATTTTGGTGGTGTTTATACGAGGTTTGCAATTTGTAAGTTTCCCACAGACGGCGCCAGATGTTTCTACCGAATTACGCGTGGGGGCGTAAAGGGGCAGAAGCAACACGAATAAGCTTCCTCCTCCTCCTGGTTGTGCGATGGATTTCCCCCTTTTGGTGCGTCCGAACGGTGGGGCTGCTCGGACGGGCGGGCTCTTCCTCTTCCTTCGTGCGTGCGGACTCTTCCTGTCGGGCGCTTCCTCCTGCTCTCGGGCATTCGGGTGCAGCTGTTAGAAGAATACAACAACGAAACAGGCGGTCAGGGGTCAAGACGGGGTGGCCCGCCTTCAACGCTCTGATGCCTAAGTTAGAAGATGTATTGGATATGACAGTCAAGCGAACGTGCGAGTGGTACGGTATGAATCGAGTGAGTCAGCTGGCTCTCGATGGGATGATCTAACCTGTAATAAATACCTGATATATAAAGGTGGTTGAGTTTGGAGCCTAGTAGTGTTCTTCGATGTGGGACTGGTATACTTGCTGGTGTGTGATCCGTACGTTCGAGCGTGCGCCTGGCGGGCGCGTGTGCGCTCGGATGGGGCCGGTCTGGTGAGTGAAGTTGGAGCCTCCTTGGTGGTCTTGCATGTGGTGTGGTAGGTGTTGCTAATCTGCTTAAGTGGATAAGTATGTTAATCGTACAACTACTGATACAATACTAACAACAACAGTGGAGCATGGGGTGTAGAATGATACAATGATTGATAGGGGGATCATCATTATTGCTGAGTGGTGACTTGTGTTATACCGGTATTGGGCTGAATGGAGGTGCTCCATCCATTTATGAGGCTTTCCGCCACGTAACAAAGGAGAAGGTCCTCCCGAGTGCGGTTCAACATTTTGGCTTTGAGGGCGGTAAGCGGCGTTGCGAAAAAGACGCGTTCTGTGAGCTTGAAAGTAAGCCTCCCGAAGATAGCTATGGAACACAAGGTCGCGATCCGAAATGAGGGCTTCTAGCATGTTGTGAAGCATAAAGATCTCCTTTTTGAAAGCACACAATGGAAAATGACGAAAAATGTCAAATTTGAATTTTTTTGAGAAACTTTTCCTAGATGCAAAAATAGTTCTCATAACCTTGGAAATACAATCTCACAACTTTTTGTGCTCCGGAAATATGCTTTTGATTAGGTAAATGCTTTTTTTCTTCTTCTTATAATACGGGAGACCAATCACATTTGATAAGCTAACACACAACTGCGGCATTGCCTTTCTTGTAGATGCTACACTCGCAAATGCTCTCAGGGGTCCTAGTGAGATGTCTAACATTGATGACCAAAGGGATTTTAGTGGAGATGGGGAATAGTTTGGCCTATGTGCTTGTTTAGATAACAGATGTGGTACACATAATGTATATGAGTGCCGGGATGTAGTTTGAGCTTGTAGGACAGCTTCCCAACTTGAGCAATGATTTGAAAAGGGTTGTAGAAGCGTGGTGCTAACTTCTGACTTGTCGAAGAGGCCAAATATTTTTTACGATATGGAGCTAGCTTGAGATACACCCAATTGTCAACCATGTACTTGTTAGTATAACACCATTAGTTCTCTGATTAAACATACTTATCCACTTAAGCAGGTAATCAACACCTACCCGACTACCCGAAAGACCACCAGGAAGGCTACAACTTCGCTCACAAGACCAACCCCATCCGAGCACGCACGCGCTCAACAGGCGCACATCCGAACGTGCGGATCACACAACAACAAAAGGAGTCCAGTCCCACATCGAAGAACACAAGAAAACAACAAACTCAACCACCTATATATGAAAGGTATTTATTACAGGTAAGAGCATTCATTCAAATCATCACAACTCATTCAATAGCATTCAATTTCACTAAACACTCCAACCTACTTCCTCACATGTTCAGTTGACTGTTACATCCAATACATCTTCTAACTTAGGCATCAGAGCGTTGAAGGCAGGCCACCCCTGTCTCGACCATCTAACTGCCCGTTTGTCGTTGTATTCTTCTAACAGCCAAACCCGAACACGCGCACCCGAACACCCGAAGACTCGAAGAGAGAGGAAGCGCCCGACCATCCAAACAGCCCGAGCATTCAGACGAAGGAGAAGAAGAGAGCTCGTACTTGCTTCTGCTAGATTGCGTCCTGCGTAATCCGGTAGAAATAGTTGGCGCCGTCTGTGTTTCCTCGGCGCTCGGTCAGGTCATCCATGCAACACCCCACGCTCCCACGCGCCTGACGCCTGACATTCGAGCAGTTACTACGTCATCAGCATTTAATGCACAGGGCACACCAGCATTAATTACGCCGGCTAACATTTATTACACAATGGTTCCCAAGAAGAAGTCAAAAGGAATGTCACCTCAAGCACCTCGTCAGACAAAGAATCACCCCACCCTACCCAAGGCAAGACAACACACGTCACGCCCCCCGCCATTCGGACTGGCGCACCTACCACCTCCACGACCATGCACTCGCGAAACGTCACAGGCAAACACCACCCCACCAGGTTAGTACAACACCATTTAGGCATCCTGGGAGACGATGAACGTCCGCGTTCCCTTCCCGCGCGCACGCGTTAAATGAAGAACAGACACCGCCGCGGGCGTATGGCACCTCCCCTCCGTGCGCGTAACGGTAAGCGATCAATTCGCCGGATTAGGCGGCACGGGCATGGGGTCCGTCCTCTCCTTGCGCGCGTTAAGACCGATGGGCGGGACGGGCGTGGGGCACCTCCCCCCGTGCGCGCAACGTTAACGATCGAATCGCCGGATTAGGCGGCACGGGCATGCGGTCCGTCCCTCCATGCGCGCTGCAACAAACGTACATAATGGGATCCCAACGTTGACGTTACGATAGGTCGGCGCCGATGAGTTGACAACTCCCTCTCGGGCACCTAAGCACGACCGTTCCGAGGCTTAAAGACTCCAAGTTGGGGGGTCGGGATCAGCTCGGATCCATCCATGCATCAAGAACGACCGATCCGCGGCTTAATGGCTCCATTCCAGGGTCGGGGTCCAGCTCGGATCCATCATGCACGCAACCATGCATACATTCACATACATTCACGCACATTTGCATACATTCACACATTCGCATACTTGTATATCTGTATTGCACCCATTTGTGTTCACCAGGAAAACTCCACGGGCGCGCGACTCCAAATAGCAAGATTCGTTTGGAGCCCGGGCCCAGAATACAAGACCGCACGAACAGGTACACGATCGGACGCACAGGTACCCACTCCGTTAAGCGAGCCCTTCCTTGACCGGAGAGTTGGGGGACTTGGGGGTTACAGGACCACGCATCACTGCTCAATCGGATAAGTATTTTGTTTAATCGCACGAACCCTTTTTCAACTCCCCAGTCAAGAAATGTCTTTTTGACTTGGGGACTTGGGGGACTTGTTAGTATAGCAGCATTAGTTTTCCGATTAAACATACTTATCCACTTAAGCAGGTAATCAACACCTACCCGACCACCCGAAAGACCACCAAGAAGGCTCCAACTTCGCTCACAAGACCAACCCCATCCGAGCACGCACGCGCCCGATAGGCGCACATCCGAACGTGCGGATCACACAACAACAAAAGGAGTCCAGTCCCACATCGAAGAACACAAGCAAACAACAAACTCAACCACCTATATATGAAATGTATTTATTACAGGTAAGAGCATTCATTCAAATCATCACAACTCATTCAATAGCATTCAATTTCACTAAACACTCCAACCTACTTCCTCACATGTTCAGTTGACTGTTATATCCAATACATCTTCTAACTTAGGCATCAGAGCGTTGAAGGCAGGCCACCCCTGTCTCGACCATCTGACCGCCCGTTTGTCGTTGTATTCTTCTAACAGCCCAACCCAAAAAACGTGCACTTGAACACCCGAAGACCCGAAGAGAGAGGAAGCGCCCGACCATCCGAACAGCCCGAGCGTTCGGACGAAGGAGAAGAAGAGAGCTCGTACTTGCTTCTGCTAGATTGCGTCCCGCGTAATCCGGTAGAAACAGTTGTGTTAGTATAGCAGCATTAGTTCTCCGATTAAACATACTTATCCACTTAAGCAGGTAATCAACACTTACCCGACCACCCGAAAAACCACCAGGAAGGCTACAACTTCGCTTACAAGACCAACCCCATCCGAGCACGCATGCACCCGACAGACGCACATCCGAACGTGCGGATCACACAACAACAAAAGGAGTCCAGACCCATATCGAAGAACACAAGCAAACAACAAACTCAACCACCTATATATGAAAGGTATTTATTACAGGTAAGAGCATTCATTCAAATCATCACAACTCATTCAATAGCATTCAATTTCACTAAACACTCCAACCTACTTCCTCACATGTTCAGTTGACTGTTATATCCAATACATCTTCTAACTTAGGCATCAGAGCGTTGAAGTCAGGCCACCCCTGTCTCGACCATCTGACTTCCCGTTTGTCGTTGTATTCTTCTAACAGCCAAACCCGTACACGCGCACCCGAACACCCGAAGACCCGAAGAGAGAGGAAGCGCCCGACCATCCGAACAGCCCGAGCGTTCGGACGAAGGAGAAGAAGAGAGCTCGTACTTGCTTCTGCTAGATTGCGTCCCGCGTAATCCGGTAGAAACAGTTGTGTTAGTATAGCAGCATTAGTTCTCCGATTAAACATACTTATCCACTTAAGCAGGTAATCAACACCTACCCGACCACCCGAAAAACCACCAGGAAGGCTACAACTTCGCTCACAAGACCAACCCCATCCGAGCACGCACGCGCCCGACAGACGCACATCCGAACGTGCGGATCACACAACAACAAAAGGAGTCCAGACCCACATCGAAGAACACAAGCAAACAACAAACTCAACCACCTATATATGAAAGGTATTTATTACAGGTAAGAGCATTCATTCAAATCATCACAACTCATTCAATAGCATTCAATTTCACTAAACACTCCAACCTATTTCCTCACATGTTCAGTTGACTGTTATATCCAATACATCTTCTAACTTAGGCATCGGAGCGTTGAAGGCAGGCCACCCCTGTCTCGACCATCTGACCGCCCGTTTGTCGTTGTATTCTTCTAACAGCTGAACCCAAACATGCGCACCCGAACACCCGAAGACCCAAAGAGAGAGGAAGCGCCCGACCATCCGAACAGCCCGAGCGTTCAGACGAAGGAGAAGAAGAGAGCTCGTACTTGCTTCTGCTAGATTGCGTCCCGCGTAATCCGGTAGAAACAGTTGTGTTAGTATAACAACATTAGTTCTCCGATTAAACATACTTATCCACTTAAGCAGGTAATCAACACCTACCCGACTACCTGAAAGACCACCAGGAAGGCTACAACTTCGCTCACAAGATCAACCCCATCCGAGCACGCACGCGCCCGACAGGCGCACATCCGAACGTGCGGATCACACAACAACAAAAGGAGTCCAGTCCCACATCGAAGAACACAAGCAAACAACAAACTCAACCACCTATATATGAAAGGTATTTATTACAGGTAAGAGCATTCATTCAAATCATCACAACTCATTCAATAGCATTCAATTTCACTAAACACTCCAACCTACTTCCTCACATGTTCAGTTGACTGTTATATCCAATACATCTTCTAACTTAGGCATCAGAGCGTTGAAGGCAGGCCACCCCTGTCTCGACCATCTGACTTCCCGTTTGTCGTTGTATTCTTCTAACAGCCGAACCCGAACACGCGCACCCGAACACCCGAAGACCCGAAGAGAGAGGAAGTGCCCGACCATCCGAACAGCCCGAGCGTTCGGACGAAGGAGAAGAAGAGAGCTCGTACTTGCTTCTGCTAGATTGCGTCCCGCGTAATCCGGTAGAAACAGTTGTGTTAGTATAGCAGCATTAGTTCTCCGATTAAACATACTTATCCACTTAAGCAGGTAATCAACACCTACCCGACCACCCGAAAAACCACCAGGAAGGCTACAACTTCGCTCACAAGATCAACCCCATCCGAGCACGCACGCGCCCGACAGGCGCACATCCGAACGTGCGGATCACACAACAACAAAAGGAGTCCAGTCCCACATCGAAGAACACAAGCAAACAACAAACTCAACCACCTATATATGAAAGGTATTTATTACAGGTAAGAGCATTCATTCAAATCATCACAACTCATTCAATAGCATTCAATTTCACTAAACACTCCAACCTACTTCCTCACATGTTCAGTTGACTGTTATATCCAATACATCTTCTAACTTAGGCATCAGAGCGTTGAAGGCAGGCCACCCCTGTCTCGACCATCTGACTTCCCGTTTGTCGTTGTATTCTTCTAACAGCCGAACCCGAACACGCGCACCCGAACACCCGAAGACCCGAAGAGAGAGGAAGTGCCCGACCATCCGAACAGCCCGAGCGTTCGGACGAAGGAGAAGAAGAGAGCTCGTACTTGCTTCTGCTAGATTGCGTCCCGCGTAATCCGGTAGAAACAGTTGTGTTAGTATAGCAGCATTAGTTCTCTGATTAAACATACTTATCCACTTAAGCAGGTAATCAACACCTACCCGACCACCCGAAAAACCACCAGGAAGGCTACAACTTCGCTCACAAGACCAACCCCATCCAAGCACGCAAGCGCCCGACAGACGCACATCCGAACGTGCGGATCACACAACAACAAAAGGAGTCCAGACCCACATCGAAGAATACAAGCAAACAACAAACTCAACCACCTATATATGAAAGGTATTTATTACAGGTAAGAGCATTCATTCAAATCATCACAACTCATTCAATATCATTCAATTTCACTAAACACTCCAACCTACTTCCTCACATGTTCAGTTGACTGTTATATCCAATACATCTTTTAACTTAGGCATCGGAGCGTTGAAGGCAGGCCACCCCTGTCTTGACCATCTGACCGCCCGTTTGTCGTTGTATTCTTCTAACAGCTGAACCCAAACATGCGCACCCGGACACCCGAAGACCCAAAGAGAGAGGAAGCGCCCGACCATCCAAACAGCCCGAGCGTTCAGACGAAGGAGAAGAAGAGAGCTCGTACTTGCTTCTGCTAGATTGCGTCCCGCGTAATCCGGTAGAAACAGTTGTGTTAGTATAACAGCATTAGTTCTCCGATTAAACATACTTATCCACTTAAGCAGGTAATCAACACCTACCCGACCACCCGAAAAACCACCAGGAAGGCTACAACTTCGCTCACAAGACCAACCCCATCCGAGCACACACGCGCCCGACAGACGCACATCCGAACGTGCGGATCACACAACAACAAAAGGAGTCCAGTCCCACATCGAAGAACACAAGCAAACAACAAACTCAACCACCTATATATGAAAGGTATTTATTACAGGTAAGAGCATTCATTCAAATTATCACAACTCATTCAATAGCATTCAATTTCACTAAACACTCCAACCTACTTCCTCACATGTTCAGTTGACTGTTATATCCAATACATCTTCTAACTTAGGCATCAGAGCGTTGAAGGCAGGCTACCCCTGTCTCGACCATCTGACTTCCCGTTTGTCGTTGTATTCTTCTAACAGCCGAACCCGAACACGCGCACCCGAACACCCGAAGAGAGAGGAAGCGCCCGACCATCCGAACAGCCCGAGCGTTCGGACGAAGGAGAAGAAGAGAGCTCGTACTTGCTTCTGCTAGATTGCGTCCTACGTAATCCGGTAGAAACAGTTGGCGCCGTCTGTGGGAACGTTACAAATTGCAAACCTCGTATAAACACCACCAACCAAAAGCCCACATGCATACCCAGGAGACTAACGTTAGCAATACACCCGTTGGGGAAACACCCCCAGGCGCACTGGAGCGGCAGGTAATGGAACTTGGAAGGGGCAGCAGTAGCTAGGAGCGCGTCGACGGCCTACTTCAGGAACTACGAGAGGCAGCGCTCGAGAGAGCAGAGGAGCGCCAGATCAGGCAGAGGCTGGAGGAGCGACTGGATGCGCTCGTCGGCCAGCAGCAGGGGCAGCACGAACGGACCCAAGAAACCACCGACGAAGAGCAACACCCGTTCGGCAGGATAGACGCCCGGATAGCCCGTGCGCCCACACCAGTAGGGGAATCGGCGCCCCTGACGGACAACACCCTGATCCTTCAGAGGATGGAAGAACTGGCGGAGGAAGTCTCACGCCTACGGAAAGACAAGCTTGCCGGGCAGGGTGGGATGTTCACCCCCCGGGTCAGCCCGTTCTCGGCACATATACTAGGGAGGGGAAGAGACCTCTACGCGAAGACGACGAAGATCACCCGGTTCGACGGGAGTGGGGATCCCCGTATGCACATCGATGAATTTCGATCCGCCACGGACGGGACCAGGTATTCGGACCTGACCCTGTGTTTCCTGTTCCAGGAGACGCTGACCGAGGAAGCACGAAGTTGGTTCTACGAGATCCCGCCAGGCTCCATCCATTCGTTCCTCGAGCTGGCGGAGAGCTTCTAAAGGCGCTACAGGCTCCAGGGGAAGTACAACACTACGGGTATTCTCCTCAAGGTCCGCCAGGGGAGGGACGAGAGCCTGTCAAGCTACATAAACCGGTGGAGGACGCTCGCGAGCACATGTAGGGACCTCGACAAGCGAGTGGCCAAGATAGCCCTGATGGACAATATGCTCGCCACGCCATTCGTAGAGAAGCTGGTGCGAAAAGAACATCTCGACTACGACGAGATCATGGACCTGATCGTACAGAAGGCGCTTGTAGAAACGCGTGTACGGGTCCACCTCCGAGTCTAGCACCAACAGACTGGAGAAGGTAAGCGCTCAGCCACGACAGCCCGCGAACGACGAAGAGCCAACCAGGAGCTATAAGAGGGGCCGAGACACGCAAGGACAGAGTCACCAGAGGCTGTCCTCCCGCAACTACCAGAGCAACCACCACAACCAGGCGAGGGGATCAGCGCTACAGGAAGCCCATATACCATCAGCGCTACGGTACCGACCAGCGGGGCAAGATGTCTATGCGATCAACCGGCAGTCAAACGAGTAGCTGCTTCGCCAACACCGACGCCAGATTCCACTACCAAACAACATGTCGAAGGAGAGGGCCCCGCTCGGCCGAACCCCAGACATCTGGTGCGAACACCACAACACCGCCACCCACCATACCAACGACTACATCATGCTGAAGAAGGTCCTCACGGATATGTAGAGGGATGGTCAGGTCACCCCTCCTAGGGCGGAGGAGCGACCGCGCGAGGCAAATATCGAGACCCGGGGGAAAACGCAAGGAGGAAACATCTTCGCCCGATCGCTCGAGCAGGGAAGTGCTGACGATCGGGGCAGGGAGGGCGCCCAAGGCAGGAAGAAGGGAGTCGCCGATCATCAGCTTCACGGCGGAGGACGAAGAGGGGAGCCCGAGGGACAGCACCCTGCCATTCGTGATCGACGCGATCATCGAACGATTCCTCGTGAAGAGGGTGCTGGTGGACAATGGGGCGTCTGTGAACGTAATCTACCTGGATGCGTACACGGTGCTTGGCAGGCCCACACACAAAATGATGCAAGACCACGAGTGCGTCGCCAGTTTCACGGGCGAAACATCATACCCGATCGGAAGCGATAACGTTTGGGTCGGGATCGGCGCCCCCGACTCCCCGCACAACGAGGTTCGGACGGACTTCATCGTCATGGACACCCCCTCCCCATATAACGCCATACTCGGGAGGCCAGGGATCAACAAGTTAAGGCTGATCATTGCAGGACACATGCTCTTGGGATGATTCCCAACCGAGCGCAGGGTCGGATACGTCCGGGGATACAACTACGAAGAAGCCGCGAAGCCCCGGAACAGGCAGGAGGTCCTCGCCATGGAAGAATCTGCACCAGAGACGGAAGTACCAGACGACCCGCGCGACGGGCTGATGGGGGTGTCGCCTGTCCCCAAACTCGAAGAGCTGAGGGAGGTTCAGCTGTCCTCCGAACACCCGGAGAGGACAGTCCAGATCAGAGCATCGTTGGCTCTCGCGATAGCTGAACGGTTGATCGCGCTGCTGAAGGAGAAGCAGGAGGTGTTCGCATGGTCATACAAAAACATGCCCGGGATAAGCACAAACATCATATCCTACAAGCTGAGCGTCAGCGCCAGCGCCCGGGCGGTAAAACAGAAGCGACGAGCGTACAAAGCGGAGCATTACACGGCAATGCACGAAGAGGTGGACCGATTACTAGGCATCGGGTTCATCCGCAAGGTGGACTATCCGAAGTGGATCTCCAATGCTGTAATGGTGCTGAAGAGCAACAAAAAATGGAGGATGTGCATCGATTACAGCGACCTCAACAAAGCGTGCCCCAAGGACAGCTTCCCTCTACCAAGGATCGACCAGTTGATAGACGCGACAGCCGGGCACGAGCTCCTGTCTATGATGGACGCGTATTCAGGCTACAACCAGATCTTCATGAACCCCGATAACCAGGAGGCGACGACGTTTGTCACGGACAAGGGCCTGTATTGCTACGTCGTAATGCCATTTGGGTTGAAGAACGCTGGCTCCACGTACCAAAGGCTCATGAACGCGATATTCCATGGCCTGATTGGCGACATCGTGGACGTGTACGTGGACGACATACTGGTGAAGAGCGTTCAGGCGGTCGATCATGTCCAGAACCTGGGGACTGTACTCGACGTCCTTATCAGGAACAGAATGAGGTTAACCCCGGCCAAATGTACGTTCGGAGTCACCAATAGCAAATTCCTTGGGTATATCATCAGCCAGCGGGGAATCGAAGCCGCGCCCGCCAAGGTAAAAGCAATCATCGACATGAACCCGCCCGCCAAGAAGGCAGACCTGCAGAGCCTCACGGGCAAGCTCGCATCACTGAACAAATTCATATCCCGCTACTCCGACAAATGCGCCCCGTTCTTCAAGGCTCTCCGAACGATGAACAAACGGGAGTTCGCATGGACGCCCGAGTGCGAAGCATCTTTCCTTCAGATCAAGGAGTACCTAGCCTCGATCCCACTCCTCTCCAGACCCGTTCGAGGGGAGACACTGTACATCTACCTGGATGCCTCCCTCACAGCCGTCAGTTCTGCCCTCGTCCGCAGGGAGGACTGCACGGAACTGCCCATTTTTTTCTCAGGGAAGGGCATGACAGGCGCTGAGACTCAATATCCGACGATAGAGAAGATGGCGCTCGCGCTCGTCACCGCCGCCCGACTGTTGAGGCCATACTTCCAAGTGCACAACATCCATATCCTCACAAACGTGCCTTTGCACCAAATCCTCCAATCACAGTGGCCGCCTGGCGAAGTGGGCAGTCGAGCTCAGCGAATTCGACCTTCAATACAAGCCCCGAACGGCAATCAAATGGCAAGCTGTGGCAGACTTCATCGCCGAGTACACGAAAGCCGAGGTGACGTCAGTCAACGCATCCGACGGCAGAGGCATCCGACAAACCGGAGGTCAAGGAAGGACCATTGTCGGAGTGGAACCTCTACGTCGACGGATCCTGCACAAAAAAGGCAAGTGGCGCCGGGATCATCCTGACCGAGCCAGGAGGGGTAAACGCGGAGTACGCCCTCAAGTTCAAATTCAAGACAACCAACAACGAGGCCGAGTACGAAGCGCTCATCGTGGGCCTACAGCTGGCCAAGAACTCGGAGCCGCCCAACATCAATATATTAAGTGATTCGCAGTTGGTAGTGAACCAGGTCGAAGGAGAATTCCAAGCGAAGGGGGAGTCCATGATCGCCTATCTAAAACACGTGAAGGCACTGATCAACAAGTTCAAACACGTAAACATCAACCACGTACACCGGGGACTCAACGCGAAGGCAGACATGCTCGCCCGATTAGCCACGGCCCCCGTACACATGGGACCAGGGCAGCGGATTGTCGAGGTGTTGCGACGACCGAGCATCTCGGGAGCATAACAGATTCTGGCAATCGGGCTGCACGAGCACAGATACATGGATGTCCTCGTCGCTTCCTCTGGCGCTTCCTCTTCTGTCGCTACGGGACACCGATCAGTATCATCACGGACAACGGGCCACAGTTCAGTAACCCCAGGCTCGTGGCCTTCTGCAAACGGCAAGGAACGAACCTCGTATTCGCGTCACCAGCCCACCCTCAGACAAACGGACAGGTGGAAGCAGCGAACAAAATCATCAAGGCGGGCATCAAGAAGAAAATTGAAGATATCGAACCCGGAGACGCGGGCTACGGGCGCTGGCCCGAGGTCATCCCATAGATCCTATGGTCCATCCGAACAACCGCCAACGCAGCCACGGGCAAAACTCCGTTTAGCCTGACGTTCGGAACAGAAGATGTGCTACCCTTGGAGATCACCCACCAGAGCCCACGGATCGAGGGGTACGATCTACGCACGAACAACGAGGGACTACGACTCAACAACGACTTACTGGAAGAACGGAGGGACACGGCGCATCTCCACAACGCTGCGAACAAACAGAGGATCGCCCGATTATATAACCAGCGTATTCGGGCTCGACCAATCCAACAGGGGGACTGGGTAATGAAGGCAATCCAGCAGAAGGTCAAGGCACTCCACCCGTTATGGGAAGGTCCATACGTCGTTGACGAAGTGATAAGTGCCAGCACCTTCTACCTTAGAGACATGCAGGGTCAACGACTGCGATATCCGTGGAACATCCAACACTTGAGGAAGTACTTTCATTAAAATTTTATGGGGTTGTGTACTTTCATTTAGGTTCGTTTGTGTTGCATTTTATTATTACGTTTGTTCTAAACCCGCCCGCCCAATACTCAGGGGACTGGGGTGAGATTGTTCGCATTAATGTAACACTTGGTTAAAATACCAAAAAAAAAAGTCAAGGGCGTACGCGCGAATGAACCATTCAAAAGATGCCAAAAATAGGCACACGTACGAAAGAAAAGAAACTTCATTATATTCAAAGGCACGAGGCCTATTACAAAAAGCCCTACACTATTACAAGAAAAAAAAAACTACTACTCTATGCTACTCCGCCCGCCTGCCCCGCTTCCCCAGCCGCCTCCTCCGCTTCAGGCTGTCCTTGCTCCGGCTCCGCGGGCGCCCCACCCGCCAGCGACTGCAGGTGGGCGCGGTAGCGCTCCAAGTCCAGGAAGGGAGACACCGCCTCCTGGAACTCGACTACTTAACCGTCAGCTTCAGAGGCCACCAACTCCAAGAACTCCGAAGAATCCTTGAAGGCAGCAACCGCCTCCGCTTGGGCCCGCATTACGCGCTCCTTGGTCCAAGCTTAGCATTCGGCCTCCATTAGGCGGGACTCCATCTCCGCCAGCTTATTGGTCGCCTCCGCCTTAGCCTCCTCGACCGCAGCCAGAGCGCTGTCCCGCTCCGCCTTCAGAATTGCCTCACGCTTCACGGCCTCATGGAGCTGACGAACCTGGCGGTCCGCCAACTTATTGGACTTTGAGAGATCGTGCTGCAGCTTCTTTTGCGAGAGAGTGGTCTCATGCAGCTCCGCCTTCAGCATCGAAACCTCCCGATCGGTCGCCTCCCGCATGCGCACTCTGAAGAGCTTGTGCTGCATCATCGCACAGGCATTATACGCCCGGTCCAGGTCGTCCAGGACAAGCAGGCCCGGCAGCAGCAACCCATTGACGGACTTCACCGCTGAGGTAATGGCTTGGAGGAGGGGCTCACAGAAGGCGTGCGAACCCTCCGTGGCGTCTGTCCGTGCACGCTTCTGCGGAGGCTCGCTACTTCTCTCCTGCTCGGGCTCACTAACAGGATGTTCGGGACTTGAAGACTGAGGCGTGCGGGTGGCATCCCGTCTGTCCCTCTGCTCCACCTGCCGCTGCTCCTTCTCGCGGTAGAGGCGCTCACGTTCTGCCTGGTCCTGACTCCTAGAGGCAGAGGCGCCGCTTGGAGGCGGGTGAGAAGCGGTCGTCTTGGGCGCCCGGATGGGTTCGGCGCAGTCGGCCACATTGGAGATAGGGATCTTCGCCTGCGTACTGCTCCCCAGGACGAGCCCACCACGCCCATCGTCCGCCACCTTGCGGACGTTCTCAACAGTGGCAAGAAGGGCGGCCATACGGCGCTTGAGCGCATCATCTTTCTCCGTCGCCTTGGACTTCGTCATCTTGGCTGCAGAACACACAAACGGAAGGTTAGCAAACAGAAACAACAATTAGTAAATTCTATTCCTACTACTAGCATACAGAAGAACTACAAAAGCCCAGACGGACCGGGCGGTCTGGCGAGACGCATGCGCTCGATTAGATCCCAATGGCACGCTGCCCAGAAATATCTTGCTTCGGGCGCAGGGTCGAACACGAACTTGAGGCGAGCTATCCTGGCCTCCTCAACAGGCGTGAGTGGATACTCGTTCGTATCGAGCGTATGGAAAAACTGGGGGACTCGATCGATCTTGTCGGCATTGGCGGCGTATTCCGGGGTGAAGACGCCGAACTCCCAGTCCCCCCAACCAAGCAGTTGATTGTGCGCTAGGAGGTTGACGAGCTTGGCGGATCGACCAGCCACCACTTCACGCGGGGCTCTACCGTGAAGGTCCCCGAATCCCTCTGGCGCGTGGAATATCGAAGACGGAAGAAATGCAGGAACTCCGCCCGCGTCGGTTGGTCCATTCCGCTCACCCGGAAGATGTTGAACATAGCGACGAGCGTGCGGGTGAGATCTTCAGGAGTGCCAGCATATACTGGAAGAACGGATGCATGGGCAGCTTGATCCCGGCCTTTAAGTGAAATTCGCTGAGGCAGATGTGGCCATGCGGAGGGCGGGTGAACGTATCGCCCTTCCCGGGGATCCTCAGCCTTATGGAGCTCTGGATATGATAGACGCGTGCCCACCTCGCCATCTCCTTCACGGACGGCGCACACTTGGGCTCTTGAACCGGAGTCCCATCTGGCAGCACCTAGTGTACGCGGCCGCCTTCTGCGAACTGGGGAACGGACGACTCCTGCTGCACGTCTTTCTCGCCCCACGGCCCAGATGTGGACGCAGACCCGCCCGAGGACCTCGACGAACTCCCTAACCCTGCGGCAGCGAGCGCTTGTTGGGGATCCATTGGCTGCACCACAGGAGAATTGTTAGGGATGTATCGAAGAGGCGTCACACTCATCACGGATTCAAACGAGGATGTACTCGACCCGCTCGTGTACGAACCATAACTAACCCACCCCGCCCCCGGTACGTATATCCGCTCACACGATTGGCCGCTCGATATCTCTATTGGCTCCATCTCCTAGACGCACGCACGCGAAACCCACACTTAGCAAAAAAAAACAAACTACCAGAAACACCAAAAACCCAAAAATCTACCCCAAACAAGATCAAACCTGGCACGCCTCAAGAACACGCCTTGTTCTTGAGACGCAAACCCAAAAAAAGCCACACAAAAAAACCCAGAAACCGTGGAGGGAGAAACGAAAAACAACCGGAAAAAACCAAAAACAGAACGGAAAAAATCAAAACAAGTTCAAGGGCCTCACCAAATTGAACTCGAAGGTTGAAAGAAGACGTCGACGTCGACGTCGAACTCCGGCAAGGAACATGAACAAAAGCAAGATGAGAAGTGTGCAAAGTGAATTTGGCAGAGCTTTAGTAAATGTGAAAGCAATGAGGAAGACGACACCAGAAGGCCTATTTATACTGATCACACAGGACACACCAACGAACGCCAGCCGTTCATTTTCGCGTGTCCACCGTCAGATTACGACACATGGCCCCGAGGCGGTTTACTTACCCACCTAAGTAACCGCGCTAACCTTTCAGCTTCCCGCCTCGTTTTTAAAACCCTAGCACGATCTCCTACGACTCGCCACGTGTCATCCATGCAACACCCCACGCTCCCACGCGCCTGACGCCTGACCTTCGAGCAGTTACTACGTCATCAACATTTAATGCACAGGGCACGCCAGCATTAATTACGCCGGCAAGCATTTATTACACAACGGTTCCCAAGAAGAAGTCAAAAGGAATGTCACCTCAAGCACCTCGTTAGACAAAGAATCACCCCACCCAAGGCAAGACAACACACGTCACGCCCCCATCCATTCGGACTGGCGCACCCACCACCCGCACGACCATGCGCTCGCGAAACGTCACAGGCAAACACCACCCCACCAGGTTAGTACAACACCATTTAGGCGTCCCGGGAGACGATGAACGTCCGCGTTCCTTTCCCGCGTGCACACGCTAAATGAAGAGCAGACACTGCCGCGGGCGTAGGGCACCTCCCCTCCGTGCGTGTAACGGTAATCGATCAATTCGCCGGATTAGGCGGCACATGCATGGGGTCCGTCCTCTCCGAGGGTACGAGGTCCGAACCTCTCCTAGGGCATGGGGTCCGTCCTCTCCTTGCACGCGCTAAGACCGATGAGCGGCACGGGCATGCGGTCCGTCCCTCCATGCGCGCTGCAACAAATGTACGTAACGGCATCCCAACGTTGACGTTACGATAGGTCGGCGCCGATGAGTTGACAACTCCCTCTCGGGCACCTAAGCACGACCGTTCCGAGGCTTAACGACTCCAAGTTGGGGGGTCGGGGTCAGCTCGGATCCATCCATGCATCAAGAACGACCGATCCGCGGCTTAACAGCTCCATTCAAGGGTCGGGGTCCAGCTCGGATCCATCATGCACGCAACCATGCATACATTCCCATACATTCACGCACATTTGCATACATTCACACATTCACATACTTGTATATCTGTATTGCACCCATTTGTGTTCACCAGGAAAACTCCACGGGCGCGCGACTCCAAATAGCAAGATTCGTTTGGAGCCCGGGCCCAGAATACAAGACCGCACGAACAGGTACACGATCGGACACACAGGTACCCACTCCGTTAAGCGAGCCCTTCCTTGACCGGAGAGTTGGGGGACTTGGGGGTTACAGGACCACGCATCACTGCTCAATCGGATAAGTATTTTGTTTAATCGCACGAACCCTTTTTCAACTCCCCAGTCAAGAAAGGTCTCTTTGACTTGGGGACTTGGGGGACTTGTTAGTATAGCAGCATTAGTTCTCCTATTAAACATACTTATCCACTTAAGCAGGTAATCAACACCTACCCGACCACCCGAAAGACCACCAGGAAGGCTACAACTTCGCACACAAGACCAACCCCATCCGTGCACGCACGCGCCCGACAGGCGCACATCCGAACGTGCGAATCACACAACAACAAAAGGAGTCCAGTCCCACATCGTAGAACACAAGCAAACAACAAACTCAACCACCTATATATGAAAGGTATTTATTACAGGTAAGAGCATTCATTCAAATCATCACAACTCATTCAATAGCATTCAATTTCACTAAACACTCTAACCTACTTCCTCACATGTTCAGTTGACTGTTATATCCAATACATCTTCTAACTTAGGCATCAGAGCGTTGAAGGCAGGCCACCCCTGTCTCGACCATCTGACCGCCCGTTTGTCGTTGTATTCTTCTAACAGCCAAACCCAAACACGCGCACCCGAACACCCGAAGACCCGAAGAGAGAGGAAGCGCCCGACCATCCGAACAGCCCGAGCGTTCGGATGAAGGAGAAGAAGATAGCTCGTACTTGCTTCTGCTAGATTGCGTCCCGCGTAATCCGGTAGAAACAGTTGTGTTAGTATAGCAGCATTAGTTCTCCGATTAAACATACTTATCCACTTAAACAGGTAATCAATACCTACCCGACCACCCGAAAGACCACCAGGAAGGCTACAACTTCGCTCACAAGACCAACCCCATCCGAGCACGCACGCGCCAGACAGGCGCACATCCGAACGTGCGGATCACACAACAACAAAAGGAGTCAATCCCCACATCGAAGAACACAAGCAAACAACAAACTTAACTACCTATATATGAAAGGTATTTATTACAGGTAAGAGCATTCATTCAAATCATCACAACTCATTTAATAGCATTCAATTTCACTAAACACTCCAACCTACTTCCTCACATGTTCAGTTGACTGTTATATCCAATACATCTTCTAACTTAGGCATCGGAGCGTTGAAGGCAGGCCACCCTTGTCTCGACCATCTGACTGCCTGTTTGTCGTTGTATTCTTCTAACAGCCGAATCCGAGCACGCGCATCCGAACACCTGAAGACCCGAAGAGAGAGGAAGCGCCCGACCATCCGAACAGCCTGAGCGTTCGGACGAAGGAGAAGAAGAGAGCTCGTACTTACTTCTGCTAAATTGCGTCTCGTGTAATCCGATAGAAACAGTACTCACGTTTGGTTCTGTGTTTATCCACCTGTTGGCACATTCTTTTATGGGTTTGTTGAAGGTTGAGTTTGCGGGTGCGATTGAGCTTATCACGAGCAATCAAGGCATCATCCACTGAAGCCACAACAATGGAGCTTAGTGTCACGCCCCGCCAACATTTCAAAGGTTGCCTTAAGCATTCGCGAGGGAAGCATGGCTCAAGGATAAGGTTGGAGCATCCTAGAAGCCTCCGAGGACAGCTAGAGGCACCCAGAGGGGGCTTCCAGACACATACGAGGGTTGCCCAAAGCAGCCAGGGGGCTGTCCGACGCGACAGAAGGCAGCCGGGTGCCACCCGGGTGGCTGCTAGAGGCACCCGGAGGGTTCCAGAGGCAACCGGGTGGGCTGCCAGGGGCACCCGGGGCGCTGCCAGAGGCACCCGGGAGGCTGTCAGAAGCACCCAGGCGAGCCTGGGAGGTGCTGGAAGGGTGCGGAACAGCAGAGACAGTTCCGAAAAGGTCCGGAACAACGGGGTCAGTTCCGGAGGGGTCCGGAACAGCGTGGTAGCATCCGAAAGGGTCCGGAATTGTACGGAGGCACCCGGAACACTACGGAAGGTTCCGGAAGGCCGTGGAAGGCCTTAGAAGGTTGCGGAAGTTTGCGGAAGTCTCCGGAAGACTTGGGAAGCATCAAGAAAGGTCTTGAACTCTCTAGAACCTTAGAGAGGCTCATGGGTCAAGGTCACTCCGGAGATCTCTAGAAGCGTCAAGGGACATCTTGGAGTTGTCTAGATAGGTCTAGAACTCCCTATACTTGTATATGTGCTAGATTAATCTAAAAACACATAGGCTTGGAGATGGAGACTATAAATAGGGAACCTCCCCTCCCATTTGAGATTAGGTTGGAGAATAGAAAGATTAGAAAGAAGTAGTGAGAAGAAGAGTAAGGAACTCTAGGAACTCACCTTTGTAAAGCTTTCTTTAGCAATACAAGTTCTTCTTTCAAAGCTCTTCTCCCTTCGATCTTTCGGTTGTTCTAGCCAAGCGTTGACGACAGTTAGGCTGACTTAGCATAAGGGAAGTGCTAAGGCCACACGAGTGCTAGCAGAAAAGTAAGCTCGTGACATTAGGGTGTAGAATGGTACAGCTGGAGCCAGCCTGCCATACAATGTTTGATAGGGGGCTCATCATTATTGCTGAGTGGAGACTTGTGTTGTACCAGTATTGGGCCCAATGGAGGTGCTCCGCCCATTCATGATATTTTCTTCCAAGTAACAAAGGAGAAGGTCCTCCCAGGTGCGGTTCAACACTTTGGCTTTGAGGGTGGTAAGCAGCGTTGCACCAAAGACGCGTTCTATGAGCTTGAAAGTAGGTCTCCCAAATATGGCTATTGAACACAAGGTTGCGATCTGAAATGAGGGATTCCGACATGCTGTGAAGCTTAAAGATCTCTTTTTTGAAAGAGTCCGCAATCGTGGCTGCCTAATATGGGTGAGAGATTGCAAAAAAATGCCATAAATTAGTAAATCGATCGATCATTCGATCACAACCATAACGACATTCTTACCTCAAGAAGGCTGCAACGCTTTGATGAAATCCATCGAAATCGAAAGCCAAGCACTGTCTGAGATTTTGAGAGGTTGGAGTAAGTCGGGTAGTTTGATGGACTCGTAATTCTAACTCTGGCATTCAAAACACTTTGCAATGAACTTCTTAATGTTACCTCTCATTCCAGGCCAACAAAAGGTTCGGCTCAACCTCTTAAAGGTGGGGAGGAAACTGGAGGGCCTGGCTGTGGGTAAAGAATGGAACTCTGAGGAAAGTGAGGCGCCAATCGGAGGTGGCGAGAACAAATATTCGACATTTATACGTCAAATGGCCTTAATTCATGGAGTGGGACTTTGTAGAATTAGGATTTGACTCAAGGAGCTGTGTCAAGCGAACTGCCTCTGGATCAAGGAGCTAACTTGCCCGCCGTCGGCATGTAGGAGGCAACGACCTGTGACACATCGCTGCTGCTTCATATTCCAAGCAAGAAGAGAAGCAAATATTACTTAATGAGTTACCTCAGGGATGGACATGATATAACTGAGGGCCTTATGGAAGAAACCAGATAATGTACGCAACCGACTTCAAAAAATTATAACAAAAAATTCAGTCGACATTTTCCACTTCTATCAGCTCTCAAAGTGTTACAAAACCAAGCTTTGTTACTGGAAAAAAATTGGGCAGATTTCATTGTTTTTGAGATTTTGGCGAAATGGCCAAAATCAGGTGAATACACACGATGGCGAAATGACAAAAAAAATGCCAATTTTGAAATTTTTTGAGAAACTTTTCCTAGATTCAAAAATAGGTCTCATAACCCAGAAAATACAATCTCACAACTTTTTGTGCTCCGAAAATATGCTTTTGATTAGGTAAATGCTTAATTTTATTTTTTGATAATACGGGAGACCGTTACATTTGATAAGCCAACTCAACACTGCGGCATTGCCTTTTTTGTAGATGTTACACTCGCTAATGCTCTCAGGAACCTAGTGAGATGTCCACTATTAGTGACAAAAGGGAGTTTAGTGGAGATCGGAAGAGTTTCACCAATGTGTTTTTATAGAAGACAGATGTAGTACACATGCTGTATATGAGTGTCGGGAGGTAGTTTGAGCTTGTAGGCCACCTTTCCAACATGAGCAATGATCTAAAAAGGGTCATAGAAGCGCGTGGCATATTTTATTATGGGTCAGTTGAAGATTGAGCTTTCGGTTGCGATTGAGCTTATCACGAGCAATCAAGGCATCATCCACAAAAAGCCACAACAGTGGAGCTTGGGGTGTAGAATGGTACAGCTGGAGGCAGCCTGTCATACAATGTTTGATGGATGGCTCATCATTATTGCTGAGTGGTGACTTGTGTTATATTAGTTGTTCGATGCAGAAATTTTTCTCGGAAGAGATCCTTCTCGCGAAGCAGTCTTTTTTATTTCGGATGTCTTAACCGTGTAAGCCGGTCTATCCTACTTGTACTTCGTATGCTGGCGTGCCACCGTTCTTCAACGGAATTTGGACTGATTACAGCCGTCTGACTTCTTATGTAAGCGATTAGAACAGGGAGAGCACCAACCCTGTTCGAATAGGTCCTTTTCGCCTAGAAACCTAGGACTTTGATATGTGTACCTCTCTGCCGAATCTCGAAATCGATACTCCCACGCCTTATCGTGCAGAGCAGAGCAATCTCTTGACGAAGTATTGAGAACACTCGCTTCCTTTGAGTATCCAAGCTCCCAACTTACAAGTGAGCCGCTCTTCAACCTTCAGGTTGCAATTGCTTCATTGGAGTCGTAAATACCTTCACTCGATAGGTGAACAACACTCAGACTTTCTGGTTGCAAGGTAGACGAGATAACCGTCTAGGTTTGTTTGCGTATAGCAAGGTTGTTTGATTGATTGTCGGGGGGGGGGGGGGGGGGGCTCTACATAAGATCCTTGCTCTCCTTATATACTCGCTTACTAATCAGTCATTCACTCTGTTTCTAACTCCTTTTGCTCTTGTAATCTTGTCTGAATCTGATACCAGCATACGTATTGTACCACTCATATGTCTTCTATTTCCATCATAACTCTCCCCAGAGTCTTGCTACAATCAACTGACTATGATAGAATCTAAGCCGCGTGATTCCAGCTCAATAAGACACAGTTCTAATATAACTCAGTCTTCTTCTAGCGAAGCTCGCCAGACACTTTATAACTCAATTCCTTCGCCAGGAATCATTAACACAATGGGCCGCTCGCCAGACCTCGGCTATCCAAGCCCAAGTAAACATTTTATTTAGACCCAAACATTGCCCCTCAGGTCTTGAACTTGGAAACCTTCTGAACAAGTGAAAAGACTTGAATATACCTTGAACAACGTGCTTATTAACTCTGAAACGCTACACCATCACTCGAACGCCACGTCAACCAACTCTTCGAAAAAATGTGACGCTCGACTGATACTTCTATAAAAACACCAGTCCATATCCACAAATTTCATCTTCCAACAAAACCTTTCAATTGCTCAGAAACCTCTGCACTTTCTAACTCTCTCAGTCAAAAAGCTTAAACCTTTCTTTCTCACCGCCGTCAAACCCTCATTCAGAAAAATGCCTCCTCGTAAGGACATTCTTATTCCTTTTGACACCGTAGACGCCAAGAAATTCTCCAGACGGCTCAAGGAAGTCGCTGTTCGATGCAACCCAGACACCGTCTGCACTCTTACTGTAGACCCCGAAGAAAACACGGGTCTGCTCGGTCCATTTCTAGATTCTCCTTTAAACCCAGAGCTTTTTACTTCTCTTCGTGAACCCATCTGCAATTCTCCCCTCATACTTCAGGCAAACCCGACGGCAGACCCGAAGACATGGACTCAAAAAGATACTCTTTGTCTCATTGGGAAATGGCCACACTCAACCTCAGACAACCTCGCCTGGTACCGGCAACGCCGTAGGCAAGACAAAGAACGATGGGAAGCAGCAGGCATTGCTCAACTCATCAACTTATGCTTCTCTCTTCCGCCTGGGGGTAATAAAGCCCCATTTGCTACAGCCATGTGTTTCTGGGACTGTACAGCAAACTGTTTCAGACTCCCCTATGGCGATGTAAGTATTACAATGCTCGATCTCTACACCATTTTTGGAGTTCCTGCCTCTGAAAACAGTTGGGCTCCTCAAGATTCCAACCAAACTCCCAACCAAGCCTCAACAGTACAGCCTTCATCCTACTCCTCCTGGGTGAAACATTTTGCACAAGAGGAGAAAAACACACCACAAGGAGGAATAGCCTTCCTGGAGTATTGGCTATCGAAATACTTGTTCTGTACAACCTCAGCGAAGGTCATCAAGACGTGGACCAACCTCGCTGAACGCCTCTACAACGAAGAACCACTGAGCCTGGTCGAACCTGTCCTCGCCTACATCTACTATGGTCTCAGGCGAGTATCCTTATCGAAGCTCGATCTGAACCAATCAGGACCACCGTGGATGATAGGCTTCTGGCTGCAAATCTACTTCCCCTTCGTCTGCCCCTCAGCAACCCCTATGTTCGAAGAACAACAGTTGTTAGGCAAGTCACTAGTTTCCACACTGCCCAGAACTAAGTAATGGTCCTATCTCGACTGCTTTAGATATCTCTGCTCCCACGAGGACTTCCCTTATACTGCCGTCGAAGAAATTCTGAATCGTCGCCACCCTGGCCTCCTCTCAAGTGGGTTCATGCCCTCTCCTGACCAAGATGATCAAGCGAGGAATTTGTTTGTTAAATTTAACACTTGCCAAGACCTGCAACTCCCAGATTCAGCCAGCTCCGGGTATGAGCTCTATGCTCCAAACCATTTCTGCAGACAGCTTGGGCTCAGCCAAGATGCCCCTATGCCCCTCGCCTGTTCTGTCAACAAGTATACTCTCTGGCGAGGAGACAACAAGCCCGTTGCAGCAGAAACCTGTGATGCACATTTTGGCTTTCCAATGGTGATACTTCCTGACATTACAAAGCCACTATCGACATCGAAGTCGGTCACCCCAACATACCTTGCCTGGTATTCCCAGTTCTGGGAAGAGAAACGACACCAGGGACCAGACCCGTGCTTTGCTGCCATCTTTCATGGATTCAGTGAGAAATTCTTACTCAAGGCAGACTTGGAAGCACTAATCAGATCACACCCCTGTTCGAGATCTACCCCATGGCCACAGGTATGTGTTCAATTAAAATTTCCACATGTATTGGCAACTTTCGAATCATAAATGACCATCCCTCTCTTCCTTTCACAGTACCACCCTGATCTAGATGTGACTGTGGCTATTCAATCTCTTAAGAAGAAAAGGACCAAGCGTTCCAGATCACCTGTAAGTATTCAAACTATTACTTATCCAGAACAAACTGATTTTACCACTGATCCTAATATTGACCCCGACCCCCTTAGCAGTCTTCAAAGCCCAAGAGGATCAAGCTAAGGACCCCAGAGGCAGAAAGTGGGGTTTGGTTGGACTCACGGGTCACAAGCAGAGACAAGCAACTGCGCCTTTCTGCTCAAGTCTTCCTCGCTTCTTTCGACCAGAGGAGCAGCAAAGCCTCAGGATCTAGTGCTTGCTCGACCATAGCTTTCACCATTGCTCACTGGTTTTGTGCAAATCCGAATAGCATTCCCACACTCTCCCAGTTCAATGACCTCCTACTTCAAGGTTCAAGGGAGTGGCAGGAGTTATGCAAGGACGAGTCCCTCGCAAGCAAATACCCAGACCAACACTTTGATTTGGATGGTATTCTGAAGGCAAACATCAAGCCGCTTCAATTCTCAGCTGATGACTCCTTCATAGGGTACTTTGATTCTGAGAAGTTTGCAAACCTGAACGGTCTTTCCTTTTTTGATAATTTATGGGAACAAATTCAGAAGAGCCGGAAGCCCCAAGTCTTCATAGTGAGTTGGAACGATCACTTCTTCGTCCTCAAAACTGAAGACGAAGCCTTCTATGTAATTGACTCACTAGGAGAAAGGCTCCATGAAGGACACCGCAAAGCCTTCATTCTGAAGTTCGATGAGTCCAGTACCATATCCAACACTGCAGACAAGGCTATAACTACCAGCCACAAAGAGTGTTGCAAAGAGTTCATAGTTCAATTCTTAGCCGGAATTCATCGAGCAGAACTTGAAGAAGAAGAGAAGAAACAACCTGTGGCTCTTGAGACTCTGTTCAGGCGTCTTCAAATTGAAGTTCAAGGTTGCTTTATTCCTTCTCCTGGTGAGGATCCCAGTACCCAGAATGAACAAGTCATCCCAGATGCTGGACAGATTATCTCCTCACCAGAGCTTATAGCTGAACAACCACAAGTCCTGGTCGAGACTAGCCCAGAGGTCGAAGTATTGAATCCTTCCTCACCAGAGCAACAAATTCAAGCTTTTGAAGACACACAAACATTGTCTCCCCAAGTAAGAAATCTTCATCCCTACTTCTGGATTAATGGTTTATAATACAAGTCCTGACACAACCCGTTGTTTGTTTTGAAGTCCAAACACGTTCCTGTGGAACTGGAGGTTCGCCAGAACCTTCCCAACAGCCCAAGGAACCAAGCGAGCACATCAGGCGAGCTGATTCCGATAGCCACTGAAGATCAACCTGATAGCATTCCAGAGGTCGATGATGAAGGACCCATAATTTCAAGCGAGGAAGTTCCTATCCCCTCTTCATCATCAGACCACCAACTTCAACTGCTCAGTGCACAAGAGTCGACCAAGATTCAAGAACTTGTGGGCAAACTAAGTACACTAAGCACCCTTTCAGACGCCAAAGACCTGCTTCACAACATTCTCTCTGGGCCCCTAGATTCTCTAAGAGACATTCAGGCCGTACAAAAACAAGTGAAGAACTTGCAAACCATTGCCCCAGTAGACCTCATTCCTTGCTTGGATGATATAGAAGACAAACTCCTTGAATTCCAGCACCAAAGTGAAGTCTTCCAAGAACTGTCAATCGAGGCTGCTCGTAAGAAGGAAGCAGCAGCAACCTTGGAGCAAAAAACCCACAAGGAGATAGAGAGAATCGAGAAACATCTGAAGGAGTTGCCTACAAAGGAGGAGAATCTAGCAACCAAACGTGCCAAGATAATTGCTCTTGAAGCTGAGCTCGCTGTACTTAGAGCAGAAGTAAATGCATTGGAAATCGACATCCCCAGCTATCAGGATGAAATGCATCACTTTTTGGTGGGAGGCGAGACCGGAGCACAACTCCTGCAAGAGGCACGTCATGAAGCCAGCGAAGCTCACATAGCTGCTTATCAAGCCTGGGAGGCCTCAGAGATGACTAAGATCTCGATAAAGAGCTTCCTTAAGATGTAAAATTTTTGGACCTCTAGTGTAGGCCTTTTTTATTTGTTGTAAAACCATCGAACCCTTTATGTATTCGAATTATTTTAACAACACAGATTGAATTGGGTTCAAAACCAAATTGGGCTTTTCCAATAAGCCCTTTTCCTAATTTTGATCCAGCCCCGTTTTAGGCTGTAATTAATTTTAACCACTTTGATTGTTCAGCAATAAATAGAATTGAATTCTAAACTTGGAATCCGTATCGCGTCAAACAATCAAAATCTTTGAAATACGTTTTACCTGCCCCAAGGATCTTATCATTTATCATGCACTTCTTGCGAGCAAACAAACCGCTTCCATGGTCCACTGTTAATCAGACACGTACTCTCTATTGCTGGGTGCAATTACTCTCGCGAAACCAAACCGTTGTGACTCCTGGTTATAAAAGGTTTCCTTCTCTCTGTGTGAAATGAACCAAGTCCCTTGCGAGAATGAATCAGACCCAACTCTATTTGCTCTGGTCTTACTATCCAAAGAAACCTCCAGATAAATCTCTCCATGTTATGTCCCTTAGATAGCAATATCCACGCCCAAACCTGGACTAGATAGCAATATCTACGCCCAGGCGTTGCCTTGGCTCTCCCTGATTGAAGGAGTCAAAAAGGGAGCAGCCACAATCCCAAGGTGGAGGCTCCCACACCCTTCCCCGGTGCACCCATTCAGTGTCGATATGCATTGGAGATGGCAACTTCAATGCCTTCTGCAATACATGGGGGAAGATGGGAGCATCACCCTGGGAAGAAGGCGACAATCGTCAAGGCAGGTGTAACTCTTGTTCTGATGCACCTCCTCTTGCCTTGATGTTTCAGTTTCCTCTCCCTCTCCATCGCCGAGGTCGATCTGCAGGTTTTAACTTCTTGGGAGATGGAGAACAGCGCAGAGGATCTAGTGAAGAATGAACTGTTTTATTTTCTTTGTTGCAATTGTTCAAGTCATTCTTCACCATATGGTATCAGAGCCTGGGGCCGCAAAGCCTTTGTATTATTCCAAGTATTGAATATTTATTTTGAAGTGTAAAAACTCTTTATATTGATAAACTCATATATAGTTTTCTCAAAAATTTAAGCCACAAAGACTAGCTTGACATGAACTTTTTGACTTGGAATAAATAACAATTCTGATTACAAAATTTGGCCTCGAATATAGGCACTAACTATTTAACCCCATTAATAGGTTATTTAATGTGCATGATCCTCGAAGAGTATATGTGTTGCCCCTGTAGTTTATTCATGCAAAGGCATGAATAAACTAGATTAAGCAGTATCTGGAGGATCATCATACTCCCAAACTGGTTGTATGAATTTCTTTAGGTAACGACCATTTATTGGGTTCGCGTGTATAGTACCATCTCGATCTCTCAGGCGAACTGCTCCTTTACCCAACAGTCGATCGATGATGTATGGCTCTTCCCATTTTTCTGACCATTTTCCTCGTCCTTCAGTCTTCTCGCCAATAGGCAAAATCACTCTCCAGACAAGTTCGCCTTCTGCAAAACTCATGCCCCTTGTTCGTTGGTCATAGGCACGAGCCACCTTTTGTTTCTCAGCACGTAGACTTTCATAAGCTTGTATGCGATTCTCATCGAGGTCTTCATGCTTTTGCCACATCGCTTGGACATAGTCTTCACCGATCAAGTTGTGTTGCTCCATCACCCGTAAAGACTGAACATTGATCTCCAAACACTACCGGAAGAATTACTATGACCGACGACTTGGTGTCGTCGGTCTGTTGCCATTTATCGTCGGTCATACATATATCCGACGACACATCGTCGGATATAGTATCGTCGGTAATAAACCGTCGGTAATACTATATTCGACGATGATTTAGGGTTATCGTTGGAAAATAGAAACACTAAATCTGACGATATCTTATCGTCGGTCATAGTTTAAACTATATCCGACGATGTCATCGTCGGATATAGTTTTCTCCATGGTCAAAATGGTTGACTGTGGAGAAAACTATAACCGACGATGTTGACACATATCGTCGGTTATAGTTAAAAATATTTAATTTTTTTTTGCAGGTTTTGGGTTTTATCCCAAAACCTGCATTCACAAAAAATCACGCTATCTATATATTGTTCAAATTGAAAATTAACAACCATTGAAACTGTAGTACGTAGTAAATAAATAAATAATAAAAACCGAAATCATTCAAATCTGTATACATATGCGTAGTAAATAATGAAAATAAAAATTAAACCGACAATTGTTCAAATGTAGGGGGGTCCTGGTCCTAAGTCTATGTGGTCAAACAGATTGGAGAAAGTTGGTTGTCTTGGTCTGGCTGCGGCTGAGGCTGAGGCTGCGGCTGCGGTTGCGGCTGTGGCTGCGGCTAAGGCTGTGGCTGTGGCTGTGGCGCACCGAAAATGGGCGGGGGAGCTATCTGGATTCCAGATGCTTGCAACTGTGCATAACAATGCTGCATCCATGTCCCCATTTGCTGCTGCTGTTCGGCCAACTGATTCTGCTCTGTAGCTTGCGCTTGCTCCATCTCCTCCATCCGACGCCGTTGAGCTTCCATCTCAATTGATTGCCTATGAAGCTGGTCGTGTAGCTCATTAGTCCTCGAAGATGATGATGATCCCGATCCGCGAGAGAATTCAGAGGTATGCTTCAGCAGCCCTTGACCCCATTTTCCGGAACCCCTGCAGTAGAATGTGTTCTTCCCTGGAGGGATCGCAGTTGACATAATCCTGGCTCTGACGATTGGATCAGATCGATCAATCTGATCAATCGGGAGTTCCGCATCGGGGGTGTTGGGATAGAGCTCTCTCGCCACTTGAGTCAACACCTCCGGAATCGCCTCCTGAATTCTCGCCTAATTGACAAAGAACAATAAAATATTAATTAAAAAAAACAATCTAAATAAATAAGAAATAAGTTTATTTTATTATAAGGACACTTACAACATATTCGGGGGACTGCGGATACGCGTGCTGCATCGTATAGACAAGAGGATCCTCTTCTGGGTGGTTGGCCGCCTCCTCGATCCAACCCGAGTATGATCTGGTACCGGCATGATGATTTTTGGTGTTTTTGGCCCGGTTCCTTGTGTTGACTTCAGAAAGAGCCTGCGCGATTAATTAAACATAAAAAAAACACTCATTAGCCAAATAATTTAAGGGAAGTACGATAAAACAAAAAATAAATCAATTGAAGGTTACGTACCTTCAATTTCGGGTTGTTGAAGTGAACCACAAGCCATCGCCACTCGTACTCCCTATAACGAACCTCGCTAGGGGTACCCTCACAATCGTCCCCGTACTTTTTCCAATGCTTCTTCAGCTCGGCCTTCCACTCCTTATACCTATATATACCCATAAAATCAAGCGTTAGTAACTAACAACATTGTATGAACATAATCAAAAGAAACGAAAAAATTGAAACAAATGGCCGTCTGCAAAACTGCTCCCATGCACTTCATCCGCCCACGTGGGTCTAATGTCTGCATCCACGCGGAACCACCTCTGCAATGCATATATATATATATATATCAATAATATTAAAAATTTATTTAGATAATTTACATAATGAATATACAATTCAACTCACCGACAACGCATTATGCAGCTGATTTTTGACGGATTGCGGCACTGAATTCTAATCTGGCCACAACATTGGGACTCTATCCCGTATGAGGCTGCCCGCCATCCCCGCGTACTTTCGAGTGACATTTCCCTCGATCACCTGCCCTCTATTCCCGGTTGGAATAATAAGTTGGTCACCACCGCTAGCCTGAATGGCTTCGTCCAGTAACTTGCCGACGACGGGGCCTCTGGTTCTCTTCTGTTTGGCACCGGGCACGATCTCGCCTATCACATATATATGTAGACGATTTTTTAAACATCAACACCTAATTGAATTTAAATATTAGGGAGTAAAAAGATATCACTAATTAATATTTACTTGATTCGTCGGTGCGTTGTCCCGGAATCCTCGCACTCTAGAGAGGTGCCGGGAAGGGTATATACGCATATGCCTGCTCCGGGGTAATGAACCCTAGCTGTCCCGGAATAGGCATCCCGTCGGAATCGACGTGAGGTATCGTCGGGATTTCCAACGGTAAGAATAATGTAGGCGGCGGGCATAGTCGCATCCTCGCCGAGGACTGAGTGGATCCACCAGCCTTCTCGGAAGAATGAGGAGCTATCTGGTGGATGACGAGGGAAGGGTCCTCGCGATGAATGTCCGGCATTCGGACCGAGGATTGAGTCGCACTATCCGTTGAAGGCGTGCGACTGACCTGATGAACCCTCCTCGCGCCTGAGGATCGAGCCGGCTCGGGCTGCTGCTGAGGTTGTCCCTCGCCCATCAGCCGACGGTGTCGAGAGGTCAGCGGAAGACTGTAAGTGTTGGGGACGCTGGTGGATCCTGATGCGGACCGACTTCCGGTGCCATCAGGATCCCCAGTTCCCGAGCCCTCATCCCCACGTCCTGATCTCCCTCTCCCTCTGGACCTCCCCCTCGAAGTACTCGACCCGGCCCCTCGGGAAGGTCCGCAATTAAACCATTGCATCGTTGCTATAAAATTATTAAAATTAAAAATAATTCCTAATTCATCCAAAAAATCTAGCACATGCATATTCCAATATATATCAATAATACAATATATATTCCAATATATAAATATTCCACAAAAATCAACAATAATTCCATAAAATCCAATACATATATAATCCAATAATTTAACTATATATATATATATATCAATAATTCCAATAATCCAAATTCAACAATAATTCCAAATCCAATTAACAAAAAACTTAATCAAATTTAACCTAAAATTCCAAATCCAAATTCCAATATATATATATATATATAAATAATCCGACGCCAAATCCAAATTTAACCTAAAATTCCAATATATTCCAATATATATCAATACATGCATAAAATTCTAAAAAAATCGAAATTTAACCTAAAATAACATACATATTATTTATTGGAATTCAATCTAAATTTAACCTAAAATAACATACATTTAACCGAAATTTAACCTAAATTTAACCTAAAATTCAAAATTATTCTAATATATATCTATACATGCATAAAATTAACAAATTCCACAACTATATCAATACATGCATCCACATTATCGATCAACACATTCCACAACGTAAAATCTAACCTAAATTACAAAAATTCAAAAATTTGAATTTAGGGATTTCAAACCTGATTTTTCACTAATCGACGAGGGATTTGGCTTGAGGATCGATGGAATACCACTTGAGCTTCGATTGCTTGCTTGTAGCACGAAGGAAACGGAGAAAATCGATCGGAGGCGTTGGAGCAGTTTGTGACAGTTTCGTTTCTGCCCAAAACGTACCCAGATCGGGATATAAAACAGAACTATAACCGACGAGATAAGTAAACTCGTCGGATATAGTTGAACCGAAACTATATCCGACGAGATTTCATATGCATATCGTCGGATATAGTTTCGGTTCAACTATATCCGACGAGATTTTCATATGCATATCGTCGGATATAGTTCTTCTATTTATTTTTCATTTATGCCGGTGTACGTTATTATATATGTAGTGTATTAATATATATATATTTATTAATAGGTAATACGAAATTATTAATAGTTAATACCAAATTATTAAATTATTATTTAATAATACGATATAATTATTAATCGATCGGTACGGTTGTGTATTTTTTTTCAATCGATCTCTCGAGCTCTCTCATTTATGATGGGGCCGGATATAGCAATTTCATCGATCGACACAATGGGCAGTCGATAATCTGAATAAAATTCATTTTACATTGCACGTTCTAATTAGTCAAAATAACATACATATATATACACTAATTAAGGCGCATAATCAGAATCATCGCTTGAGTCTGACTCTGTCTCCGAGTTAATTTCAGGTAACATGTGTATGTCTTCGTCACTTGAGTCTTCATTGTCTTCATTTTGATTAACATCAAGAAGATTCGGTTGATGTGTTCGTACCACACTGCCCTGTCTCACATTATTAAGGCAAATTGTTGAGGTTTCAGGAATACCAGTTGCGTTCGGCTCTTGGTATGCACTGACTTCTTTATTATCCGAGGTCATACCAAGGGTTGAGGCACTGTATATGTTTCGTGGAAGAACATGGTTAACCACTTTCCACCGGCATTTATGCACAAGATCATCAAGATAGAACAATTGTTTCACCGCCGTTGCCAACACAAACGGATCATCTTCATACCAGCTTGTGGCAGTATTCACCGAAAAAATCTCGTATTGATCGGTCCTTGTGTTCTGAGGGTCGGTATCAAACCATCTACACTTAAACAAGTGCACGGTCATGCCTTCCCCATATATTAATTCGACAACTGAATGGAGAACACCGTAATAGTCAACTTCATTCTGCCCACCATGCACCATTACCCCAGAATTCTGTGTTTTTCGTCTGACATCTCTATGTTCACAAATAAATAGCACGCCATTTACCTTACACATAGGATAAACTTTGGAAGTTACTGGTTTCTGCGCCAAGAGCCTCAATTCGTGTGACCACTGAGGGATACCATCATCTTGTACATGATTCATCTGAAAATAATCATTTATTAACTTAACTATAAATAGGATGCGAGACATGCACTTAACATCGATCATATACAGGTCAATTTAAGTATCAACTTACCCAGTTGCCAAAATAGTTTGCGAACGTCTTGTTGTGGTACTCAACATCATCGGAAATAGCAGGGCAGTAAAGGTGCAAATTTTTCCAATATTGAACTTCTGGACAGTTAATCAATACCGACCAATGGGCAATGACTAGCTCATAAGGTTCCAACTTGTACGAGTTGGGCAACTTTCCAGAAACTTTAACATCATCGGAGATGATTGAAAGGTTGAACTGCCCTCCATCTACTCGCATATGTTGTGGATGGTCCTCCAACGCTCCCAAATACAACTTGGTGTACGTTACGCACTCATGCGCAATATATGCTTCAGCGATACACCCTTCGGGGGCAGATTTGTTCATCACATAGTCTTTGTAGTCCCCTAATTGTCTGTAAATTGGTAATTACAGATCGAGCATGTTAATTATGCTTATTGCAACAATAAGTTAATAAATAATATTAAAGATCGACATATATATAGCCAGATTCAGAAATGCATTACGTACCTTTCTATAGGATACATCCATGTGTAGTGAACTGGACTAGTAAGCAACAATTGTTCCGGAAGATGGAGCATCAGGTGAGGCGTGATGTCGAAAAAGTTTGGAGGAAATATCATTTCGAATTTACACATGATAAAAATGATGTCTTGCTGCATTTCCAACAAGTCCGATTTCTTCACTTCTGAAAGAATCTTGACAAAGCCACTAACGGCTCCACCACCTCTTTGGGCAGGTTCCCTCGAATGAAAACAGGGAAGAGGCGTTGGAGCAGTATATGAAAGTTATGACTCTTTAGTCCGTACATCTTGTTGTCTTTGAAGTTAACACATCGACTTATATTTCCGGCATAGCCTGAAGGATACCTGACATTACCCATCCAGCCAAAAATTTCACTCTTCTGGGCAGGCTTCACGGTATAAGGAGCTTGTGGCATTTTTTTCTTCCCATCTCTCAACCACAAATGTTTTCGCAGTCCCATCCTTTTAAGATCAATGCGTGCCTTCGGGCCGTCTTTAGTTTTTCCCTCCCAATTCAACACTGTGCCGACCACACTCTCGCACACATTTTTCTCTATGTGCATGACATCTAAGTAGTGTCTGATCAGCAACTTAGACCAATAAGGAAGTTCCCAAAAAATACTTTTGTGTGTCCAGAATTTATACCTGTCGGGTTTGTCAGGTATTGACGCCACTATCTCAGGATGATTGCTTAGCTGCCCAAAATCGTATTCATTTAGAACTTCTAAGATTTCATCCCCCGTCCATCTCCTCGGCTGCTCACCTGTTTCCACAGTCCCATCAAATGCCTCCATATCCTCCCGAAATGGGTGATCATGTGGAAGCCAACAACGATGTCGCATCTGTACAATCTTCCTGCAATGAGGTCTGCAACACTCAATCGTCATGCACTCTGGACAAGCCCTGTATCCCCTGGTAACGTTGCCTGACAACATCCCGCGTGCAGGAAAATCGCTAATGATGCCAACAAGCATGGCATGCATCTAGAACATCTCATTTTTGAACTTGTCATAAGTGGGATGACCATGCTCACTCAAGTACTTAAGCTCCTCAATCAAGGGTCTCAGATACACATCGAGACACTTTCCTGGATAACCCGGCCCTGGAATGATCATAGTGAGCATATTGTATTCTTTCTTCATGCACATCCATGGAGGAAGGTTATACGGTACTAAAATAACTGGCCATATACTGTATTGAAGACTCATGTTGCCAAAAGGGTTGAATCCGTCAGATGAAAGCTCCAGCCAAACATTTCGAACCTCTGATGCAAAATAAGAAAACTCCTTCACCATGTGCTTCCAAGCCTCTCCGTCAGCAGGGTGTATAAGCGTATCACCGTCGGGCAAATTCCTCTCGGCCCACCATCTCATAGTTTCAGCCGTGTGTGCAGACATGAACAACCGTTCTAGCCTATCTATCAGCGAAAAATACCGAAGTATCTTCACAGCTTTCTTGTTTCCGGCATGAGTCAACTTATACCTATCTGTACCACATACCGGGAATTCATCAAGGGATTCAAGATCATTCCCATAAGCATCTTCACCCCAGAAGAGAACACAATCATATCTACAAGCATGGATTTTGATGTAGGAAAGGCCAAGATGTTTAAGGATCTGTCGCACCTTACGATGAGTGGTAGGAAGACGATGACCGGGGGGCAACAACGAACCAGACCACTTCAGCCAATCATCAACAGCCTTCACACTCATTTTGTTCTCCACTTTGAGCTTCATTACTCCCATAACACTTTCGAGAACAGTCTTATTACACCCGTTGTACAACGGGGTCTGTTGGAAGGCAATGAGGTTGTTGTACTTGTCCATACCAGCAGTGTTGACAGCTGTAGGTACTTGCTGGACTGGCTCAATATGAGGGAAGTCTCCAACGGCGGGAGGGATATCGATATCCGGTGCTTGAGCAAATATACCGCTCTCATGAGGAAACATATCGTTGATCAACCTTGTTGTTGGATCATTGGATGTACTGCCACTCTCAAAAAATTGTCTGTGATCATGTTGACCAACTGTTGAGCTCTCACCGTGATAAATCCTACATGTGTACTTATCCCAAAACCCGTTTTTCTTCAAGTGCTCCAATACTTTATCGATGTGAAAACGATATTGCTCGCTGCGACACTGACATTTCGTACACGGACAATAATGAATTGTCATCCCTCCACAATTAACCTTCACATATTCTACAAAACTTCTAATTCCACGGTGATATCTTACATCCCATCTCGGAAGACATATCCAACTCTTGTCCATCCTGAAAATTATAACTGCATGTATATATACCCATGATCTTATTAATTCAAATTTCATAGCTAGATATAAATATTTATTATTTTAATTCCCATAATTTTAATATATATATATACACACACGTACACCCTAACTATATATATATAATCGATCACAAAAATCTAAATATACATATATATATAACGTTAACCATGCACGTACGTACACGTATGTACTAGCTAGCTAGTGTACATTTAATCCTATATATATATATATAATAATCACAATATATATAATGCAATATATTAATTAAATTAATTAATCACCCTAGCTAGCTAGTTATTGCTATATATATATATTCACAATAATCAAATTAAAATTAACAACAATTAATATATATTTACGATCAATCACGCGTACGTATTCAAAATCAACCATCGATCAATTACTCAAACTCAAGAATCAATTAATTAATTAACTCGATCGATCGATCAATATATATATATATATTCAAAATAAATTAATATCGATCGATCTATATATTCAACAAATTAAGCATTAATACATGCATGCACAACACATATATATATATATATTAATTAAGCATGACGTACCTATATATATATAATGCGCATGAATCATCATGAACTCATTCTCGACATCACCCAAAGATCGATTTCAGAGCATTCTCAGAAAAAATGGAAAGTTTTTTGAATGACAGATCGAGCTACTGCCCATATCTAAAATAAGAAACTATAACCGACGATATGAAAAAATCGTTGGTAATAGTAAAAAAAATCGTCGGACATAGTTGAAAATTATGACCGACGAGTTTCCGGCGACTATAACCGACGACAATAAAATCTCGACGGTCTAGAAACTATAACCGACGAGAAAATCCTGTCGTCGGTCGTTCTTTGAGGGCCTCGTCGGATATAGTACTTCTTCTGGTAGTGAAAGGCAAAACAGCATCGTGCCCAAACATTAGTGCATAAGGAGTTGTACTTGTGGGTGTCATCTTACTAGTCCTGTAAGCCCACAAAGTATTAAAAAGTTCTTCATGCCACAGTCTGGCATTGCTCGCGAGCATTCGTTTTAAAATATGAATAATGATTTTATTGCTCGCTTCGGCTTGACCGTTGGATTGGGCATAGTATGGAGAAGAGTGGAGAAAATGGATCCCAAGATCCTTCATTAAAGTATCCACTTCGCCAGACATGAAGGCTGCCCCTCGGTCTGAAACAAAACATTCAGGGATGCCAAACCGACAAATAATATCTTCGAACAGGAATTGGCGGATGGCCTTCGCTGAAAATACCCTGAGGGGTCGAGCTTCGACCCACTTAGTGAAGAAATCAGTAGCCACTATGATGAACTTGTGCCCTTCAGATGAATGAGGATGAATCATTCCTATTAAGTCCAAAGCCCATCATCGAGCTGGCCAAGGCTTGATTATTGGCTGTAATGGTATTCTGGGCATATGGTTAACGGGACCATGTCTCTGGCATTCTTCACAACCTTTAGCGAACGTGATACAGTCTCTGAGCATTCCTGGCCAATAAAAGCCATGTTGTCTTAATAACCATCTCATCTTGGGACCAGCCTGGTGTGCCCCTGCCATCCCAAGATGGACTTCTCTCATTAACCTTTTAGCGTCACGTCCAAAGACACACCTCAATAGTATGCCTTCCTCTCCCCTTCTATATAACTCAGCATCCTTGAGTACATAATTGGGAGCTAAAAATCGAATCCGCTTGTCAGTCGGATTATTAGGATCCTGGAGATAAGAGATGATTTCCTGTCTCTAGTCCTTGTCGATGTGATCAAGTGTAGCAACGTACCATTCATTTTTATCTTCTTGTCGTGCAAGGAAAGATGGAAGGGTTCTTCTTTCAACCTTTAGTATTCTCTCCCGTACTCCATCTTGTAAACTGACACCCGTTGCTAGTTGAGCCAGTTCATTAGCCGCATAGTTCCTTTCGCGAGGAATATGGCTCAACCCCACTTCTGTGAACAACTTCAATAGGTCACAGGCCCTCCTCGCGTAAGGTTCTAATATTGGACCTGCTTTGTACTTTGTTTCTAGTTGTCTGATCACCAGTTGGGAGTCTCCAAAGATATGCACATCGTTGATTTCCATATCTAACAGAAGTTCTAATCCGATGATTAAAGCCTCGTATTCTGCTTTATTATTTGTGCACTTGAAGTCCAACCTGAAAGAATAAGAATAAGTTTGGCCGCGTGGGGAGATCAATGCTACCCCTGCCCCAGCCATAGTACTCGTACTGGACCTATCGAAATATAAACACCAGGGAGCCAAGTCAATACGAGCGGGATCCAGTTCTGGCCCCTCGACCACCTTTTCCATGGGATGATGAGCCAAAAAATCAGCCACCGCCTGGCCTTTTACCGCCTTCTGAGGGACATATTGCAAGGAAAATTCTGACAGAGCCAGAATCCACTTTCCAATGCGACCACGGAGAATCGGTCTGGACAACATATACTTCACTAAGTCTGTTTATGCAATTACACACGTAGTGAAGGAAAGCATATAGTGCCTCAACTTACACCCTGAAAAGTATAGGGCTAGGCATAACCTTTCCATTGGAGAGTATCTCGTTTCACATTCGTTTAAGGTACGACTTAGATAGAAAATAGCACGTTCAACGCCTGCCGTGTCGTCCTGAGCTAATAGACTTCCAATGGAGAGCTCTGTAGCTGAGATATACAGCTTAAGAGGAACCCCAGGTCTTGGAGGAACCAAGACAGGTGGGTTTGTTAAGTAAGCTTTGATAGTGTCGAAGGCCTCTTGATGTGTAGGCTCCCATACAAAGTCCTTCTGATTTTGAAGCTTAAGGAGAGTAGAGAATGATTGTGTCTTCCCAGCAGCGTTGGCAATAAACCTTCGTAAGAAATTGATTTTGCCTAATAAACGTTGTAGTTCCTTCTTACTCTTTGGTGGGGCTGCACTGATAACCGCTTGTTTCTTATCATCTGGTATTTCAATCCCACGCTGATGAACCAGGAAACCCAGGAAGTCACCTGCCTGGACGCCAAACACACATTTGGCTGGGTTCATCGTCAGTTGATGCTGCCGCATTCTGAGAAACACTTGCCGCAAGTCTTCAAAATGGTCGCTTCTGCGTTTCGTTTTGACTACCACATAATTTATATATACCTCCATGGTCTTACCAATAAGATCATGAAAGATCAAGTTCATTGCTCGTTGATAGGTTGCCCCTGCATTCTTAAGTCCAAATGGCATATCCACGTACTCAAAAACACCGGCAAAGCCTGGGCATCGAAACGCTGTCTTATGTCTATCCTCTCCTGCCACTGGGATTTGATGATATCCAACAGTACCATCCATGAATGTCAACATCTCATGGCGGGCAACTGAGTCAACCAACAAATCAGCTACTGGCATAGGATAAGCGTCCTTGGGGGTTGCATTGTTCAAGTCTCTGTAGTCGACGCAAACTCGCATCTTCCCGTTCTTTTTCTTGACTGGGACTATATTAGACAGCCACTCATTATATTTGGCTACTCGTATAATCCCTGACTTGAGCATTTTCTCAACCTCTTCCTTGACTAAAATTGCTGTCTTCGTATTCATGCGACACATTTCTTGTTTTACAGGCTTCTTTCCCTCGATGATGGGCAAGTTATGACAGACCAGATCTGGTGAAAGACCAGGCATGTCATCATATTTCTCTGCAAAGCAATCTGCGTATTCTTTCAGTAATTCAATTAGCTTGAGCCTCTCTTCAGGCTCTAAGAAAGTACTAATAGCCACATATATTGGCTCTTCCTGTGTCCCAATCTGAACGTGTTCGATGGGATCCTTGACTTTAGGAGGTAGATCATCTAAAGCTGCTGGGGCCAATTGAATCTCGTCCTCCTCCTCTAAGTCTTGTAAAACGTCTTCATCCACGTATTCCAATGCTGCAATCATTGGAACCTTCTCAAATGCTTGGCTTTCTAACATAAAGTTGTGAAAGCGTTCGTGTAACGAAAGACAAGCCTCGGCCTCTGTTTCTGAGAGAGACCCAGTCATGGATAACGTCTGGATGGTAGCTCGATGGTGTAGGGTCTTTTACTGTCTTGAGTTGCTTGAATAATCCCCCACTGAGCTGTTCAGAGGACGTAACACCCACTGGGCGGCCTTTGCTGTCAACGCCACATACCTCCAATGGCCTAAGGTCACTGTGGTAATATCTGGCTTCTAAAGCATTAGCAGAAACGGAATATGGGCGAGGGTCAGCATTGATCAGTTCTGCTTCGCCTGACTCCATGTTCCATAGTAACATCTGCTGATGAAGTGAAGACGGTACACAGTAGCTTCGATGTATCCAGTCACGCCCCAGGATTGCACTATATGGCGATGTACATTCCACCACAAAGAATGTGTAAGTGCCTGAGGCTAGTCCGATGTGTACCTGTAGAAACACAATTCCCAAGGTCTTGGTTATGCTACCCTGGAAGTTCCTGACGCTAAGTGAGGTCTCTTGGATAGCTGACTTGGGAACACCTATAAGGGCCAATGCCTTAAAGGTGATGATGTTTACCGCTGCCCCTGAATCCACCAAAATTTTATTTAATTGAACTCCTTGGACTTGTCCTGTGACGTATAATGGCCGCATGTGCATGGCCATGTCAATGGTGGGCTTGGAGAACATCATTTGTCCTTTTGTGTCTGATGAATCCAGTTCTGGTGTGTCATCTGGTGTTGAATTGTCCGGCAATTTTGATTCGTCGTCCTGTAACAACACGCTATTGATGTTCCTGGATTCACCTTTTGGTGCTGGCGAGGACAAAGCATATTTAGAAGATAGAACATACACCATGTTAACGGCGGTAGTGTTCTCCTCGATGCAATCGTGTGCTTCTTCATCCTCATCCTCACCGTAGTCCACCAGCTCCTCATCATCGTCATAACTATCTCCGTCAGCCAACAACTGTCCATCCTCGTTAGACACTGTAGTCACTTCAAGGTGAGCAATTTACTGTATTGCTTGTTCTTCCACAACTAGAGGCCTTGGTTTCCATTGCAAGACTGGTGGCTTGCTTGGAGTACTCTATTTCTGTGTATCCTCTGTTCCCTTGGGAGGTGTCTTCAGCCCTACTGGTTTCACCGTGTCTTCTTCAAAGGTAAGGCGTCTCCTTACTGGTTGTCGTTTTGTAACTGCATGATGAATCTCTTGAGTAGGTTCGGGCTCTTTACCTTTTCTTCCTAATTCTGGGTTTCTTTCGAAAACCCCTGGTCTTTGGGCTCTCACCTTAGGCTCGCGAGATTTCTTTCCAAAGACCACCAATGGGTTTGCTGCGAGGGTGTTTAATCTCCTCTGCAGCACTTCTGGAGGGAACTCCAGGTCTTCTTCTTTGATAAGACCAGCCTCATAAGCATCCAATGCTCTCTTGGCCCTACCAAAGCGTCGTTGTAGGTTTCTCCTCTTGCTTGGAGTTACCTCGACGGTCTTTCCTTTCTCCCTTATGTACCACACATCCTCCTTCGTAATATTTCTTGAAGCTGGAGGAACATATGGCTTGGTGAGCGTATCGGCAACTTTAGATTCAGGTGTTTTAACCACACTAGCTTGGTTTGTTGCTCTTGAATGCTTGGGAGTTGGAGTGTCCCTTTGTCTTGATTTTGGGGATTGATGATCCGTATTAGAAAATAATTCTGGGAAGGCTTTGGCCGCCTGAGCCAACTCTTTAAAGAAGATCTTCAACCCACTTCTCAGTTTACAGTGTGCACAAAGGGCCACTGGCGAATCTGCTTTGGGGTCCACCTTTTCTTTTCCTTTGTTCTTTGGTGTGTGAGGTGGATTCTCGCCAGCAGTTGGTTGGTCGTTGGACTGTTTCCTTTTGTTTGATTTATCACGTGTTACGTCCAGCATTCCAACTATCATGGGGATGTGAGTTGTTAAACCAAGTGAAGGTTTTTGTTCTATTTCTATTACTCCTTCGTCAATCAGCTGCTGAATCTTGTACATCAGATCTCTACAGGCAGCCGTAGTGTGACGTCCCCATCTGTGATGATACTGACAATAGGGCAAACCCCTAACATCATCAGGATGTGGGTCTGGTGATCCCCAATTGTCAGGCACCACTGCTATCCCTTCTAGGCATAGCTTTGCAAATATCTCCTCTCGCCAGGACGCGTCATATGTTATGCGTGTCCGCTTAGGTCGGACAAATGCTATATTTCGCGCCTGGACCTTCGCCTGGACTTCTTCATCGCCTGAGTCAGTTTATCTTGGTTATTTTCTGAAGAAATGCTGCTGGCGGGAGGATCTGTAACTGGAGGAGATGGTGTTCTGTGAGGATATTCTGGGTGAAAATCCATCTCTCCCCCCTCATTGATCACAATCACTTGCCAATTGATCAGACCCTGGATCTTATCTCTCAAGGTCGAACACATTGCTGTTCGGTGGCCGAAGTGATTGTGGAATCTGCAAAAGTGTTGGGCTGGCTCCTCGTACCGTAGGTGTCTAAGCTCGTAGATTGGGTAGAAGAAGATCAACCCCATATCCCTTAACCTATCCAAGTATTCTTCTATCATGTCTAATTTGAATGAATAGGTTAGATAGGCTGGTTGATTCCAAGCCTCCTTATCTTCAAGGATTCTATTAGGTGATGGCCAACTCACGTCAACCATGTTCACCTGTGGAGCAGGGAATGGCTCAGAATCCACTAATGCTGCGGTCTTGGACGAACCCTCTAGCTCCAATTTTCCCTCGTTAATCCACTTCTGGATCTGGTCCTTCAGCTTAATACAGTCTTTAGTAAGGTGGTTCCATGCTCCATGGAACTTACAGTACTTTTTACCCTTCAACTGTTCGGCTGTGGGGAGCGGTCCAAAGTCTGCCTTGACAACACGCAGACCGTATAGTTCGTCCAGTATCTCATGAGCCATATTGGCATCATAAGTATACTTTTCGAATTCTGGCTTAGTAAAAGCCACCGTCGAGAGTTTGATGGGACCTCTATTCTTCTGAAGCTTGCGGGGCTTTAGCACTTTATTTGCCATCATATCAACAGCACCCACTCGGTCGTCATCGGAATCAGATTCCTGGTCGTCCATCTGTTCAACATAAGCCACTGTTTTTGGCTTCAACCTGTCATAGGTTCGATTATTATACGTCCCTTTGGACGCATTCTTCTTATTGTCTCTCTCTTGGATATTGCTATGAGCTCTAGTCACCGCTGCAATGAACTCGTTCAGAGAGAAATACTTGCTATTTAAGAATAGCTGGTGGTACGTGTCCTCCAGCCCATTCTTGGCCATCTCGACCACCTCTTCTTTGCTTAGAGGGGTCTTACATAGATTGTACTCCGAACGGAAACGGTGCAGGAAAGTGACCGGACTTTCGGTCACCGATTGGCTGAGAGAAGCCAATTTCCCTACGGTAGTCTCTGGCCGTTCCGTTCCAAAGTGGTCTATGAACAAGGCCTCCATCTCCTTCCACTCGCTGATCGAGCCCTTCTCGATCCCAGTATACCACACGAGGGCCGATCCTGATAGTGATGATCTGAAGACCCTTAATTTGAGTCCCTCGTCTTCGGCAAATTGGCCCAGTTGCAAGGTAAAATAGGCTAAATGTGTTGCCGCATTTGCATCATCATCACCAGAGAATGTCTGGAAGGTTTGATGTTTGTAGAACTTTGGCCAATGCCACTCATTAGGATCGTCTTTGCTCAGAGGAAACGGTGCTTCGTAAGTCTCATGCATCTTGGATATTTTTACGTTACAATCATCCATGAGCTTATTTATACGCTCCTCCCAAGCGAGAGAGAAAACCTCTGCTTGCCTGGTTTTCCTAGCCAAATCCGATATGGTTTTGGTTAGAGAACCTAGATCCCTGTCTACCTTTTGGGCGAGAGCCGCCACGGACCGGCGGTATTCCTCCAATCATTTGTCCAATAAGTGATGGACATCAGCTCGTAGGCTGTCTTGACCCTCTACCAAACTAGTTACCTGGGCACTTAAGGCTTCTCTATATTCTTGTTCTTGATTCAAATCTATCCGTATAGCCCAGATACCACTCGCTATTTCCTTTATGGAGCTAGCCTGATCGGCGAGATGATCTGCCTGTTGCCCGAGTTTGTCTTCAAATAACTGAGAGTAACTATTCTGGTGGTTATCTCGCTTGATTGCATAGGCCAAGTATTGCTCATATGTAAGTGCATTTATTTCCGCTTCGCTTAAGGCCTGGAACTCCATAGTGTTAAAGTTGCTAGCGAAGATAACCTCAACCGCTTGATTACTCAGTGAACGACACTGATTAGCAGTGTGTTCACGGTATACCGGTTGTGGATGTTTACGACACTGAGGATAAACCCTTCGATAAGGATCTCCAATTGTCGCTTATAGATGCAAAGAAGTATTGACAGTCCCACTGGGCGTGCCAAAATGTTCGATGCAGAAATTTCTCTCGGAAGAGATCCTTCCCGCGAAGCAGTCTCTTTTATCTCGGATGTCTAAACCGCGTAAGCCGGTCTATCCTGCTTGTGCTTCGTATGCTGGCGTGCCACCGTTCTTCAACGGAATTTGGACTGATTACAGCCGCATGACTTCTTATGTAAGCGATTAGAACAGGGAGAGCACCAACCCTGTTCGAATAGGTCCTTTTCGCCTAGAAACCTAGGACTTTGATATGTGTACCTCTCTGCCGAATCTCAAAATCGATACTCCCACGCCTTATCGTGCAGAGCAGAGCAATCTCTTGACGAAGTATTGAGAACACTCGCTTCCTTTGAGTATTCAAGCTCCCAACTTACAAGTGAGCCGCTCTTCAACCTTCAGGTTGCAATTGCTTCCTTGGAGTCGTAAATACCTTCACTCGATAGGTGAACAGCACTCAGACTTTCTGGTTGCAAGGTAGATAGGAATCTCGAGGACGAGATAACCATCTAGGTTTGTTTGCGTATAGCAAGGTTGTTTGATTGATTGTCGGGGGGGGGGGGGGGGGGGGGGGGGGAGGGCTCTACATAAGATCCTTGCTCTCCTTATATACTCGCTTACTAATCAGTCATTCACTCTGTTTCTAACTCCTTTTGCTCTTGTAATCTTGTCTGAATCTGATACCAGCATACGTATTGTACCACTCATAGGTCTTCTATTTCCATCATAACTCTCCCCAGAGTCCCGCTACAATCAACTGACTATGATAGAATCTAAGCTGCATGAATCCAGCTCAATAAGACACAATTCTAATAGAACTCAGTCTTCTTCTAGCGAAGCTCGCCAGATACTTTATAACTCAATTCCTTCGCCAGGAATCATTAACACAATGGGCCGCTCGCCAGACCTCGGCCATCCAAGCCCAAGTAAACATTTTATTTAGACCCAGGCGTGAGGCACCTCCCCTCCGTGCGCGTAACGGTAAGCAATCAATTCGCCGGATAAGGCGGTACGGGCATGGGGTCCGTCCTCTCCTTGCGAGCGCTAAGACCGATGGGAGGCACGGGCGTGTGGCTCCTCCCCTCCGTGCGCGTAACGTTAATGATTGAATCACCGGATTAGGCGGCACGGGCATGAGGTCTGTCCTCTCCGGGGGCATGGGGTCCGTCCTCTCCTTGCGCGCGCTAAGACTGATGAGCAGCACGGGCACGCAGTCCGTTCCTCCGTGCGCGCTGCACCAAACGTACTTAACGGTCTTGATCCCACCGTTGACGTTACGATAGGTCGGCGCCGATGAGTTGACAACTCCCTCTCGGGCACCTAAGCACGACCGTTCCGAGGCTTAACGGCTCCATATTGGGGGGTCGGGGTCAGCTCGGATCCATCCATGCATCAAGAATGACTGTTCCGAGGCTTAACGGCTCCATATTGGGGGGTCGGGGTCAGCTCGGATCCACCCATGCATTTCAAGAACGACCGTTCTGAGGCTTAACGGCTCCAAATTGGGGGGTCGGGGTCAGCTCGGATCCACCCATGCACGCGATCATACATACATTCGCATACATCCACATACATTCACGTACATTTTGCATACACCCACATACATCCGCATACATTCACGTACATTTTGCATACACCCACATACATTTGCATACATCCACACATTCACATTCACATACCCATACTTATCTATCTGTATTCCACTCATTTGTGTTCGTCCGAAATACTCCACGGGCGCACGGCTCCAAATAGCAAGATTCGTTTGGAGGCCGGGCCCAGAATGCAGGTCTGCACGAATAGGTACACGATCGGACGCACAGGTACCCACTCCGTCAAGCGAGCCCTTCCTTGACGGGAGAGTTGGGGGACTTGGGGTTTACAGGACCACGCACCACTGCTCAATCGGATAAGTATTTTGTTTAATCACACGAACCCTCTTTCAACTCCCCAGTCAAGAAAGGTCTCTTTGACTCGGGGACTTGTTAGTATTGCATCATTAGTTCTCCGATTAAACATACTTATCCACTTAAGCAGGTAATCAACACATACCCGACCACCCGAAAGACCACCAAGAAGGCTACAACTCCACTCACAAGACCGACCCCATCCGAGCACGCACGCGCCCGTGGAGCGCACATCCGAACGTGCGGATCACATAACAACAGAAGGAGTCCAATCCCACATTGAGGAACACAAGCAAGCAACAAACTCAACCACCTATATATGAAAGTTATTTATTACAGGTAAGACATCTCTCTCTGAACTCGAGCATTAAACACTCCAACCTACTTTCACGCACGTTCAGTTGACTGTTATATCCAATACATCTTTTAACTTAGGCATCGGAGCGTTGAAGGCAGGCCACCCCTGTCTCGACTATCTGACCGTCTGTTTGTCGTTGTATTCTTCTAACAGCTGCATCCGAACACGCGTACCCGAACACCCGAAGACCCGAAGAGAGAAGAAGCACCCGACCATCCGAACAACCCGAGCGTTCGGACGAAGAAGAAGGAGGCTACTCGTACTTGCTTCTGCTAGATTGCGTCCCGCGTAATTCGGTAGAAACAAAACCCTTTAATGAAATCCATTGAAACGAAAAGCCAAGCACTGTCTAGGATTAGGAGAGGTTGGACTAAGACGGGTTGTTTGATGGACTCATAATTCTACCTTTAGCATTCAAAACACTTTGCAATGAACTTCTTAATGTCAACTCTCATTCTAGGCCAACTAAAGCTTCGACTTAACCTCTTAAAGGTGGGGAGGAAACCGGAGGGTTGGCTATAACGACCTAAACCTTGATTAGTACGTGAATCATTATTAGTTGTGCTAATTATCGAACTAAGCATCATATGTCACGTTTATCGAGGTTCCTTGTGATTAAAAATTGACTTTTTATAAATTATGAATTTTGCCTTTTTTCCTTCGTGGAAGTTGTAGAGGAAATTATTTTGAACCCGTCGATACTTTGATTGGATTTTCTGAGGTCTGAGCTAATTTCTACTAATTTTGGAAATTTGTTGTCAATGATAATTAAATTGATGATCTACCATTGGGTAAATCTTGTGGACCGTCCTTTCTAAATCTTACTTAATCTGGGTCGTTCATCTAATTGGTAAGTACTGGATATTTCTAGAACCCCAATTCATTTTTCAATTCGGCTCTCTCTCTCTCTCTCTCTCTCTCTCTCTCTCTCTCTCTCTCTCTCTCTCTCTCTCTCTCATCGGGAACAACAATACATCAAAAATGTCGTCGTTGCCGGCCGATGAGCTCTCCTTGCTTCCTCTTTCCCCAAAAGAAAGCTCTCCCTCCCCAGGTTTTAGCTCTAACAATGCATTGGGCATGCACGACGATGAGGGAAGAAATCGAGACTGATTTTGTGGCGAGTTTTTTTCGCTGTCGACGGTGGAGCTACGACCAAAATCGTTCGGCAGGACCTTGGGGTATTTGAAGCCCATCATTTGGGAAGTCGAATGCAACCAACCCCAGGTTTCGTCATGGCCTGATGACGGTGGTCGGTCGAGGTGAAATTCTAGCAAGGGTTCCAAATTTCAAAGGTATGTTTCATTGCTTTCCAGCAAGATTTTGATTTAATGCATAACTACAATGTTGTTGGGATTGTAGTGAGGAACATTTTGGTATATAGGTTGATTGAGTTGGAGTTGGTCATATTTCGGTTGCCGCCTGTGGTGGCACGTGGGCCTCACACACCGCCGTGCGAGGTGGAGTTCCGGCGACCAGAAAGCCTAATTCTTCACGGGAAGTTCCCTTATCTGATTTTTGATTGTTTTTGGGTGTAATTCATGGAAGTAGATGGATTTTCTTAATTTTTTTATCTTATTCTTAGGTTTTGAGGTGACTCGACATTTGATATTGTTGATTATCGTATGTCGAGTCTATGTTGACCTCATATCGAGTTTAAGATGTACGGCATGGAAGTTAGGATGGTGATGAGTTTTGTTGGTTTCAAGGTTGAGTAAGAGTAGCGATTCACGAATTATGAAAATGAATGAGAGTTCTCAATAAGTGACTTGTCTTGATTTCCTTCCTCCATTTAATCGTACGAGCGAACATTCTCTTTATTGGTTTTAGATTCATTTAGCCTAGGAGGGTTGATTACGTTTATCGAGCTGGTGGATCAACGACTACTTTTCTGTCAATCTAAGTGAGTGGACATTTATTTTACACAGTCGATTTGCGAGTCTATATTTTATATGCTCATGATTTCTCTTACGTATATGTGGCATGATTTATGATACATTTACGATTATGCACGGATGCTATATGTTATGATTATATGATTTCACGCACGTTTAAGATCTTTTTTATGCATCAATGTATTGGCTTCTCGGCTGATCACCGAGTACGCTCTGGAAGGGACACAACAACACCTGACCCGATGATTACGTTATGCACGCCTCCACACACTATGATATTTTTACGGTTTTACCTAGACCCGCTCAGTTTTATTTTATGTTTTTGGGTGAAAGGCATAAAATTACGCTCTATAATTTCTTGAGATTGTTTATTTTGTGTCTACTCACTTTGACGCTTTCCATGTTTTAATGGCTTCCCCCTGGGCCATTTGGTTTCAAATGCCCAGGTTTACAGAATTATGTGGAGGTCGAACGCGAATGTTGTTCGGGGCATAGCAATTTTCACCGTAGGAGAGGGTTGATCCTACGAGCTAGTATTTTAGTTAGCTTAGTTAGTTTAGATAGTCTAGTAACTTTGATGCCATAAATATCTTCCTGTATTCGCTACTTGGTATTACCCAATAGTAAAAGAATTACATTATTGTATGACTTCAGACTCTTAAATTTCTACTTTCTTTGATTTTCAGATAAGTGTGAGGTTAACCTTAGGTTTGTATATATTGTCATTGGGGCCAGATGTTTAGGCATCTAAATCGAGCTCGGATCCTCACACTCAATGTGGGTGAGGAATGGAACTCCCTGAGCAAAGTGAGACGCCAATTGGAGGTGGCGGGAACAAATATTCGGCCCAAATGGCCTTAATTTATGGAGTAGGACTTCGTAGAATTAGGATCCGACTCAAGGAGCTGTGTCAAGCAAACTGCCTCTGGATAAATGAAGCAGGTTGGTTGGATCTCAGAGAGGCAATCAAAATCCGGCGTAGTAACCTTATGGCAATCATAGGTACTCCCTCTGTGTTGGTGATGGTGAGAGGCCAAGTCTTGATAATGTCCATTTGTAACTGCTCTGCGATATGAAAGTTTTCATATGGAAAGCCATGTGCGTGGTAAATGTAATGTAACCAACATATTATGTCTACTGTTGGATCATATCCAAGGATGGTTGTAATTTGCGAATGATAAATAGAACCAAATTGTCGATTTTCCTAGCGGTTGCGACATTGAGCTAGCTTGCCCGCTATCGGCATGTAGGAGGCAACAACGTGTCACACATCGCTGCTACTTCATATTCCAAGCAAGAAGAGAAGCAAACATTACTTAATGAGTTACCTCAGGGATGGACATGATATAACTGAGGGCCTTATGGAAAAAATCAGATAATGTACATAATTTCTTATACCAACTTCAAAAAATTATAACAAAAAATTTAATCGACATTTTTCACTTCTGTCAGCTCTTAAAGTGTTACAAAACCATGCTTTGTTAGTGAAAAAAAATTTGGGCAGATTTCATTTTTTTTTGTTGAGATTTTGGCGAAATGGCCAAAATCAGGTGACTATGATGGCAAAATGACGAAAAATGTCAATTTTGAAATTTTTTGAGAAACTTTTCCTAGATTCAAAAATAGGTCTCATAACCCTTAAAATACAATCTCACAACTTTTTGTGCTCCAGAAATATGCTTTTGATCAGGTAAATGCTTGATTTTATTTTCTGATAATACGGGAGTCCATTACATTTGATAAGCCAACGCACAACTGCGGCATTACCTTTCTTGTAGATGCTATGCTCGCGAATGCTCTCAGGGGATCTAGTGAGATGTCCAGCATTAGTGACCAAAGGGAGTTTAGTGGCGATGGGAAGAGTTTGACCGATGTGTTTTTTTAGAAGACGGATATACGAGTGTTGGGAGGTAGTTTGAGCTTGTAGGCCACCTTGCCAACACGAGCAATGATCTGAAAATGGTCGTAGAAGCGCGGTGCTAACTTTTAACTTGTCGAGGAAGCTAAAGATTGCTGACGGTATGAAGCTAGCTTGAGATATACCCAATCGTCAACCTTGTGCTCACGTTCAGTTATGTGTTTATCCACCTGTTGGCGCATTCTATTATGGGTCTTTTGAAGATTGAGCTTGCGGGTGCGATTGAGTTTATCATCAAGGCATCATCCACTTAAGCCACAACAGTGAAGCTTGGGGTGTAGAATAGTACAGCTAGAGGCAGCCTGCCATACAATACTTGATAGGGGTTCATCATTATTGTTGAGTGGTGACTTCTGTTATACCAGTATTAGGCCCAATGGAGGTGCTCCATCCATTCACGAGGCTTTCTGCCACGTAACAAAGGAGAAGGTCCTCCCGGGTGCGGTTTAACACTTCGACTTTGAGGGTGGTAAGCAGCGCTCATTAAACTCATTGAAAGTATGAACAGAAAGTATAACGGTGAAGTCTTAAGACCTGAGGGATTAAACTGCGAAAATAAAAATAGTAAGTATAGTGATATATGGATAAAAGATGGGTGTATAAACAGAAATTTAACAAAGAGTAGTACGAAAGAGAGGATGGAGGCATGTTGTGTTTGGTTGCAGTTCCCGTTTTAAATGGATTGGATTAAGCAGACGACTGTCCCGATGATGCGATCATGACATCAATATTATCAGCCTTGCTTATATAACATTCTCGAAAAATCAAAAATCAAATTATCTCAACTCGATTCTTAGCTGCTGCTAGCTGCCGAGGCTCTCATGGCTCCATCATCATCATCGTCTGATGTTTCTATCAAACCTCGAGGTATAAAAAGCAAAGCTTCGATCTTTACTCCGATCAAGGAGCTAGTTTGTTGATCTGTTTCTAAAGTTTGAGTCTTGAACTGACTGAGTTGTTGATGTCGAAACAAAACAGATGTTTGTATTGTCGGTGTTGCACGCACTCCCATGGGCGGCTTCCTTGGCTCCCTCTCATCTCTGTCGGCAACTCAGCTTGGCTCTATTGCTATTCGAAGTAAACCACTCTACTCTATTCTTTCTTGTTCAGTGAAGCCTTTGATTTGCTATATGAAGTGAAATGAATTGTTGCAGGTGCTCTTTCGAGAGCAAATTTGGACCCTTCACTTGTGCAAGAGGTCTTTTTTGGGAATGTCCTGAGTGCCAATTTAGGACAAGCTCCGGCGAGACAGGCTGCTTTAGGTGCAGGCATTCCTCACTCTGTTATTTGCACCACCATCAACAAAGTCTGTTCATCTGGCATGAAAGGTCTTTCCTTTCTTTATTTCTTCCACTTGAATTTGTACTCTTTCTGTTTTAAGTTCATTTGCTGAATCAATGTTGTTGGCTCAGCTGCTATGATTGCTGCCCAGACCATTCAGCTGGGTCATAATCATATGGTTGTCGCTGGCGGCATGGAGAGTATGTCCAATGCACCAAAGTATCTGCCAGATGCCAGGTCAGCCTTTCTGCCATTGCTTTACTACCAATGCGCTTGTCAATAATCAGGATCTTTAGAGAACTGAATTTGTGAATACAGACAGGGATCACGGTTGGGACATGACAACATTATTGACGGCATGCTTAAGGATGGTTTATGGGATGTCTACAATGACTTTGGAATGGGAGTTTGTGCAGAAATATGTGCTGATCAATATTCCATTTCGAGGCAGGACCAGGTAGTCTTTCAAGTTTCAAGTGTTGCAATTCAGTGTTCTCGTTTTCCTTTTTCATCATTTGATCTTGCAGATTCTTGTGACATGAGATACATTTTGGCAAAGCTGATTAATGATCTAGTGTATTCACTGTCATTCAATGTTGTAGTAAGTGGCCTAAAAAAGTGGGGAATTCGTGTCTTCTTGCAGGATGCTTACGCTATTCGAAGTTTTGAGCGTGGAATTTCTGCACAAGATGCTGGTCTCTTTGCCTGGGAAATTGTTCCGGTGTGGCTTAGTTCTTTTCTAAACAGCTGAGACTTCTAAGTTTTATCATAAAGTGTCTTTGTAAATCTCAATTTTCTGATGCAGGTCGAAATTCCTGGGGGAAGAGGAAAGCCTTCGTCAATTGTTGACAAAGATGATGGGTTACAAAAGGTAAAGTACAGTAGAGGTTTAGTAAAGAGTTTATAATTTTGGAAGATCAAAGATCATGATTTTGGAAGATCATGGTTTTGGAAGTTGCAGAAACAAATATTTCTATATGCTGACTTCATTTTGCTTCAGCATTATAATTTTTGAAGTTGCCTCCTTTATTGTTAATGTCTATGATATGTACTTTTCTAGTTTGATGCTGCAAAATTGAAAAAGCTTCGGCCAAGTTTTAAGAAGAGTGGGGGTTCGGTGACTGCTGGCAATGCTTCTAGCATAAGGTTGTCTATCTGTTTGTGTAGGTATTTATCATAGTAATGTCTCACTCTTTACAATGCATAATGGTTTCTGCTATTTCTTTTGGACAGCGATGGTGCAGCGGCATTAGTGTTAGTCAGTGGGGAGAAGGCACTTCAACTTGGGTTACCAGTAATTGCTAAGATAAAGGGATTTGCTGATGCAGCTCAGGTAGTAAATGCCCATTCTCGTTTACCTTCGTTAGATCGGCCTTAATACTGAGTTGTTACTAAAGTAAGATTGTCTGTACAGGCACCTGAATTATTTACAACTGCTCCGGCCCATGCAATACCAAGAGCTATTTCAGATGCTGGTCTGGAGGCTTCTCAAATTGATTACTATGAAATAAATGAAGCATTTTCTGTAAGAATATATGTTGTTCATATATACAATTTGACTTTGACTCATGGAGCTATTGCATAATTTCGTTTTGATCTCTGCAGGTTGTGGCTCTTGCCAATCAAAAGCTTCTTGGCCTTAATCCTGTGAGTGTTGTCGAGATACTATGTAGTGCATTCAGAGTTTTAAATGGCCAGTTGTTTCCCTTTGTTTCCTTAAGCCAACTAGGAGCATCTCCACACTCTTTTCACAGTTTTGGTTTTGTATGAATCCAGGAGAGAGTTAATGCCCATGGTGGAGCTGTATCTTTGGGACATCCATTGGGTTGCAGTGGAGCTCGTATTTTGGTCACTTTATTAGGGGTAATTTATTGAGCTTTGTAGCTGCCATGATTCAATCTGTTCTTAATTCCTGGGGTAATGGAAGTTGCATCCCTTTGTTAAATTATTGAGCTTTGTATAAGTTGAAGAATCATGTTCTTGCAGGTACTGAGGCAGAAAAATGGGAGGTATGGGGTTGGTGGTATTTGTAATGGGGGAGGCGGCGCATCTGCCTTTGTTGTTGAGCTCATGTAAGAACTATACATATGGTATATTTATTCATTGCCTACTTGGAATGTATGCCTGAAGTTTTCTCTTGAAGAAAATATCAAGGATTTTGGTGTTTCATTCATTCTTTAGAAAGTGTGTTGTGGATTTGTGAATAATATGATTTAATAAGAGATTTCCATCTAGTCACTAACCAAGTTTGAATCTTGCAGGCCAGCTGCAAGAGTGAGGCCATCCAGGTTATGATCTTCTTGTATCAGATGGATTCCTTGTGGGATTTTTCGGGTTCTAGCTTTGTAGCTCAATAAACATCTGTATTAGGAGAAAGTATACCCTAAATTGTAGAAAGGTAGAAGCTTTACAAGGAAGTTGCACCAGAATACTAAATTACTAACAAGGAGTCGCATAATCTCTCTTCTTGGCCTTGGCATCAAATCGAACAATGTTGTAGCATGCACTTGTATGTATGTATGTATGTATGTATGTATGTATGTATGTATGTATGTATGTATGCGTGGGTGGGTGCGTGTCGTCTGTGTGTGTGTGACGTCTGAGCAAATCCAAGTTAGCTTATGCTGATTTTCCAGATATTGTCATTACTGAATCTAGGAAATGATAAGGTAAGTAATCCCAAGTAATTACATTTATATGCATCGGTGGTCAAAGAGAATGGTCAATTCTGTCTTTCCTATTTCTGGGTTAATGGCATTTACCATTAACCACCGCATACTTCTCTGTGTTTCCCGCTAAAACAGGGACTATATATAGACACACTGGTGGTGGTGCTCCAACGTGCCTTATTTTCTGGACTCTTGTTTCGCAAAAGTCTCCGACATTCTTAACAGGCCTTATCGATTTGATTTTGTTCAGAAGTTTATATACTTTCTGGGTTTGGGGTTTGATTAGTTGGCTTCTCTTGCTCTTATGATCGATCCTCCATTGTTTTCAAGGCACGTGCCTCCACGTTTTTGAGTATAAATATATCTTCACTTGCCTCCTTACATGTTTGTTGATGAAAGTACCAAAAGGCTAGAAAGCAATCAAAACGTTTAACACACTAAATGTTAGCGCAGAGAAAATCTCTAACGAGAATAAAAATTCTGTGGGGGTTTTTGCAAAAAGCACCGAAATAAAATTCACTAATCACCAACTGTTTATACACTTAGACAATTGAAATACAATCACAAGCACCTTAATACTAATATTGCAAAAGAATTACTAATAAAACAGTTTGAACAACTTCTCCTTGTCAAAGTAGGAAAGCTCGTTGTTTCCTTCAACAAGCAGCAAGTTTCAATAAACAACAATCTATTTCTTCCAAACCTTTGTAGTAGCCTCAACCTGCACAAACATCAAAGGTAGAAAACACACAACAAACTCTAACACTGGAGTTCTAAATCAGATCTGATCAATATCATATATTCTGTGAGTTCCGCCTCAACCATTTCACACATCTTCTATATATATATGGTTAGGGTCTCCATGACCTAATGTTCACATCCTCCTAAAGTTCAGCTAGAAATCAATCACTTTGATTGCAAAATCTCTCAGATGCCATATTATTCTGGTTTGACAGTAATACTTCAACCTTATCAGATCAACAGTGGAACCATATCATTAATTGATATAAAACCTATCAATACTAACCTTAACCAGATAAGGTAATAAATCATCCTAAAAAATAGGATACATTACCTTCCATAAGTCCAGTGTCCTTTGACTTTATTCTCTAGTAATTCAATGATACAGTTGTGAGTGATTTGCCACAGACATTTACTTACAATCTCCCCCTTAACAAATCAACCACAACTCCACATTGAATTAACAATACCTGCAAGCAATCAATTTTCACACAAACAAGGCACATCACTAGCAATATGAACTAACAGCCTAACAATTAGGAATCATCAATGTACCATTACATAGTTCATCAATCACCAGAAAAATTCCTAAACTGATAACCCTAAAAATCAAAAACTAATATTGTTCATAAAAGGGATAAACTGTGCAAAAAGATGGAATCAATTAATAACCAGCAAAAATAGGAGTAATACTCCCCCTTAGAACATGATGTAGGTTTCCATCTCTCCCCCTTTGTGGTTGATGAGCCAAGCCTAATCTTTGCGGTGACGTGCGGTCTAGAACCCGATCCATATGCCAATATCAGCCCGGAGAACAGATAAGACCCGACATTGAAAGCATGTCGGCAACCGTACCCAGGAGGCTCCCCACATCCTTTTGAACATCACGTATTTCAAGAGCCATCTCAGCAACCGTATGGCGGAGATGAGCCATATCCTCCTCCAAGTGAGCAAGACGTTGTTTATTGGTGGGAAGAGGAGGTGGAGACGGTGGACGAAAGATACCCGATGGTGGTAGCATAGGGTTATTGGAGGCAGAGTCCGAGCGAGAAGGAGAACCAGACATTGTAAGATGACGACGAACAAGCTGTTGATGGCTATATAGCTCGGAATCTGTAAGGCGCTGGTGAGTACAGATGCAACGAACCATCTTTATAGAGGATCAGAGAGAAGATGAAAAATAAAGTGGGGAAGTGGAAGAACCTTCTCTCTTGAAAACTGTGCACAGAATCTCAAAGATTTTTGGAAGTGGAGAAGTTTTTCCCTCACATTACACGTGTCCGGTATTTGTTATGAAAGGAGGATTTTGAAAAAAGGCCCAATACCATTTGATCAAGCCCACAAAACAATAGAACACAAATGCCCAATACGCTGAAGAAAAACCAGTGATGAGTATGTCTGAAATTAGCCAAAACCAACCTACCATAGATCAAGAAAACTTAAGACAGTAGCATTAGTCCTAGTCTTAATATCAAGGCAAGCATGATACCTAGGATCATTCAACATCACCCTCTCATAAGTGGATCACTAATTCGCAAAGTTATGTATAATGGTGAAGACTAACTCTCAGAACAATATTAAGAACAGTCAACAGACCATATGCTTGCATGTCAATCAGTTATAGTAAATATCAGCAACAAGAAAATTGAATCAAGAGGACTTGCACATAGATCATAATGGGGCTTTGGGGGTATGAAACAGACAGGCGAGAAAGTCCTACACGGTCTAAGTTGTCTATACTAAAACGTTTTGAGATTCACTGTGGTGGATATGTCAATGAAAGCTCCTGACCAACCTCCATGAATTACACATGTTGATATTTGCTTCTATCACCAAAATGAATGAATGTCTCTGATGTTTCCACTACCACATTAAGTACCATTGCCGGTGATTTTTTTAAAAAAAAGGCCAGCGACCGGGCAAGTCGCTGGCAATGCTCATTATTGCCGGCGACTTGCTCCGTCGCCGGCAAAAGTCCAAAAAGTCGTCGGCAATGTAAAAAACTATTGTCGGTGACCTATTCCGTCGCCGGCAATAATCACTCAACCATTGCTGGCGAAATTTCGGCCAGAAAATCGCCGACAATGGTGAAAAATTATTGCCGGCGACTTTCTAGTTTCAAGCATTTCCGGCGATTTTTGGCCGGAATTTCGCCGGCAATAACTCCATTTCCGGCGATTTAATGAATCGCCGGCAATACCTCTTATATCAGATGCAAATCGCAGCAGCTCATTCATTTGGATTGAAAAAAATCCGGTGAAATCGAAAGTAGGAAAACGCTCTGAAATCCTTGGGTATTGTCAAAAGGCGTCGAAAACCCGCTCGGGAAGCTATATACGTAGCTATATATAGGTACGTATATACGTATGTATATATATGTGTGTTGATTTAATTAGATCGATATATATATATATATATATATATATGCATGTGTTGATTTAGAGTTGAGATATCGATTATTGGTTTGATACGCAAATAGAGTGGATATATTGTTGATTTCGAGTGATTGACTGTTGATTTTGAGTGGATTTGAGATTATTTCGATGAAAATATGTTAATTTGTGTATATATATATATATATGTATGGATATAAAATTATTTTGTGAATATTAATTGTTAATATGTCTATATATATATACAGGCATGTTAATTTGTAATTGTGAATTGTTGGTATATATATATATATATATATATATATTTTAATTTATATGCATGCATGGGTCGACTTTTGTTAATTAATCGGATGAATTCGAATGTAATTAATGATGATTTATTAATTAAATAGTAGTGAATGTGTGTATATATATATATTTATAGTACATAATATTGTTAGAATTTTCAGGATGGACAAGAGTTGGATGAGCCTCGAAAGATGAGATGTGAGATATCACCAGGGAATTAGGAGTTTTGTGGATTTTGTGAAGGCTAATTGTGGAGACACTACACTTCATTATTGCCCGTATAAAGAATGTAAGTGTCGCAGCGATCGATTTCGTTTTCCCATTGATAAAGTCCAGAAGCACCTGAGTAAATACGGGATTTGGGATAAGTACACTTGTTGGATTTATCACGGTGAAACATCGTTAGCGGGTCCGCATGATCATGGACAATTTGGTGAGAGGGCCAGTCCATCCTATGATCATGGACATTTTGCTGAGAGGGCCAGTCCATCCTATGATCTAACATCGATGTTAATCAATGATATGTTTCCTCATGAGAGCGGTGTTGAAAGGACCCAATCCCGATTCAGCTACCTAAACCGGAATCAAACCCTTTCGAAAACACAAACCAACAAAATTTTTCAAAATTTCGGCAGAGTTTCGTTACTAGCGTGGAATTACCATAACCTGCACGCGGAAATTAACACTTCGTCCTATGCCACAAAAAGCAAACCGTGGGCACCAATCCCATCCGGATTTCTCAACATCAATATAATCAACAACAGTAAATAAACTGTACTATGTATATATGTATATCTGTGAAAATCCGCACAACATGTATCAGAATGTATCAGAGCGACCTCTAAAGTAAAACATATACAATATGTACATCAGTAGGCGAAACAAGAACCTACTGGAAAACACAGGTGACTCTGATCACTAGCCTCCAAACCACGACGTGAAACACCAAACCTGAACTGCAAACTGGGCACGGAAACCGAAAAGCCCAGGGGAAAGACAATAAACACGTTAGAGTGAGTGGACGAAAATAAATGTCTTTCACCAAGTAACATATATGTTATAAAAACATATGCGAGTCGAAAGTATAAACAATAAATGGTACGCAAGGGAGACTCTAACTCCTCACGCGTCCGGGTACACGAGGGAGACTCTAACTCCTCACATATACGTACACGAGGGAGACTCTAACTCCTCACACGTACAGAGCATGTGTATAAATCACACGGGGCCACTCGTGGACATATAACAACATAAAAATATAATCACATAACACATGCTCAACATAAACATAATCTCGTTCGAAAACTCATGCTCGTAAAACCATAATCATACTGCATGCTCAAGTTCATAAATCGTATATAAAGGACTCGCAATAATTCCGTGAAAATAAACTGTCCACTCACAGACTCGCGTAGCGCGCACCCGCGCTAAACACGTGGTCCGGCGGAAGATCCCTCGCCAGATGCACGATCACGATCCAGATCTCGATCTCGATCCCCTGAAATATTCATAAAATACAACTGATCAATATCGTAATCCACAACACTGTACTGATGCACGGAAACCAACCGTTCCCGGAAATACGAAATGCAGTGCAAAATAAATTACGGAAATCCCGAAATCCCCACTCGAAACCTCGACTGAAAATCGGCTAACCAAATCAACCCGAAAACCTCCGTACGATAACCAGGGCGTGATTACGAGAAAAATGACACTAAAAACGTCGAAATCTGAAAAGTTGACTTTTTCTCCACCGTTGACCGTCGTTGACCGCGCGAACTTTTTCTCCAACGACTACAATTTTCGACTAAAACTTCCAGATCAGTTCCTCTCAACCACGCGAACATCTTACCCTTCTAACACTAAGCTCAATTCACAAAGGAACACTTCAATTTCTCAAAACCAAATCGAAAAATTCCAACTCCAATCCCTAATTGGGTTTGATCCTAAACTTCACCAATCCTAAAACTAAACATGTGGGAAGCTTCACAAGGTTCAGGGGAGTCAAACCCCTCGAACCACCGCCCTCAAAACTCATCGGAGCCACCGTCACCATTACCGGCGACGTAGCTCAAATCGGACCCAATCGGGTTCAAACAAAACGTGAACAAAACCCAACAACTCATACACCAAACAATTCGAAATCACCTAAGGAAACTACTCATACCCTTGATGAAGTCGTTGGTGGCCGGAATTGGTCGCCGGAAAGTGCAAGCCGAAACGGGAAACTTCTCCCCACGGTCAACCTGGTCAACTTTCCAAAACGGGAAAGTCAAAGACTGGTCAAAGCAATTCCGTGTTTTTTTGCGATTATTTTTCGACATTTCGATATTTATACTCGTCCCTCGGGTCGATCAACGGTCCGGAATGAATATACGATGTGATTCGGATAAGCTCGAAACAATCGGATAAACTCGTCGAAACCCGAAACTTCAAATAATCATAAAATATTCCTCGACTATCGGAAAAATCTTCTAAAACCACCCACGAACTCGAAATCACGTACTCTACCATTTCCGTGAAGACACTCAACCCAAATTCTCGAACGAAAACCAAGTCGCGAATCAAATCGGCAAACCACGTATTATCGCAAAACTGCGACTAAACTCAAATCTCAAGAATCGTGCCAAACACACCTCTGACTCTGGTTCGGGTCGTCACAGGTGTATTTGCTGATGAAGCACCAAATGTCCCTCCCGTCGTGCAGGGTTTCCCCCATATTGAGCCAGTCGAGCCATTACCTGGAGCTCATGTCAACACAAGCGGTATGGACAAGTACAACAACCTGATTGTATTGCAACAGACTCCGTTGTACGACGGTTGTAGTAAGATTGTTCTTGAAAGTGTCATGGGAGTGATGCAGCTCAAAATGGAGAACAAAATGTCTGTCAAAGCTGTTGATTCTTGGCTGAAGTGGACTGCTTCGCTACTGCCACCCGGTCATCGTCTTCCTACCTCTCATCATAAGGTGTGACATATCCTGAAAGATCTTGGGCTTTCCTACATCAAAATCCATGCATGCAGATACGATTGTATTCTCTTATGGGGAAAAGATCTTGAAGACCTTGAAGCCTGCCCGGTATGTTTTACAGAAAGGTATAAGTTGACTCCTGCAGGAAATAAGAAAGCTGTGAAGATACTTCGATATTTCCCGCTTATTGATAGGCTGGAGCGGTTGTTCATGTGTGCTTTCACGGCCGAAGCTATGAGATGGTGGGCTGAGAGGAATTTGCCTGACGAGGACACCCTTATACACCCTTCCGACGGAGAGGCTTGGAAGCACATGGTCAGGGAGTTTGATCATTTTGCAGCAGAGGTCCGAAATGTTTGGCTAGGGCTCTCATCTGACAGATTCAACCCTTTTGGCAACATGAGTCTTCAATACAGTATATGGCCAGTTATTTTGGTACCGTACAACCTTCCACCATGGATGTGCATGAAGAAGGAATACAATATGCTGACTCTGTTAATTCCAGGCCCGGGTTATCCAGGAAAGTGTCTCGATGTGTATTTGAGGCCTTTGATTGAGGAGCTTAAGTACCTGAGCGAGTGTGGCCACCCCACTTACGATAGGTTCAAAAATGAGATGTTCCAGATCCATGCCATGCTTGTTGGCACCATCAGTGATTTTCCTACCCGCGGTATGTTGTCGGGCAACGTAACCAAGGGTTACAAGGCTTGTTTAGAGTGCATGACGGTTGATTTTTGCAGTCCTCATTGCAGTAAAATTGTTCAGATGCGTCACCGTTGTTGGCTTCCATATGATCACCCATTTAGGCAGGATCCAGACGCTTTTGATGGGACTGTGGAAACAGGTGTGGCACCCAGGCGATGGACAGGGAATGAAATTTTGGAAGTGTTGAATGAATATGATTTTGGCCAGCTGAGCAATCATCCTGAGATAGTGGCGTCAATTCCAGACAAGCCCGAAAGGTATAAGTTTTGGCCAGCTGAGCAATCATCATGACGGTTGATTGTTGCAGTCCTCATTGCAGTAAAATTGTTCAGATGCGTCACCGTTGTTGGCTTCCATATGATCACCCATTTAGGCAGGATCCAGACGCTTTTGATGGGACTGTGGAAACAGGTGTGGCACCCAGGCGATGGACAGGGGATGAAATTTTGGAAGTGTTGAATGAATATGATTTTGGCCAGCTGAGCAATCATCCTGAGATAGTGGCGTCAATTCCAGACAAGCCCGAAAGGTATAAGTTTTGGACACACAAGAGCATATTCTGGGAACTCCCTTACTGGCCCAGGTTGCCTATCAGACACTACCTAGATGTCATGCACATAGAGAAGAATGTGTGTGAAAGTGTGGTGGGCACAGTTCTTAATTTGGAGGGAAAAACAAAAGACATCCCTAAGGCACGCATTGATCTGAAAGATATGGGACTGTGGAAACATTTGTGGTTAAGAGATGGTAAGAAAAACATGCCACAAGCTCCTTACACCGTCAAGCCGAAGCATAAGCATGAAATTTTTGGGTGGCTGAGTAATGTCAGGTATATATTCTTATGGCTATGCAGGAAATTAATATAATTTTTACTTATATATGGTTATATGCAAGAAATATAATTGTTGCTTATGGCTATATATGCAGGTATCCTTATGGCTATGCAGGAAATATAAGCAGGTGTGTTAACTTCCGGGACAATAAGATGTACGGATTAAAGAGTCATGACTGCCATGTACTGCTTCAACACATTTTCCCTATTTTCATTTGAGGGTACCTGCCCAAAGAGGTGGTGGAGCCGTTGGTGGCCTTGTCAAGATTCTTTCAGAAGTTATGCACCAGGGAAGTTAAAAAATCAGATCTCAGGGAGATGCAAGATGACATCATTTTTATCATGTGCAAGCTTGAGAGGATATTTCCCCCAAATTTTTTCGACATCATGCCTCACCTGATGATCCATCTTCCCGAACAATTATTGCTTACCGGTCTCGTACACTACACTTGGATGTATCCCATGGAAATGTACAAATGATTCATACATTTGGTTTGCCTCTGTTTTTATATGTAAATTCTTAATTTTTAAGTATCATAACATGCACTTGTTAACTTGTAGACAATTGGGAGCCTACAAGGACTATGTGAAGAATAAATCTGCACCTGAAGGGTGTATCGCTGAAGCATATATTGCGCACGAGTGTGTAACGTACACCAACGTCTATTTGGGAGCGCTTGAGGACCCCCAACAACAGATGCCAATAGATGAACCCCAGTTCAACCTTTCTATCATCTCCAATGATGTGGTAGTACAAGGAAGCTTGCCAAAGTCGTACAAGTTGGATGGAAATGAGGTAGCCATTGCCCACTGGTCGGTACTGATTAACTGTCCAGAAGTACAATATTGGAAAAACTATCATCTTCACTGCCCTGCTATTGCCGGAAATGTTGATTACCACAATAGGACGTTTGCAAACTACTTTGGTCAATGGGTAAGGGTATATGTGTATATATCTATTTTTTATATCCTTATATAGCATGTGTGTACTTGGTTTTTTTTTTCTATGTTCATAATTTCTTGTGTGGTTTCTTATCGTTTTCAGATGAACCATGTAGCAAATGATGGTTGCCCGGAGTGGTCAAACGAATTGAGGGTCCTGGCGATGAAACCGATAGCTTCAAAAGTTTACTCGATGTGTCAGGTCAATGGCGTGAAATTTATATGTGAAAATCAAGACGATCGACTGAAAACACAAAATTGTGGGGTGATGGTCCATAGTGGGCAGGATGGCGTTGACTATTACGGTGTCCTTCATTCAGTTGTTGAACTAATTTATGGGAACCGCATGAAAGTGCACTTGTTCAAGTGTAGATGGTTTGATACTAGCCCGGAGAACAGAAGGATCGATCAGTACGGAACATTTTCGGTGAATACTGCTACAAGTTGGTATAAAGAAGACCCTTTCGTTCTTGCCACATCAGTAAAACAAGTGTTTTACCTTGACGATCTTCTGAACAAAGTACCGTGGAAGGTGGTTAACCATGTTGCTCATAGAAACATATACAGTGCTGCCACACTTGGTGAGACCGCAGATGATGAGGAAGTTACTGCATACCAAGAGCCGAACGCTTTTGACATTCCGGAATCATCTACGATTCGTCTTAATAATGTGAGATCTGGGAGTGTGGTTCGAATTACTGGAGCAGAACTTCTCGATGTTAATCCATATGAAGTTGACGCTGATTCAGATGACGAGGACCGGCACATATTGCCAGAGGTTACCTATGAAACCGAGTCAGACTCAAGTGATGAAGATGATTACGATTATCATCCTTAGTACGTTAATGATGTACGTATTTTAATTATAGTCGGAAATTCTAGTCGTACATTATCGTCGGAAATTTTAGTCGGAAATTTTAGTCGTAAATTATAGTCGGAAATTATAGTCGGAAATTCTAGTCGTAAATTCTAGTCGTAAACTATAGTCGGAAATTATAGTCGTAAATTATAGTAAGAAATTCTAGTCGGAAATTCTATTCGGAAATTGTAGTCGGAAATTATAGTCGGAAATTGTAGTCGGAAATTGTAGTCAGAAATTGTAGTCGAAAATTGTAGTCGTAAATTGTAGTCGTAAATTGTAGTCGGAAATTATAGTCGGAAATTGTAGTCGGAAATTGTAGTCGAAAATTGTAGTCGGAAATTGTAGTCGAAATTATAGTCGGAAATTTTAGTCGGAAATTTTAGTCGAAAATTATAGTCGGAAATTCTAGTAAGAAAATCTAGTCGGAAATTCTTGGCCGGGAATCACTATCATTACCAATGAGTTGATAACTCGTTGGTAATAGTATTACCCACGAGTTGCTTATCAACTCGTGGGCAATACTATTAGCAACGAGTTAACTCGTTGGTAATGACATTGCCCACGAGTTGATAAGCAACTCGCCGGCAATGGTGCCTTATATTCCAGATCGAGCAGCTCCTCCTCCCCTCACCTCATTTCTTCACTTTTTCTCCTCAAACCCTAAAATCTCCCCCTCTCTTCCTCACCTCGCCCCCCACATTTCCTCTCCTCAAATCTCTCCTCCCCTCTCCCCTCCCCTCCTCCCCTCTCCCCTCTCCCCTCTCCACACAAAAACCCCCCCAAATCTCCCCTACCTCTCATCCCCTCCTCCTCTCCTCCTCCCCTCCTCCTCTACCTCATCCCCTCAGCTCCGTTGCCGGAAGCCCACTTTGAGCTCGACCATGACAGGTCCTAGCTCCCCCTCTCTCTCTCTCTCTCTCTCTCTCTCTCTCTCTCTCTCTCTCTCTCTCTCTCTCTCTCTCTCTCTCTCTCTCTCTCTCTCTCTCTCTCTCTCAATTTTTGTTTTTTATAATTATGTATATATATGCATTTTAATTATATTTTTATGCATTTTAATTAACTTGATTAATTAAGTTTTGGGTGATGTTTTAATTTTTGATAATTTAAGGTGATGTATATATGTGGAAAATTTAATTAAGGTGATGTATATATGTATATATGTGATGTATACAATTAAGTTTTGATAATTTTTGATAATTTAAGGTGATGTATATATGTGGAAAATATTTAGGTAATTTAAGGTGATTTGGGTGGATTAATTGATATATATAGTTCATAATTATATTGTATTTTTAAGGTGTTGCATATATGGGCAAATTAAGGTGATTTGGATTCATTGATATAGGTAATTTAAGGTAATTTAGGGTGTTGGGCAAATTAAGGTGATTTGGATTAATTGATATAGTTGATAATTTAAGGTATATTTGTTAGGGCAATACTTCAGTGTGTTAACACAAGTTACAATAAAACACATGTTTATAAGTTTACCATAAAATGGTAAACTAAGTTACTTTTTTAAGGTTGAAAATTCTAGTTTAGTTTTTTTCTAAGGAATAGTACTAAACCTAAAAAGGTAAATTTTTATTTTAAATTTATAATTTATTCTTGACCATTCATATTTTTTTAATTCGATCTAACGGTTGTGTTATATTTAAAAATTTTACCTGCTACCTGTTAAAGATGTTTCAATATATCAATCGTATAATCAGGAGGCCACCATTCATGCCCCATATATTATCTTTCAAACATCTTTGAACAGCCCAATGAAAAATTCAAATGCATCTTTCTGTTGAAGATCAATCGAATCACTTTCTAATTGTGAGACGATTGGTTGCAATAACGATAGACCCCATGGTGCCTGGCTTAGACGACCTTCAATCAAGCTAGGAATGAAAGTCATGGAAAATGGATGTAATATTCTCACTTCATTACTTCCTCATACAATAATGAAAAGCTGTTAAAAGCTGTTGAAACTTTATGCAGCAGAACACAAACAAAACAAGGTATAATGCAGTTGAAGATAAAACTGAGAACAAGTACAGTTTTTTTTTCTTTTCACTCTGTATTTCTTCTGAGAATAAGTTCAGTACACTCTTTTCTACAGCTACAACTACAACTACATCGCAGCAACAGTGTCTGGATGATTTTGGTAAGAGTTTCCGAAGCAGCAACAGTGTCTGGATGATCTTCACCGCAAATGGAACTTCTAACGAAAATAGCCTTCCTAATTAGATCGTCACAAATGTCGAATTGTCTGCCTCTTAGCATAAGCTTTTATCTGGTTTCTAGCACTATAGCTCTTGACAGGGCAACCTCTTGCCAAAGGTAAGGATTTAACTGAGCACTGCTCTGGATAGGCTGCCAATAAAGTGATTTCACCAGCCACTTCTCAATCGTTTATATAAAAAAGAGTCACCACCTGTATAAGTTAAATAACACAACACACACAAAACCAAATATGTAAAGCTCTACCTCCATCTTCCTATAGACCTGCTCTGCGAGATTCATTTTTCCACTCTGCATCATTAAAATAAAAGCATAGTCAGCTCAGCCACAGGCGACGGCTTCAACGATTTATCAACGACACTTTCACTAGTTACCTTGTAAGCAGCATTTGATGACTCTTCGGTACTTATTTCTTCAACAATTGGCAAATTTAAACACAATGGGCCCAAAAATAACTGGCAACTGTTTGATTTGGAGTGAAACACCAAGAGCATACAAAAAGATATCTGTAATTAGTACACAGATAACATTACTATACATGAATCCTCTCTAACATTACTTTGGAGAGAGGTACAATGAAATTCACCAAATTGAAATAAAAGCTAGACCTGGATTTGCAGCAATAGTTGTTCTTGTGCCTCGATATTGTGGCCAATGTCTTCACTTATAAGATCATATTTTGATATCTCTTTCCTGAAAAGATCCTCATAGGAGCCAGTGGATGTCATCAACTTGGGAAGTATATCATCCTGAAGTAAACAAAGTACTAGTAATTGACAAAAGAAATTCAAAACAAGGAACAAGAATTAGGACTACTTACTCTATGGCTTCATAAAACTTGTCTAGGTAGTTAAGAAAACTCGATAACAATTGCAGAGAACAAGCAAGAAACATTCCACAGAGATTTTGGCACAAATGGGAGGGATTCAACACCAAAGTAAAAGACAAGCTAAATACAGAATACGGTGAAATGGTCACTGAACCTTTCTTTTCATCTCTTTGAGCATGTCTTCAAGGCCTGCTCGTTGAGCACCAAGCGTTTCCAATTGCCTCTGCAAAATTGAACACGTAACATGTAAGCAATATCAAAACAAGAAATCAGCATCCTCTTTATACAAATGACATGTAACCAAGCGTTTCAAATTTATTTATTTTATGCTATGATACATTAATGATAACCCATACAGATATAACTTACCAAGCTCTGCTTCAGGCCCCCTAGAACAGCATCTTCATTGGCATCCAAAGACATTATTGGCCTAGCCAAAGTAGGGAGGGCAGATTCAATCTAAGAGAAAATAAATCAACACGTAAATAGTTAGAAATCACCAGACACTACCTGATTTACTAATAAATGCCACAAAAGTACACAACAATTAAACAAACCAACAAATCAAGCATTCACGCATTATGTTGGCTTGTAAAGCAAGTTATAAAAGTGTGTAGAAGTGGACACATAAGGAAGCCTCCAAACGAATGGACATAACTGACTTATGTGCACATACTTTCTACTTGAACAAAATAGTTGTATAAGCCAAAATGAAAAAAAAAAACTAAATTCAAACATGTAATAGGACAAAGAGTTCCAAAAGAAATTACCGGGCGTCGATCAAGGATTGACATGAGAGCTGAATGTTCTCTCACCGAGCGCTCGATCCTAGCATCACTATCTGAAGCTTGCTTCAAGTTAGATGCAAACCTACTAAGCCTATCCTGTAAATTCTTTGTCAGAGTGCTTGACTGAGGCCTTGTCCACCGTGTTCCAAATTGGCTTCTAAATCGAGCATCTTCTGTTGCTTCTTTCTGCAAGAGTTCATCAATATGTACCAAAGTTTCCTGGTTCACCCTTCTCAAATCCCTAAGTTGCTGCAACTCAGCATCCAAACCAGCAGGTCCCCCACTGATCTGCACTGCCTCCACATCTTCTTTAAGATCCGTAGGAAGAGTAAAATTTCCTTCCAAAGCAAGAATAGATTCAGGAAGGTCCATTTCCTTGAGCCTTACTCTAGTCAGCTCACTGGCTTGTTGCAATTTTTCGGCTTGTGTCCTGATAATATCATCAACCATTTCGGTGTATCTGGAAAGTGCTTTTGCACTATTGTCCGAAACAAGACTGGCAAACATCTTCTCCTTGCTTGCATCCAACACCTCACTCATCGACATCGGCTTCACTAAGGAAAATGCCGGAAGCGGTGGTAAGGAACTAGGGGAAGGAACCCTCATGAGGTAAACTCGATCATTCTCCTTCATAGCTCTCTCAAGGTTACGGTTAAGATTTGCCTCCAGCTTGCTCATTGCATCCAAAATCTGTGCAGACGCCCCTCTTGTGGATTTTTTTGCCTCGGTTAACGCACTTATCCCACTCTTCAACCGCGCAATCTCTTCTACAATCTCCTCTTTCTCGTGCAGCTCTAGACCATACATATAACAAGCCTCTGCAAAAAAGAGAGCCGCCTTTAACTGCATGTGCATTATCCAACCCCTGTCGAAATGCTGGCTCAATGTAGGAGCATTCGCAGCAGCTAAAGCTTCCTCGTAGTACAAACCAACCTGTAACCATATCCAAGTCAAAATCAAATCATCCTTTCACAAATTTCAGCTCAAACACAACAACAACAACTATACGCTCGCAACTCGATACAGTTCAAATTGAATCAAACAATGTACTATAAACACTAATTCTGACCTGCCTGGAGATCTTGGCGCAAACACCAGGTGTGCTTCCTTTGGCGATCGTATTCTCGAAGACGCACTCCTGAGCCTGAGCGAGCATGAGCCTCTCCAGCATCCCAGCGCACTCAACCGACAAATCGACGGTGGTGGAGCTCCCAATCGAGGCCTTGGTCGCCGCATTGTCCCTCAGGAAAGCGAACGCACCCGCGGCGGAGATGAAGGCGTGAGACGCGAGGCGGCGGCCGTCGACGGTGGCGCGATCATAAGACAACCCAATCTGGCTGTACACGGCGCCTAGGTTAAAAAGCACGACGGCTTTCTCGAGGTGAATGTTCTGCTGCGAAGCCTTCTGCTTGTTCTTAAAGGCGTCGTGCCAGACGAAGGTGACGGAGTTGATGTGGTCTTTGTCCGGAGAGATAGGGAAGCGAGTCTCGACGAGGCAGAGGGCTTTGAAGTAGGCCTGGAGGAGGTCGCGGCGGGTCGGGAGAGACGGGTCGGGTTGGCGCTCGAGTTCGGAGCGGAGTTGCTTTAGGTTTACATACCACCTTAACTTAAAACATGGTCTTACAATTACTTATTTAGGTTTACATACCACCTTAACTTAAAACATATGTTTACCGATTAATGGTTAACCTGTAATATCAGGTCACTTTTATAACATGTGTTTTAATGCATACTACGTTAACACACTGAAGTACAACCCTATTTGTTAACTTAATTAATTAGTTAAATAAGCATTTGGGTAATAATTAATTGATATTTTGATAATTATATTCGTAATGATCGATATGATATGATGCAATTTAATTTATTATTTAATGTTTAATTTAATGTACGATATCATAACCGCATTTAGAACCGTTTGGAACCGGAACCGTTTGGTTTGGAACCGATAACCGCTAGAACCGGAACCGGAACCGAACGATTTCGGTTCCAAACGGTTCCGGTTTCGGTTACAAACAGTTCCGGTTCCAAACGGTTATCGGTTCCAACAATTAGTCCTGGATTCGGTTCTATGAAAAACTGAAACCGGAACGGTTTGGAACCGGAATCGTTTGGAATCGGAACCGTTTGGAATCGGAACAAAACCAGAACCAGAACCGTTTGGAACCGGATCCGTTTGGAACCGGAATTGTTTGGAATCGGAACTGTTTGGAACCGGAACCGTTTGAAACCGAACGGTGCCGGTTCCAAACGGTTCCGGGTTCAAACGGTTCCGGTTCTAGTTTTTCATAGAACCGAATCCAGGACTCATTGTTGGAACCGATAACCGTTTGGAACCGGAACCGTTCGGAACTGGAACCGTTTGGAACCTATAACCGCTACAACTGAAACCGAAACCGAACGGTTCCGGTTCCAAACGGTTATCGGTTCCAACAATGAGTCCTGGATTCGGTTCTATGAAAAACCGGAACCGAAACTGTTTGGAACCAGAACCGTTTGAAACCGGAACCGTTTGAACCCGGAACCGTTTGGAACCGGCACCGTTCGGTTTCAAACGGTTCCGGTTCCAAACAGTTCCGATTCCAAACAGTTCCGGTTCCAAACGGTTCCGGTTTCGGTTTTTCATAGAACCGAATCCAGGACTCATTGTTGGAACCGATAACCGTTTGGAACCGGAACCGTTTGCAACCAGAACCGTTCGGTTCCGGTTCCGGTTGTAGCGGTTATAGGTTCCAAACAGTTCCAGTTCCGAACGGTTCCGGTTCCAAACGGTTATCGGTTCCAACAATGAGTCCTGGATTCGGTTCTATGAAAAACCGGAACCGGAACCGTTTGAACCCGGAACCGTTTGGAACCTATAACCGCTACAACCGGAACCGGAACCGAACGGTTCCGGTTGCAAACGGTTCCGGGTCCAAGCAGTTCCGGTTCCAAACGGTTTCATCCTTAATTTTCATAGAACCGAATGCAGGACTAATTGTTGGATGTGCAGGAGGTTTTGCGGCAAATTGGCTTGGAGGCATCAAACGGAGAAGGACTAGAAACAGTGGAGGGAGCAGCAGTCAAGGTTCCTCAGCCGCAATCAGCAACACGCGCAGTAGGCCAATTATGAATGCTCGCACACAAATGTTGCTAGCTGCGCGAGGAGAGGAGGAAGCTGCACGATCCAGATCCGTGCAACCCCCAGTCAAGCCTCGAGCCTCAATCAGCAGACCTACAGACGAGCGACAGTCAACGGGGGCATCAGAAACTCCCTCTATCCGAATTCCCCCTATTGGCCCGGTGCCTACTCCCGTTTCACGGGAATCATCTGAGGCAGATGGTGCTGGTGCCTCATCGTCCAGGCCTCGTCTATCTCTGCCGTCCGGTCTCTTCCTGCCCGACGAGATTCCTGTGATCCCTGAATTCGATGATAGGGGGATGCCTATTTATATTGAAGGACGGCCGGAGTTCCTGAGCGTGGAGGAAGCGTACAACTTCATCCCGTTCGACCCCGTGTATCTTTGGAGTGCGAGGTGCACCAACCAACAAACGGACGATGCAGGTAAATTTTATTTAACAAGATTGATTACTTAATTATTACTTAAGACTTACGATAGGTTCAATTAATGATATCAATTTGTTGACATTGTATTATTAGGCAATTTCGTTAATGGCACTGGAAAACGAAAGACTAGAGGCACCTGCACCGGGAAGAGACTTGAGCAGGCCACCGGGGGAAGGAAAACGCTCATTAGGGCCAATGAGCATGGTGAGGTGATCAAGACATTTGACACCACGCGAAAGTATGCCAGCATGGCCGGGGCCGTCGTGTGGGACAAGGTCCCAATGCTTTGGCCAGATTGGGAATCTGTGCCTCTCTACGTGATGATGCAAGTGCATAATGCACTGAGTGTGAGTTAAATCCTATTTTCATTACGTAAATTTTACATTTATTAATTAAGTCCGAATAAATATATAATTTTACCGTTTATATATTCATCTTGCAGGTGTGGTTTGACGTGGATGAATGCCTTATTCACACGTGGGTAGAGCGTCAACTACATATCAGGTGATGTGATTTGAGTTATTTGAGTATATATCAAGTTAGATTTTTGTTTATCAAGTGTTTTAATATCTCTAACTTTTTTTTTCTGGTGTTAATATAAGTATAAAGAGTGGAAGAACGAGCTTTCAAAACATTACACACAGTACAAGGAGCTAAGCCGAGGTTCTACCCCTAGCGAATTCTGGTTTAGGGAGTACAAGTGGCTGTGGCTGGTAGCCTACTTCGAGCACCCCAAAGTGAAGGTAGCATCCTGAATCACTACAAGAAAACTGCACTTAGACCACGGACATTTTCCGTCGTCTAAGTGCAGTTTTCCGTCGTCTAAGTACTTGGACGACGGAATCTCCGTCGTCCAAGGTCCGTGCTCCAAGTGCTGTCGTCCAAGCACCTGGACGACGGAGAATTAGTTCTCCGTCGTCCAAGTTAACTTGGACCGCGGACATTATCCGTGGCCCATGTATGCACCTGGACGACAGAAACGCTAATTCTCCGTCGTCCAGGTGACTACATGGGCCACGAACATTGCTCGTTTCTCCGTGGCCCACGTGTTCACCTGGACGACGGAGAATCAGTTATCCGTCGTCCAGGTGCATACATGGGCCACGGATAATGCTAGCTTCTCCGTGGCCCAGGTGTTCACCTGGACGACGGAGAACTGATTCTCTGTCGTTCAGGTGAACACCTGGGCCATGGAGAATGGCAGGGTTTAGGGTTTAGGGTTTAGGGGTTAGGGGTTAGGGTTAGGTTTAGGGTTTGTGCACCTGGACGACGGAGAACATAATCTCCGTCGTCCAAGTGTCTATTTAATTTTTTTTTTAAATAAATTGAAATTAAATATTATTAATTTAATTTATTATTAATTTAATTTAAATAATGAAAAATAGTCGAAAATAATTAATTAAACTAAATTTTTAATATTAATTAATGTATTAATTAAATAATTAATTGATTTGTACATACACATCCAAATTAAAAACCCACAAAAATTATAAAATATTGTTCGGAACTCGGAAATAAAGAAACGCGATAATTAACTAGCTAGCTAATACATTGGAGGAGCAGATGCGCCGCCGGGTCCTCCGCCTCCAGCCGGGTCGTTGTCGTCGGGGTATGGGTTCGGAGGAGGTTGACATACTTCTCGATTTTGGTTCATGAGCGCGATGAGTTGGGCTATTTGTGCTTGTTGTTCGTTAAGTCTTTGCCGCATTGACTCATTCTCCTCTCGTGCCAGTCGAGCCTCTTGAATGGCTGCTTCGACGGCCGCTGCCTGACTCCTTCTCCGCTGCCCCGAACCTCCCGTAGATGATGAGCCGGAGGTCGTCGACAAATCTCGTACCACCCTAGGCTCAAAGTGCCTAACCTCCTTGCCAGCTCTACGACCGTAGACCTCATCCGCGATTGCAATTTGGCTCTCTAAGGATAGAGGAGGCAGGTCTTCCGGCGGCACATCTGGGAACGCAAGCTGAGTGTTAGCCAACTCTTCATGCGCACGCTCTATCACCATTGCCTACAAAAGAATAATTAATTTATTATAATGAAATCATATTTAAATAATAATTACTATAATTAAAAGCACATAATTAATATATCACTTACGCCGCATTGACTCGCTTCATTATCGAGCCCTGGCGTCACGTACGCGCTTACGCTTGCATCAAGATAAGGATGTTTGGAGCCCTTATCCTTGTGCTCCTTGGCTATTTGAATGAACTTCTTGGCGCCGGTAGTATGGTGTTTCTCCTTCTTCCTCCGGTTGGCTTTGTTGACACCGGAGAATTTCTGTTACACAACATAATTAAATCATTAAAAAATTAATAACTATAATTTAAATAATTCAATTATCTTAATTGAAATAAAATAAATTAATTAATACCTTAAATTTTTCATCGGCAAAGTGGTTACACAACCACTCCCACTCATCTTCTCTCTCCCCTTGCAGCTCTACCGGGGGAGGCACAGGACCAACATCTTGGAAGTACTTATGGAGCTTGTACTTCCAATCTTTTGTAGATGGAGTTGGCGGTTTGGTTGATATGCCTCAACATAGCCGCTGTCGGATCCACGTCAAATTGTTCCTATCAAAAATAAATAGAAAATTATAACCGTATATATTATGAAATTTTAACTAATATTAACAATATTATATAATAACTAAATTGGACGTATTACGTACCGAAAGATCTTTGAAGACTTTCGCCTTCTCATGATCCGGCGCCTCCTTCCAAGTAGGGGCAGTGATACGAACCCGGTTACGGATGATTGACCATATCCCATGCGCCGAGAGACTTGCTAGCTGAGCTGTGGGAGGGCCACCAGTGAATTCGTCGTACGGCAAGTCGATCTTTTTATCGGTCACCTTGCAAATACGCTCCGCTTTGCCCCCTTTAACGAGACCCCGAGTCCTTTTCGGTTCCGGGTCAGTGGGGGCCCTCCTTTGCCTACGGCGGGCGCTGTACATGATTGATTCGGCGGTCGAAGACGCTTGAGTACTTCCCGTTGAACCGGTACCGGGCGTCGGAGATTGGAAGGGGTCAACGTCATCACCGCTCGAGATGAATGGGGGAGCGGGAATTTCCCCAGAGGGCGCTACGGACGGACCAGATGATCCGTCCGGATTGAGAGTGGCGTTGCCCTCCTGTTGAACCCAACCGACTTGGGCCGCCAACATTCGGAGCATGGCATCTTCTGCCTCCTGTTGGGATTTCTTCTTGCCGGATGTCGTCTTTGGCGGAGCCATTTAAACCTAAGAGTACGGTGTTAAAATACCTACTTACCATAATAATTACAACTTAAAAATTTACGCTAATTAATTAAGTACGTTTAAGATTTAAATAGAGTACACTAGCTTGGCATTTTCGGTCGTTCAATGGACGTGCGACCCGCGTGATAAAGTGTAAATTTTCAATTAATCAGCTTTGGTTAAATCGAAAAACATGGCCAGTTAGGGATAGAGATAACGCGAGAGGCAGGACTAATTTCGACAAAAGTCTTTCTTAGTCCAAATCCTGTCACCAGTCATAACCCGTTTCTAGACACCATGTCCGACATTCGGCCAATTTTTCGAAAATTTACACTCCCTCAAGTCCTTTGCAAACTCCGCCCTCAACCTCGTGTCCATAACTTCACATAGGTTATGGTGTGCGGTGATGAAATCCACACATCACGAGGGGTTAAGGAGATAAGCAAGGAAAATAGACGCCATCTATTCCAAAGAGTGCGACTTAATAAACCAAGCATATGTACTAAATTTAAATCGAACACGTACTACTAATTAATTTACTAGAAAATAAACGTAAATATTAATTAATAATTTTTAATTAGATGCAATAATTTATATTTATTTATCATGAATTTAATAAAAAATTGATTCATTTAATAAATTATGAATAATAATTTATTCATTTAATAAATTTAATAATAAATTCATTTAATCATGCAACTAATAATAAATAATTACAATAATTACAATAACTATGATTTAATAAATTAATAACAATAATTAATCATTTATTAAATATTTAAACTAATTAATCAATTAAATTCTACTTCTAAATTATATTTAGAATTTAATTAATTAATTAAATGAAAATTATTTTAATAAGGGAAAAATAGAAATTTACCGAATCGGAGTTTTCGGGAATATCGCCGGAGTTGAGTCGTCGGAGAGGAGGAACCACGCCGGAAAAAATGTCGTCGGAGCGTCGCCGGAGGAGGATCGCCGGAGGAGAGGAGAGGAGAGGAGAGGAGAGGAGGAGATGGAATGATGACAAAATGAGGGGGGGTGCAACTCTATTTATAGAGTTTCACCTAGAAGACGGAGAACTATTCTCCGTCGTCTAAGTACACTTGGACGACGAAAATAGTGTTTTCCGTCGTCTAGGTGGCGGTTTCAAAAAAATTCAAGCGGCGCCAATTAATTGGCGGGACGCTCTGAACCGCCATTATTTTGGACTTAGACGACGGAGAATGAATTCTCCGTCGTATAAGTGAAAATTCAAGCGGTCCCAAAAATGGAAGCGGTAAATTGAACCGCCATAAAAATTGGACTTGGACGACGGAGATGGTCAGTCTCCATCGTCCAAGTGAAAATTACATGAAAAAAATAAACAAAAATAAATTTGAACCGCCATGGTTTTTGAACCTGGACGACGGAGATGGTCATTCTCCGTCGTTCAGGTTAACACCTGGACGACGGAAAATGACCATATCCGTCGTCCAGGTTCAAATTACGTAAAAAAAAATTTTAAAAATAATTCGCTAGGAATTTAGCGATCTGTCATTCGAGTGAAATAGTCGTACAATATCGATGAACGCATCGTATATATGAACAGTTAAATTTGAACCGACGATTAATTTTACGTCTTGAAACATGTTAAGTATCGACTAATCTTTACGACTTAAGTGTTCATGAGTAGACGCTCATTTGCAGCAGAGTATTAACGAAATTGAATTTGGACAAAACAACCGTTGGATATGTTCGTCGTAACATAATATATAATTGTCTTCAAAGGACCATAAAATAATAAGTTCGGGAAGGGTTTGATCGGCACAGTCAACCGCAAAACCGATAATTTCACAAACCGAAAACGTGGATACAAGGCATTTCGCAACTCCGATTTTCGAACCGTCGAAGCTCACACACCAAGAATTGTTTACTCTAAAGTCTTGATGAAAAGACTTTGCATTGGAAGAAGGTCTAGATGGTCGTTGTCTTAGAAAAAATTACGATATCTGCACCTGGACGACGGAAATGAGTGTTTCCATCGTTCAGGTAATCACCTGGACGACGGATATGAAGTTATCCGTCGTCCAGGTTCTAACCTGGAAGACGGAGAATGACGTTCTCCGTCGTCCAGGTGTATAGACCCTGAATTCAGGGGTTAGGGCCTTACTGTTTAGGGTTTAGGGTTTGTGAACTTGGATGACGGATAATGACTATATCCGTCGTCCTAGTATGTACCTGGACGACGGATAATGACCATTCTCCGTCGTCCAAGTTCTAAACCCCGACTTCAGGGGTTAGGGCCTTAGGGTTTACAGTTTAGGTCGTCCTCGGTCATTTGTGTGTCCGTTCAATTATTCTGATTCAAAAATATAATTAAAAAATTGATCGATCGATCCGAACTGCTAGATTTAGGGTCCAGGATTTAGCTAGGGTTTTATATAAGATTGAGATTTGGCGACAACCTGCAATTAATTTCTCCGTTGTCCAGGATATATAATTCGGATTAATTTCTTACCGTAAACCGGCATCGATCATATATATATTACAATAATTACAGTAATTAATTACCAATTAATCTCCCTCGTCGTATGACCGTACTCTTCGTCATAATCATCATCATCCTCATCCCCGTTAGACGACGGCTCATCCTCGTCATCGTACTCAACATCGTCCGACGAATAACCTGAGTCCTCGTCCGCGTCCTCTTCCTGCTCGTCTTCTTCATCTACCTCATCGATAATCTCATCTTCAGTTAGATCTGTACAACCATCAGGCATGGGTAACCGTTCACCATCTTGAACCAGGTCCATTATATCGGAGCGGACTATAGAAATATTAGGCTCTTGATAGGCAGGAATGTCTCTTTCTGGTTCAGCAGCATCTTCAGTCGTCGTCGGTGTCCCTTCAATTGTCTCTGTATTCCATATTCCTCGGTGAGAGATATGGTTCACTATTTTCCACCCTTCACCGGCTTTCGGATCGTCGAGATAGAACACTTGCCGAACTAAGGTGGCGAGAGCGAAAGGCTTATCCTCATACCAGTGCGAGTTTGTATCGACTGATAATAGTCCCAGGTCTTCCTTTGTACGCTTGAACCATCTGCACTTGAATAGGAAAACGTTGACATCATTCCCGTAACATAGCTGAACCACATATACAATAGCCCCGTAATATAGATCATTGTCTTTCCCAACCGCTACCCCACTATTTTGTGTTCTTCTTCCTTCGTCTCGGGCCAATGAATGGAACTTTACACCGTTCACAAAACATCCGGGATAAATATAGTGTTTAACCGGCTTCCCTGCTAGCAAGTGCTTTGGCCATGACCACCACCCTCCGTGGTTATCAGATTTTTGCAGATCAATCATCTGCGAAAAAGGGCAAATTAATATAAGGGTTTACTTTCTACAAACATGAGCGATCGATATGTATTTAAATAATTAATACCGAGACGTATGTACGTACCCATTGGAAGAAATAATCGGGAAACTTCTTCTTAACCATTTTCTCAATCCACGCCGAACTCTTGTTTTGATTTAACGCCTGAAGCCTCTCCCTGTATGACAACATGTACGGCTCAACTTCGTCACAGTCTCGCAACACTACCCAATGTGCCTCAATAAGTTCTTCTCGTGTTAACGATTCCTTTAATACTCCTCTAAACGGTCGGACGACATTTCTCACGACAGAAAGATTGATGCGGGCACTGCGATCGGAGGCAGTGGGAGGGGGTGGATCTTTGAGGTACCAGTTGCAGTAAGTAACACACTCATGCATTAGGTATGTCTCTGCTATGGAGCCATCCGGGGCCGACCTGTTTTTAACGAATGACTTATACTGTCCAAGCTGTCTACAAAATCAAACGTACACATTACATAAGTACATATAGCTAGCTAGTATATATATAATCTCCAGTGGAACAAATTAATTAATTAGTTGTACGTACCTTTCTTGAGGATACATCCAAGTGTACTGGACCGGACCAGAAATGAGCACCTGCTCGGGCAGGTGGATCATTAGGTGAATCATGATGTCAAAGAAAGCAGGGGGGGAAATCCTCTCTAGTTTGCAAATGATGTGCACAATTTGTTGTTGCAATTCCACCACATCTGACTTCTTTAATTCTCTGGCGCATAACCTCTGCCACCACCTGCACAATGCTACTATTGGTTCTACGACGTCCCGAGGCAAGTATGGTCGAATTACCACTGGAATCAGACGTTGCAGCATAACGTGATAGTCACGTGTCTTTAGACCAACAAACTTGTGTTGCACCTCGTCCACTGCTCCAGTTATAGTAGCTGCATATGTAGCCGGATAACGAACGCCCTTAAACCAATGAAATACAGAACGTCTAAGCGTCGGCTTCACTGTGTAAGGTGCATCTGGCATCTTGTTGTACACTCCTTTCCTATCCCTCCTCAACCATAAGGGACGACGTAAATTCATTGATTCCAAATCTTTGCGCGCTTTGGGAGTATCTTTAGTCTTAAACTTAATACCGAGAATTGTTCCCACCACGCTGTCGCACACATTCTTTTCTATGTGCATCGCGTCCAAGTTGTTCCTCAGCTTCAACTTCGACCAGTAAGGGAGTTAAAAGAATATACTCTTGTGATCCCAATAGCTCAGATCATGTGGAGGAATTGGATTGCATTTCTTTACATCCGCGTCATTGCTCAACACACCAAAGTCGAAATAGCTCAACCTCTCTAAAATCTCTTCGCCCGACCAACTACGGGGTTTAGGATTGTTCTCTACCGTACCGTCGAAATGAGCTTCATCCTGTCGCCACGGGTGGTCGTGAGGAAGCCATCTACGGTGACCCAAGTAACACACCTTCCCCGCGTGCCAACTAGAGTTCACGTCGTCCAAACATATAGGACATCCATTATATCCTTTTGTCCTGCAGGCTGCCAACATCCCATAAGCTGGAAAATCGCTGATTTTCCACATTACAGCAGCCCTCATCGTGAACATCGTGTCAGTGAATTTGTCATAAGTTGGGACTCCATTTTCCCACAACAGTTTCAGCTCGTCGATCAAAGGTCTGAGGTAGACATCTAAGCACTTCGATGGAGATTTAGGATCTGGAATTAGTACGGTAAGGAAATTAAATTCCTTGTTCATCCACATCCACGGAGGCAAGTTGTACGGCATCAGAATAACTGGCCAAGTGCTGACGGCGGAGCTATTACTTCCCCAAGGATTGAATCCGTCTGTAGATAGGCCGAGTCTAACATTTCTAACCTCTGAAGCAAAGTCTCCAAATTCTCTGTCGAAATGTTTGAAACCCTCCCCATCCGCGGCGTGTCGCAGGACATCGTCATCTATTCGCTTTTCTGCGTACCATCGCATCACCTCTGCTGTGTGTAGAGACATGTACAGGCGCTGCAATCTGGGAATCAAGGGAAAATATCGAACAACTTTCACAGGAATTCTCTTTTTCGAACTCTTCCTATTCAACTGGAATCTGCACTGGCCACATACGGGACAATAGTCCAACTCTTTATACTCTTTGTAAAATAGCACACAATCATTCGGACATGCGTCAATTATCCTGTACTTTAGGCCGAGGCTGCTCAGGATATTTCTAACCTTATAATGAGATTTAGGAAGATTGTGATCATCAGGAAGCAACTTACATATTTGCTCCTGAATTTCGTCAAAAGCACTCACTGACATTTTGTGCTTCACTTTTATCTTCATTTGCTCCATCACATATTGCAACACATTCTCTCGACATCCAGGGAACACCGGGGTCTGCGCTTCAAGTAGCATCCGGTTGTACTTTTCCATCTCACTGGTGTCAGTGGCCAAGCTAGCTGCGGAGAATGTGTCATCATGCTCATTAGTGATACTGTAACCTCCGTCTTGGTGTTAGTGTCCACTACGACTACATCCCGGAAACGCATCATGGACCAAATCTGCAGTTGGGTTGCAAGCTGGGGGTCCGGCACCACTGCCGCTGGATGAGGCACCATGGTAACTGTACCCTGAGCTGAAGTCTGTTGCGCTGAACTCTACTGCTTCACCATGCTCGCTCCATGTAGTGTAACTCCACATCATACCATTTTCGTACAGGTGTTGCACCATAACATTAACCTCCGCATACTGACAATTAAGACATTTCTGACACGGACACCTGAAACGTTTCTTTCCCTGACCATGTTCTATCGCAAAATTCACAAATTCGCTAATTTCATCCATATACCGGACATCACATCTATTCTTCAACTTCATCCAACTCTTGTTCATACTGCTACAAAATATTATAATTAATTAATTATTACATATATATATATATATTTGTCCATTAATTTACGCTTAATTATACGTACTCGATCTACATCGATCCATCAATTACGTACGTACGTAATTTAATCGATCTGTACATATATATATAGCTAACATCCTTGCATGTATGTACGTACGTTTTCACTAAATATATATTGATTAAGCAAATTTTAACTGCGTACGTACGTACCTGCTGGCCTTCTCGATATCTGTACGTTAATTAAGCTAGCTAGCTAGTCAGCGGAGATCCATTATCGATCCTGATTCTTCTCGGCCTTCTAGCTAGCTAGCTCCCTTCTCCTTCTCCCTTCTCCTTCAATTCTTCTTCAAATGGAATGAAGAGATCGAGGAATGAATTCAGTTTGGCATCGGGCTTATATAATGCTTCACTTAGACGACGGAGGTGTCGGTACGTCGTCTAAGTGGAAGTACGTTACGTACTCGGATGACGGCGTGTCGGTCCGTCGTCCAGGTAATCATCTGGACGACGGAGAAAACCATCTCCGTCGTCCAGGTGATCACCTAGAGGACGAAGAAGACTCTGAGGTCCAGGTGATCACATGGACGACGGAAAATACCGTATCCGTCGTCCAGATGATCACCTGGACCTCAGAAAAGACTCCGTGGTCCAGGTGACCACCTGGACGACGGAGATGGTATTCTCCGTCGTCCAGGTGGTACTTGGACCACGGAGTATTTTCCGTGGTCCAGGTGTCACTTGGACCACGGAACAATTACGTTTCCGTGGTCTAAGTGCTGTTTTCTTGTAGTGAATATATCTTACAACCCTAATGTATCGTATCACATTGAAATAGTTAGTTACTAATTTTTTTACATATGTTTATCAAACAAGGCGATTTCCAAGACGAACCGGGAAAACAGATTGAAAAACACCAAGGCCCATCATGCACGTTCACTCAATTATTTGGGTTGGTCGAGTAAGGCGCAGCAACAACAAGAAGTCAACCCGTTGGTGTTTATTCATCAGAAGTTCTATCCGCAGTGCCCTGAAGAAGCGGTAAGTCTTTCGCCTCATTATTTTGTACTTCACATATGCATGTGTTAATAAAACTATTTTTCTTTATTAATTTATTTTGTTTAATAATACGTTATTCATATTCGCTTTTCAATTAAGCGAGAGTGGAGGAGGCGATCACAGAAGTCATCATGAATATAGCTCGAAACAACCATCCTGACTGCTCGGAGGAAGAAGTGACCCAGTATGCCTCTCAAATCGATCCGCTTGATCGCCCTATAGCGGCTCAGATCATGGAAAAAGCATGCGGGACTGGAAAGAATACCTACTACTGCAGGGGAATGGGCTCGGTGGGCGAAGGAGTATTGAAGAACACTTCGGAATACTCTACCGGGTCAAGAACTTCAACTTCTAGGAACTCTAACCTAGCAGCGGAGCTTCAGAGGTCGCAGAGGGAGTTGGAGGAGCAAAGGAGGCAGATGGAGGAGATGCGGCAATTGGCCGAGCAGTAGGCAGTCAGAGATGCCGAGTACCGGGTGATGGTCGAGCAACACCGAATGATGGTCCAGCAGCAGACACAAATGTTCACATTGATGCAGACGATGTACGCGTGCCAGACTACCGGACAACCAGTCCTCACACCTCCCCCGGTCCCTGTGTTCCACAGTGATCTACCACCGCAGCAGTCACCGCCACAACAAGACCAGGGTAGCCACCGGAGTTCAAATGATTACATGGATTTCTTCGACCCTGACGCGGGAGTTCCTCGACCCTGACGTGTAGTTGTAGTTTATTTTCATATTTTTGCTATTTGTACTGTATGTTGGACAATTATGTGTGTATTGTTGAACTTGTATTTGTACGGTTTCTATTTTTCAGTACAGGTTCTAGAATTGGGCCCAATCCAGAACCGGCTTTTTTTTGACAAATTTCTCCGGGTATTGCCGGCGACTTGGACCAAAGTCGCCAGCAATACCCCTCAATTTCCGGCCACGGTGGCGCAACATTGAGTCGCCGGTAATTCCCTCAATCATTGTCGGCGACTCAAGTCGCCGGTGATTCCCTTAATCATTTCAAGTCGCCGGTAATACTTTCACCGGCGCCAAATTTCCAGCGAGAGTATTACCAGCGACTTGTCACCGGTAATAGTCATTTTCGGCGAAAAAAAAATAAAGGCCGGCGACTTTAGGTCGCCGGCAATAGTACTTAATGTGGTAGTGTTCAGATTTACTTTGCTTTTTGTGATCCTCAGGACAATTTTCAAACACACTCATTTAGGACATTTTGTGTCACTTTGTACTTCAGTCTATGGTAGTCTGCATTTGAGTTTTGTATTCTTCACCAGGGACTGTTGGCACTTGAGATTCATCTTCTTAACACACAGTAACATATTAGTTGTATAATGTGCTGAGGTAGGTTCATCCACATCTCTATGTGTAGATAGAACACATCCACTTATGAAAGGAAGAGAAAGTATACTCTACACTAGGCTGGCCATTTGTGAGGGATAACAAAGAAAAAGGATATGCATATTGGCTCAAAAGGTTGTTCTTAGGGAGAATCTAACATGCAAGGTTCCAGTTTGGCCATGATGCTCACTACTCTAATAATTGCCTCTATTATTTTCACAATTCAAACGGTGATATTCAGGAGAGACCACTGATATGATACAAGTTCTAGCTGTGACAGTCTTAATCTGCAACATTTAGAAAAGAAATGTTTTAAGTCAAGAGTAGACTTAATGAAAATATGAGCTCAAAAAGGCTCATAATATCGTATAGGGCAAATAGATGTTGAAGAACCTGTGAACCTTGCTTACCTGGAGACTTCAAACCAGAACAAGTAGAGATACTGTGGAAAGATCTATGATATAAAGTCAGTGCAGCTTTGACTAGTGCAGAGCACAAACACCGATGGCACTTCTCAGATATTCAAATCTAGCAGTGTTCAATGGTTTAGTGAAGAGATCAGCTAGTTGTCGATCAGTGGACACAAATTACAATTCCAGAACATTGTTTTCAACCTGATCAATAAAATGATATCTAAGATCAATGTGCTTGGTTCTTGAGTGTTGAACAGAATTCTTGGAAATGTTGATAATACTGGTGTTGTCACAGAAAATGGTGAGTTTTCCTTGAGGTATGCCATAATCATGAAGCATGATCTTTATCCACAACATCTGAGTGAAACAGCTTCCTGCAGCTATGTATTCAGCTTCAGCAGTAGAGAGTGATATACAATTTGCTTCTTGTTGTGCCAAGACACCAAATTGCTTCCCACAAAGAAGGTGCCTCCGGAGGTGCTCCTTCTGTCTTTCATATTCCCTCCCCAATCAGCATCAATGTATCCAGCTATTTCTATATTGGTCTCATCGGTATAGAATACTCCACAATGAATGGTGTCGTGAACATATTGTATGATCCTTTTGACAGCCTCCAAATGAGACTCCTTTAGAGATGCTTGAAATCTGGCTCATACACTGGCACTGTTGTGACGACCTGAACCAGAATCAGTTGTGTATTCGGCACAATTCACGAGATTCTGTTTAGTCGCAGTTTTACGTTATTTATGTGGTTTGCCGATTCTATTCACGACTATGTTTTCGGTCGAGAATATGAGTTAAGTGTCTTCACGGAAGTTGTAGAGTACGTGATTTCGAGCTCAAGGGCGGTTCCGGAAGATTTTTCCGATAACCGAGGAATATTTTGTGATTATTCGAAGTTTCAGTTTTCAACGAGTTTATCCGATTGTTTCGTGTTTATCCGAAACGTGATGGTTATCCATTTCGAATCGTCAATCGACCCGAGGCGCGAGTATAAATATCGGAATAGTCGAGAATTAGTCGTAAAAGCATTGACTGATGTTGACCAAACTTTGACTTTCCAAAAATGGAAATCTGACCGTTGACCCGAAGTGGAGAAGTTTCTGTTTTGGTCTTGCTGTTCGACGACCCATTTTCCAGCCACCCCTGACTCCGACGAGGGTATGTATAATTTCCCCTTGTGATTTCGAGTTGAATGATGTTTAAATTTATGAAAATTGATGAGGATTTTACGGAGCCCGAATCGGGCCGAGCTGGGTTACATCGCCGGTGATGGTTGGCCGTTTTCCGGCGAGCTTTGAGGTTGGTGGTTTGGGGGATTCGACTCCCCTTACCCCTCTGAGTCTCATGGTGTGATTAGTTTTGGCTATGGTTGGGTTTTAAGGCCAACCCGATTGGGTCACCGGAGAGTTGGATCCCGTTCGGTTTTGGCTGAAATTGGAGGGATTTTGTTTGGATTTGGCCTTGATGGTAGTTATGGAAATGGTTGGGATTGATGTGGTCTTTAATTCTGGAGAATCTCGCCGTGGAATTCCACCGTTGACGGCGCGCCGCCGCCGCCGGCGGCGGTCAACGGCGGAGCTCCGGCGAGGGTTGACTTTTTCAGATTTCGACGTTTTTAATGTCGTTTTTCTCGAAATCGCGCCCTGATTATCGTCCAAAGGTTTTCGGATTGATTTGGTTAGCCGATTTTCAATCGAGGGTTTCGAGTGGAGATTTCGGGAATTCCGTTAATCGTTTTGCATTGCATTGTTTATTTCCGGGAACGGTTGGTTTCCGTGGTTCAGTACAAGGTTGTGGACTATGATTTTGATCAGTTATGTTTTGTGAATATTCAGGAGATCGAGATCGGGATCGTGATCGTGCTTCAGGCGAGGGATCTTCCGCCGGAATACGAGATTAGCGCGAGTGTGCGTTTTGCTCACCTGTGAGTGGACAATTTCTTTTCACGGAATTCTTGCGAGTCTTTTATATGATTTACGAACTTGAGCATGCGTATAAGATTTTGGATTACATGAGCATGTGTTTTACGATTATACGATTATATATATACGGATATACGTATACAAATATACATACACTTATATGTTGTTTCATGCATTTGCATCGAACTGTTTATGATTTGGTTTTCACAGAGTACAGTCTCAGTTACGTTGTTGTATCGATACACTTGCCTCTCGGCTGATCCCCGATGGAAGGCCTTCCAGGAGGGGCGTCGTTACCCCGACCTGACCGGCGAGGGGCGTTTTCCCGGAACCGAGGCCTTTCTGGCTTAGAATCACGGGGACTAAGGACCTCGTGATTCAGACTGTACTAGCACGGGTGTGTCCATGAGTGACCCCGTGGATTTATACTTGCATGCTCAGTACGCTGGAGGATTATGGTTTTACCTCGTGTACTTGTTTTTTTTTATTTACCTGGACTCGCATATGTTATTTTAAACATATATATCAACTGGTGAAAGACATTTATTTTCGTCCACTCACTCTAACGGTTTTTATGTCTTTCCCCTGGGCTTTTCGGTTTCCGTGCCCAGTTGCAGTTCAGGTTTGGTGTTTCACGTCGCGGTTTGGAAGCTAGTGATCTGAGCTACCTGTGTTTTCCAGTAGGTTCTTGTTTCACCTACTGATGTGTATATTGTATATATTTACACTAGAGGTCGCTCTGATACATTCTGATACATGTTTATACGGATTTTCTCGGATATATATATATACATAGTACAGTATGTTTACTGTTTATTGTTTATATTATGATGTTGAGAAATCCGGATGGGATTGGTGCCCACGGTTTGGCTTTTGTGGCATAGGATGAAGTGTTATTTTCATGGTACAGGTTTATGCAATTCCACGTTAGTAACGAAACTCTGCCAAAATTTCAAAAAAAATTTGTTGGTTCGTATTTTCAGAAGGGGTTCGATTCCGATTTAGGTAACAGAATCGAGGTTGGGTCCTTTCAACTGTAGAAAATGTCTGGTCTGCTAACTGTAAGATATAGAAGACTACTTATCATGCTCCTGTAAATTGTGGGATCAACAGGTTTCCGAGAGGTATCCTCACACAACTTTATAGTTGTGCTCATAAGGTTAGAAATAGGTTTTGATGAAGAAAGACCAAACTTCTTAACCAAGTTTTCAACATATTTGGATTGTGAAAGAAATATACCTGAGTCAAACTGTTTTACCTGTAGTCCAAGAAAGTAAGTCAATTCACCACAAGCACTAATTTCAAACTTTCCTTGAAGTATAGAGGAAAATTCCTTAGTGAACGTAGTGCTTGTAGAGCCGAAGACAATGTCATATACATAAACCTGTGCAATCATGATGTGCTTACCTTTTTGTTTCACAAAAAGAGTCTTACCAAATATACAGAAAATTTCTCATACCAAGCTCGCGGAACTTGTTTAAGTCCATAGACTGCTTTTTTCAATCTGTAAACATGGTTAGGATAGACAGAATCTATAAAACCTTTTGGTTGTTCAACATACATTATTTCTTTTAACTCACCATGCAGAAAAGCAGTTTTAACATCCATTTGAAACAATTTAAACTTGAGATGACAAGCTATGGCAATTAACAGTCTTACAGACTCTAATCTAGCAACATAAGCAAATGTTTCATCAAAGTCAATACCTTTTATTTGAGAGTAGCCTTAAGCCACTAACCTTGCTTTTTTCCTGGTGATATTTCCAAATTCATCAAGCTTGTTTCTGAATATCCATTTTGTCCCTATGATGTTGCAGTTACTTGGTCTATCAACCAGGGTCCATACATCATTTCTCACAAACTGGTTCAGTTCCTCTTGCATTACAGTTATCCAATCATCATCAGTCATATCTATCTTGATGTTCTTAGGTTCAATGAGAGAACAAAGCCAAAACATCTGATGATGTTGATATTTTTCTTGTGTTTCACTACAAAGCATCTGAGAGCCATGGCACTGATGACTTCCCCTCTTACCTCTTCCTCTTCTTCAGATGAGGCATTTGAATCAGTGAATTGTCTTCAAGTTCTTATGCCACTGTTGAGATTCCCTATGAAATCATCTTAGGAGTGATCTTTCTATACCTGTCTAAATCCTTGTTTGAACACTGGACTTGGTTCAAGTATAGGATCTTCCTCTGAAACATGAGTGTCACCTGTACTAAGAGAGTTCTCAAACATGGAAAGATCAGTGCATACCAGGTCATATTCAATAGGTACAAAGCCTTGATCATCTACATAGATATTTATGGATTCAATCACATTTCTTGTTCTTTTGTTATAGACTCTATAAGCTCTACTATTTAGTGAATAACCTAGAAAAATTCTAGGATCACTTCTTGCATCAAATTTAGCAAACTTTTCTCCATCCTTGTATATGTAACAAGAACTTCCAAAGATATGAAAGTAGTTTACCTTTGGTTTCCTACCTTTCCATAACTCATAAGCGGTGATGTCAGTACCAGGTCTGAGAAACACTCTATTGGTAGTGTGACAAGCAATGTTATTTACTTCAGCCCATAAGTTAGTGTTTACTCCTGAAGAATGCAGCATCATTCTAGCCACATCCAGTAGAACTCGACTTTTCCTTTCCACTACTCCATTCTGTTGTGGAGTGATTGGTGACGAGAACTCATGAAAAATTCTCATTTCCTTGCATAGATCAGAGAATGAATTGTTCTTGAACTCTGTTCCATTATCTGATCTGATCTTGATTATCTTGAGATGCTAAGCATATTTTTTAGTTAACAATCTTGTACTCAACTCTTTGAAAGCTTTAAATGTTTCACTTTTGTCTACAAGAAATTCAACCCAAGTAAATCTGAAAAAATCATCTACAACAACAAAAATGTATCTTTTATTTCCAAAGTTGGTGGTTTGTGTTGGTCAAATCAAGTCCATATGCATAAGATCTAGTGGTTTGGAGGTATTCTTGGAATTCACCACTTTGTGAGGTTGCCCTATTTGTTTTCCTAGTTTGCACCCATAACACATTTTGTCTGGAAGACCTTTTAGCTCTGGAAGTCCACTGACATAGTTTTTTGAAGACAGTTTAATTAAATCCTGAAAGTTGATATGTCCAAGTTTCTTGTACCAAAGCTCAAGCTAACTTTCCATACTGATAGATAGATAGGTTGTATTTCCTCCATCATTTAATTGAATCTGATAACAGTTGTCTGATGATCTGAGTCCTTGCATCACAAAGCATCCGTCTTTGTTCAATACCATGCATCTTTTTCGATTAAACGAAACATCTTCATATTCATTAATCAAATGGCTCACACTCATTAGGTTTGTGGACAATCCTTCAACGTAGTATACGTCTGTGAGTTTTGTAATTCCAGGAGCTTTAATAGTTCCTTTTCCCTTGATCTTGTAGGTTTTTCCATCATCGAAAGTAACCTCTCCACTAGGGGGGTTTGATTTCATTTTAGTAAACCATTTAGTGTTTCTAGTCATATGTCTAAAGCATCCACTGTCAACATACCACAAATTTGGATTAGTATCGAGTAGAGCAGACAATGACACAAGGCAATTGGCTTTTGATTGGTTCTCCTGTTGAGTTGTACCTACACAATCTAAACAAGACACATCGGAAATGTTCACACTTATCCTAGAGGTGAGACATTTGTCTGAATTTCTCGCCCTCCATTTTGAACAGTTATTCACTATAGGGTGTGAGATCCCATAATTTTCTTTTACATAGGAACTTGTAATTATGCTAGAGAGATTTGACAGTATCATTCTCTGTTCAATTAGTTCAGATTTTAGTTCATCTTTGAACCTGCTGTCCGATTTATCAGTCTTTTCTTGAATCTGAACAGAACCTGAATTTCTTTCCACCTTATTGCACCAAGGTCTAATGTGACCTTTCTCCCCACAAAGATGACAAGTAGGAATAAATTTTCTTTTTTTAGGTACATACCTTGACTCTGCACTGAGGTAACACTTACCGTTTCCTTGATCCTAGTTAGGTTTATTTCCTTTGAGCCTGAGGAACTCCCTAGGTTCATTCTCCACTGCTTTGGTGATATCAATAGAACTTTTGACAAAGTTTACAGATTTGATATATCCCAATTCACTGGTGCCACCATAATCTTTCTTGTGAAGCAATAGTTGATTAACCTTTTGAGAGCTTTCATCACACTCGAGAAATTTCTCCTCAGTTTTTTGCAATTCCTGTAAAGATTTCACTTCCAAATTTAGAGAATCATTCAAAAGGAGATGAGCTTTTACCTGAACATCAAGTTGATCAACTTTCTTTGTCAATTCTTCATGATCCGAACACACAATAATCACTGTAGTTTCTGGGACAGCTCTTGACTCAATTTTCACCCTCAGTAGCTCACTATCAAGATTAATTTTCTCTTATCTAAGATATTCTATCTCTTCCTCCAGGAGTTTATTTTTCTTGACAATGGTTTTTGAGGCTTTGTAAAGCTTCATGCACCTGTCATTTACTACATCGTCAGAGAATTCAGATTCCTCTTTTGAGTCTTCTGTATGAGTTGATCTGAAGGAGGATACAAGGGCCACATTCTTTTCCTTTTTTCTGTTTCCTTGTCATCATCGTTGTCACTCCGTGAAGACAACTTGAGTGCCTTAGGTTTCCTATCTGCAAAACGTTGATTACCACAGTCAGCAACCATGTAGTTAATGCCACCACATTCAAAACATTTTGGTTTCTTTTTATCAGATTGAGTGTTTTTATCACTCTTGTCATTTTTCTTTGATGAAAAACTAGAAGGGTTTTTCCTATTCTTTAGAAAATTTCTGAATTCTTTGGTTAATAAAGCAAAATCACTGGACTCATAGAACTCAATCTTTGCCTTGTTTTTCTTCTCCTTTTCAACAGACTGAAGAGCTATACTCTTAGATTGTTGATCAGATTTGACAGGTTTCTCAAACTTTTCCCTCATCTCAAACGTTTTGAGATTCCCAACTAGTTCCTCTAAGGTGTAGGTGTCTAGATCATGACAATCTTCAATGATTGTCCCCTTAACCTTTAGCCTAGGTGGTAGAGCTCTCAGGAATTTCATCACAACTCTATACTCATCTATAGGTTCACCTAGATTCCTAGACTGACCAACAACTTTGGATAATCTGAGATGAAAGTCATTAACAGACTCATTATCAACCATAACCATTGTCTCAAATTCATACATAAGGGCCTGAATTTTTTGAAGTTTGACTTTGGTGTTACCCTCATACGTAAACTTAAGAAGATCTCAAGCTTCTTTTGAAGTAACACAATGAGCAATCCGAACCCTTTTCTTATCACTCAGAGCAGTGAACAGACATGTCTTAACTTTATAGTCTCATTGAAGGTCTTCTAATTCCTCAGTCATGTAATCATCTATAAGTTTATTTTTAGGAATCTTATCAGCATCACCTTCCTTAGGCTTGACTAAGGGAGGAACCCAACCTCTCTTAAAAATTCTCCAAACTAGTAGGTCAAGACTAAATAGAAATGACTAAATGTAGATCTTCCAGTTTGAATAATCTTCACCATCAAACTGAGGAGGAACTGTCATGGAACCAGTAGTTTTATTGATTTTGGAATCCATCCTAGCCCGGATTTAACCTAAAAAGTGCTTCCCTCTTAGTTAGGCTCTGATACCAATTGAAAGTACTAAAAGGCTAGAAAACAATCAAAACGCTTAACACACTAAATGTTAACGCAGGGAAAACCTCCAACGAGGATAAAAACCCCGCATGGCTTTTGCGAAAAGCACCGAAACAAAATCCATTAATCACCAACTGGTTATACACTTGGACAATTGAAATACAATCACAAGCACCCTAATGCTAATATTGCAAAACAATTACTAATAGAACAGTTTGAACAACTTCTCCTTGTCGAACTAGGAAAGCTCCATGTTTCCTTCAATAAGCAGCAATCTGTTTCTTCCAAACCTTTGTAGTAGCCTCAACCTGCACAAACAACAAACGTAGAAAACACACAACAAACTCTAACACTGGAGTTCTAAATCAGATATGATCAATATCATATATTCTGTGAGTTCTGCCCCAACCATTTCACACATCTTCTATATATATATGGTTAGGGTCTCCATGACCTAATATCCACATCCTCCTAAAGTTCAGCTGCAAATCAATCACTTTGATTGTAGAATCTCTCGGATGCCATATTATTTTGATTTGACAGTAATACTTCAACCTTATTAGATCAGCAGCGGATCCATATCATTAATTGATATAAAACCTATCAATACTAACCTTAACCAGATAAGGTAATAAATCATCATAACAAATAGGATACATTACCTTCCATAAGTCCAGTGTCCTTTGACTTTATTCTCTAGTAATTTAATGATACAATTGTGAGTGATTTGCCACAAACATTTACTAACAGTTGACATCCACTTTGTCGTTTCCACCTGTTTAGTTTACTCGTCTGTCTAAGTTGTGTCCTAAAATTCCAAATCGATCACATGAACCATTCAGAACTGTAATTCTTATGATTGAATATGATGATATCAACGGCGTTCTTTCTCTAGCATAAGCATTTTGCAATAGATCCATGTAATTCAAAGGGCTATTAGTAATTCATTTTGCACGTGAATATATGTGTGGTATTAGCTATGATACATACTAGGGGGGAATCCCGCACGCGAGGCGCGGGTGGAAATGATTTTGATGCCGAAATGCGGTGCATTCATTATGCATTGATGTTGTGCAGACCCATACTTTCCAGACATGTCCTTATGATATGGCAGTATGACTGAACCACTGCCAAAGAATATTGCAAGAGACATGAAATTTGCAAAGGCTATAACATTGTCAAAGAAATGCAGGAGATATGAAATTTGTTATCTCACCACAAAGCATACATGGTTTGAATACAACATGTGAATTAAACATCAAAAATTAAATACACCACTCCACATTACAAACTAACATAAACATGAGGAATTGATTACATAATGGAACACACAAAATAGCTAACCTCCAGATTAAGAAGAGATTCTTGATCACAACATTAGCTGATTTTATGTGACGACCCGAATCAAAATTGGCACGTTAATCGGCTTAATTCACGAGTTAGCGAGTAATTACAATTTTTCGTAAATTAATCGAATTGACGGTTCAGTTCGCGACTTAATTATCGGGCGAGAATTTGAGTTGAGTCTCTTCACGAGAATTGTTGTACGCGTGATTTCGAGTTCGTGGGTGGTTTCGGATGATTATTTCGACGACCGAAGAATATGTTATGAATATTTGAAATCGTGGAATTCCGTCGTGTTTATCCGTGTGGATTTGAGTTATCCGAAATGTGATTGTGATTCATTTTGGACCGTCGATCGTATCGAGCCGTGAGTATAAAAATCGGAAATAGTCGAAGTTTGACCGGCGTTGACCAGACTTGAAAGCGTTGACCCACGTTGACCGAGGAAGGAAATTGCACTGCCGTTTGACTCGTCGGCGACCTTTCGTTTCCGGCCACCTCCAGCCACGAAATTGGTATGAATAGATTCCTCTCTTGATTTCCTATGGTTTGGAACTTGGATTTGTGAAAATTAGTGAGGTTTTGAGGGAGAACGAGTGAGTTGAAGTTCATGGAAATCCGGCCGGAATCGGGTTTGATGGGGGCGGCACTCCGGTGACTTTCTGGTGAGATTTTTGGGTGGAATCGACTGGGTTTTGCTCTAGGATGCTTTGCCCCTTGGTTTTGAGGGACGAGGTGGCGTGACGGCGCCGGAATCGGCCGAGAAAGTTTTTCGGCGATTCTCGGCCGTGAGCCTTTTGAACTGATTTCCGGCGATTTGGGGCGGAATTGGAAGTTGTCACAGTTGAGAGATGTGTTGGACTTAAAGAGGAGAAGCTACGGTGAGCTTGGCCGCCGGGAAATTTCTCCAGTTGACGGCGCGCCGGCGGCGGTCAACGGCGGAGCTCCGGCGACCCGTTGACTTTTTGAAATTTGACAAATTTTATGCCGTTTTGCTCGTAATCACGCCTCAATCATCGCCTTGAGGTTTTAGAGTTGATTTGGATATTGGATTTTTAGTCGAGGGTTTATGTGGAGAGTTTGGGGAATTTCGACGATTATTTTGTATCGAGTTATATGTTTCCGGAAATGGTTGGTTTCCGAGGTGTGGTACAGAGTAATGAATTGTGATTTTGATCAATTATATTTTATGATTATTCAGGGATCGAGATCGTACGTTGGGCGATGGATCTTCCGCCGGATCTCGTGATTAACGTGTTTGCGCGCTGTGCTATCTATGAGTGGACATTTATTTACACTATCGTAGCGAGTTCTTGATTTCAGTATTTAATTTCAGTACGATGTTGAGATTATTTATTGCTTTTGGAGGTATTATTTTATATTTTATATGGTGATGGCATTTACTTAGCATCGATGCATTGGCTACTCGACTGATCACCGGTAGTCCAGATCCAGGGTTGAGAGATTCCCCTGATGTGCCCACTAGGCTTGAGAGATTCGCCTAGTCTATCATCGTCGGGCTTGAGAGATTCGCCTGACACCTCCATTCATTTTATGAACTCGCTTTGTTTTATGATATATATATATATATATGGTGAAAGGCATATGATTATTTTCGTCCACTCACTCTAACGATTTTATTTGCCTTTCCTCTGGGCTTTTCGATTTCCGTGCCCAGTTTGCAATTCGGATTCTGGTGTCTCACATCGCAGTCGGAGGCTTAGTGTTTGAGTTACCTTTCTTTTCCAGTAGGTTTCTTATTTTGCCTACTGTTGTATATTTTTGTATATATACACTACAGGTCGCTCTGATTACTTTGTCGCTATACTTTTATATGTTTTTTTTTCGGATTTCTGTAAAGTACAGTTTTTGATTACTACTTTACATTATTGTTATGATATTGAGAAATCCGGATGGATTGGTGCCCACGGTTTGGCTTTAGTGGCATAGGATGAAGTGTGTTTTCGGGTGCAGGTTAATGGCAATTCCACGTTATACCGAAACTCTGCCGAAATTTTTTTATGGTTTTTGGAAGTTCGTGTTTCTAGAAGGGGTTTGATTCCGGTTTAGGAAACTAAATTGGGGTTGAGTCCTTTCATTTTACCTGCATTTAGAATAACAAAAGTGGATGCACTAACATCTATTTAACTAAGCAAGGTAACTAAGCGAAAAAGTTGCCGTACTCCACAGACCTCCTATGAAAAATAGTCTCATTTACAGGAATTGATCGGTGATGTAATCTGCGAGTATCATACATTTAATCAAGACACATCTAATACTGTGTAAATAGATTATTGAATGACATATGCAACAGAAGTTAAATACATGCATATCATTTGTTCTATGAAACATATAAATAGTTTGGCGCGTGCTTTTTCAATCTAAAATTCACAAAAAAAAAACCATATAAAACAAAGAGATATCCATTAAGCTATATGTGATTATTTGTGGAACAAACTTTTAATCAAAATTGAAAAGACTATCCTGGAATCTAAACAGATTGTAAAAGGTCCTCTCCAAATCTCCATTGGTATGAAATGAACGTATAACACCAAGAGCAGTACCATAACTGGCTGTAGCAAGACTAGGAGTACAAAAACATATCACAGTAAAAAAAATGCCTACTAATAAAATCAGTTTATACATGTAAAACCTTCGCAATCAGATTTCTTGACTCTATATAAACCAGTAAACCACTTAGGAAACTGAAATGGCCATAGATAATTTCTGATCCTTTTTTATCATTGTCAGATCGGTTCCGTGGGCCTATATAGCAAGGAAGATATGCAAGCTTACCCATCTTTTCTTATGCTTAACATACCAGCATGACAAACCCAAATAAAGAAGCACGAAGGCTGCTAACTGAGATGAGTACTACTCATTTATCCATTTGGCTTATAAATTTCACATTGTTGGGTAATATATATAGATAGATAGATGTACCTGCCATTTTTGTAGTACCTTTCATGTTGCTGAAATACCTCCATTTTTGTCCTTGAAAATATAGTTAATTTTTATTTAGCCTTATTATGCCTTGCAAAGCACAAAAACAATGTATTTGAGAGATGTATTCTTACTGGATCCCCTCCTTTGCGATTCCATCCAGAAACAATTTTATTGCAGCATTCTTGTTTCTGCCCCTCTTTGGAGCTGGGCCTTTTTGGGGAGTCTCCAAGATGGGTTCTTCAAATTCAGGTTCCTTCTGAAGTTGTTTATTTGTGGTTGCTTTCTTGTTAGCATTCTGATTTTCACAGGTGCCCCTCAGGAAAAAATGACCGTGCTAGTTGATGTTTATCTCAAATAGGAATTCTTCACCAATCTTGTAACTGATCTCGGGAGGGAGGGTTGATTCCGTATGGTAGAATCTCTTTTTCAGCACGAAGAGAGGGGGAAAAAGGGAAGTAGAGAGTGAGAAAGAGAGGGAGGAAGAGAGATTGCATTGTTGTGTTGGAGTGAAAAAAGTTGGTACAATATACATATAGATGTACAATATATAGAAATGGATATCAGATTTAAGATTTTAAATAAAAAAATCAAAGAGTAGTTAACAAATTAATCAATCGATATGACAAAGGGACACTTTAGCGAGATTGATTATGTCCATTATAATTCGATGCTTGTAAAATAATAAGCGAAAATGTATATTTAGTATAGTTCTAAGTCGTGGTGATTAAAAATGTATATATTATAACCAAAATTATGAAAGAATTATATACCTTCTAATACATCTTTATAAACAATATTTTTCGTAAAATTATTGGGAATGTCATTATTGTTATTTATAAAAAAATTAACTCTTTTTTTGACGCAACTCTTGATAATGCCACATATAACTGTTCATGAGTAAAAATAGTTCTGACAAATATATTTCAACTTGATTTAATGATTGACCTTGACTTTTGTTTATTGTCATTGCATAACATGGTCGGACAGGAAATTGACGTCTCTTAAATGTAAATGGTAATTTAGTTTCCGTAGCATATAATACAATTCTTGGAATATGAACTTTTTGTCCCGTGTTATTTCCTGTAAGTATTTTGGCCTCAATTAATCTCTCAAATAACTTCGTCACGATTAATCTTGTACCATTACATAAGTCACGTATTTGATCTAAATTTCTTAATAACATGATTGGCATGCCAATTTTCCAAATAAGTTCATGGGTTGGTAATCCATTAAATTCAAGTTTGTTAAAAAATTTCATGGGATATAAAAGATTGATATTATCACTATTACCTGAATTGTATGAAATTGAATCTGAACTGAAATATAATTTTTTCTGACCAAGCAATAATTTAATTGCGTTATTATTTATTTCTTGAACAACCAGATTTTTCGGAGTCACTATGGCACGCTCTTTTAGATAGTTTGTATAATTATATTTGTTTAAAAAATTAGGATATGTCGCTTCAAAAATTGATTTTATAGGATCAATTGTAGGATCAATAAGTAATTCTTTTGGTATATCGATCCAACTCACATCTGGATCATCTGTAAGGAATTTTGATTCTAATCGACCTTCGCCTATTTGTAACATCCATTCAGCAAATTATTTATTTTTATTCTTTTCTACATTGCTTAAACCAATGGTTGATAATCTCATATTTTCAGTAAGATGAAATACTGTAATATTAGGCCACAGGTATGAATTGTTGAATGATCGTTGAATGACCTGTTCTTTACTGCCGCCTTGTATCACCGGCAATGTTTCTCTAAAATCTCCGCCAAATAAAATTGTCTTTCCTCCAAAAAATGGTTCTTTTTTTTGACAAAATATCACGAAGTGTTCTATCCACCAATTCAATACACCATTTATTACACATAGGAGCTTCATCCCAAACTATCAACTCAGCCTTTTCAATTAAATCAGAAAGATTTGTTCTTTTATTTATATTACAACTTGAATCCTTATCTATAATCGGTTTTATTGCAAAATGTGAGTGAACTGTTCTGCCTATTGGAAGTAATAATGAGGCAATGTCTGATGAAGAAACAGCTAAAACAATCTTTCCTTCAGATCTTAATCTTGAAATTATGGTATTTCATAAAAAAAAACAAGTTTTTCCTGTACCTCCACAGCCATAGACAAAGAATGATCTTGGGTTTTTTTTTCTTCTACAGCGATTATCACTTGATCATATATAATTTTTTGATTAGTATTCAATTTGGTGATCAAGTCGGAATGTTGTAGTTTCAATGCTTGACAATCAAAATTTAGTTCTTCTCTGATAATCCTATTATCAAATTCATGTATTCGCTATGTTATTGGCATTGGTAATTGATGATTTTTTAAACTACTCGATGACATGTTAAATAACTTTTCAAGTTCATGTAAAACAACATTCTTTAAATCATCATCTGGTATGATAATATTTTGCATGCCAAAGTTTAATTTCATTTTGTGCAATATATCATCAGACATATTAATCCAATATGTATCAAACAAACCTTTTGGATCAGAGACATTACAAAATAAAATAATTGTAACAAATAAATAACGAATTTGAGCAGAAGTTGCAGTAAAAGTAGATTCTAACAATGCTTCAAGCCATTCTTTATCGTCACCCAATAATCTCAAAGCTTGACGTGCTTCTTGATAAGTAGAATATATTATGTCATTGACTGTTCTAATTATTTCAAAACCAGTGCATTCTTTTTGAATATTCAAAAACATTCTTAAATAATACAATTCGCCAGCATTTGGCTACACATGCGTTATTCTACCAAGAACATAATATCGTTTTCTTGGAGTCCATAATTTTTTATTATTATTCCAAACAAATTTAGTAGAAAATTGAGTGTATGTTAATTTTTTTGCCTTTTTATAAGTAATGTTTGCAATGATCCAAGCAGTTAGCATTGTAGTTTCTATACATGAATTTTGTAAGACATTTTCAATAAATAACGAATTTGAGCAGAAGTTGCAGTAAAAATATATTCTAACAATGCTTCAAGCCATTCTTTATCGTCACCCAATAATCTCAAAGCTTGACATGCTTCTTGATAAGTAGAATATATTATGCCATTGACTGTTCTAATTGTTTCAAAACCAGTGCATCCTTTTTGAATATTCAAAAGCATTATTAAATAATACAATTCGCCAGCATTTGGCGGCACATGCGTTATTCTACCAAGAACATAATATCGTTTTCTTGGAGTCCATAATTTTTTATTATTATTCCAAACAAATTTAGTAGGAAATTGAGTGTATGTTAATTTTTTTTGCCTTTTTATAAGTAATGTTTGCAATGAACCAAGCAGTTAGCATTGTAGTTTCTATACATGAATTTTGTAAGACATTTTCAATAGAATTAGATCCATGAAAACAAACAGTTTGTTGATTAGGTAAGTGAATTTTCAGATATTGAACAGCAGGAAACCTAGAGTAAATAGAAAATTCAAATAGATGCCACACAGACTCATGAGGAGTTAAATATCGACAATTAAGGTAATTTTGAATTTCATCATTTACGTTTTCACGAATCAATATGCGTGCTCTATCAGGTCCTTTGTTTATGTATTTGAACAAATATTTTATTAATATTGATTGAGAATATGATTCAACATTTATATGAGCATTATATCTTAATAACAAATTACCATTATATGGTACAACAAAATTATTTCCGATTTCAACTCCTTCTTTTATCACAAAATGTGAATCAATATCACGACGCCTATACTGAGGAGAGTTAGTTGCTTGAAAAATTGTGTCGATTATAAATGGTTTTGGAAAATGTTTAGTGCATAATTTGTCTCTCATACACGGAGAAAATGGATTGAGTTGACCGCAAGGACCATGAACCATAAATTGGCTAACTATTTCAAATAATCTTGGATTAGTATTTTTATCAGGCAATTCTACCGAAATAATAGAATCCATATCATTTGTTGTATGACATTTGTATTCATTTTTAAGCCAAAATAATAGATGAGCATGAGGCAACCCTCTTTTTTGGAATTCAATTGTACATACATGAGCATGAACTTCTCCAAACGGTTCTCCACTTTTAATATGGGCAATCATATCATCCACTTTTCTTTTAAAAATTCGACAAATAATATCAGGACGATCTTCAGGTTTGTATCCAGGTTTTTTTTCTTCAAAATATCTCAAAATTTCTGGCCATTTTACATTGCATGTGAAAGTGATAAACAAATATGGATTCCCATATTCTCTACAAATTGTCATAGCATCCTGATAATTATTAATCATATCTCTTGGACTACCTGTATGAGTACCACGGAGAAAAATTCTTTTTCCGACATCATAGCCTTGGACAATTCCTTCAGAAATAAATGTAGATAAATTATTCCATGTTTCTGACCTTAGTTCTGGTTGGTGATGTCTTATATATTCCAAACGATTCTCTTCGACAGTTGCATATGCATAAACTAAGTATTGCTGAAATAATCTTCCGCCTTTTAATAAAGTGCTCGATTGATTTAGCCTATCATGAATTTGATAACACACAAATTTGTTTAAAGTTAATTTTCTATCATTATTATCAACACCACCCGGCATTGATTTTAATTTTAAATCCATCCTCTTCATATGAAAAAAGAAGCAGATATTGTAATGACATAAGTTTTGGATGAATTTTAGAGTTACACTTAAGAGATCCTTCATTAGATCGAATAATTATATCTCTATTAAAATTAAATTCACCTATGTCACCCACAATTAATCCACCAATTTCAGGACCAGAAGGTAATTCATATTGTTTGTTGTTATTCTTTTCACGATCAAGTACAGTCATATCAAAATTTGGCAACAAAGAATTTTCAAAAATATTTCTTACAAATCGATACTCTTTTGTCAATTCATTACATTCATCTAATAATTCTACCAATCCCTTTACAATATCAACATCAATCTGATTATTTGGATCAATAGCCGTAATGCGATTTGTAATTTCATTTTGCGTGTCATACACATATAACTGAACATATTTAGGAGATTGTCCTTCTGACGGTAAAACTGAACCCATTAGATGATGTACTGAACCCATTAGATGATGAACCCATTAGGAGATTGTCCACCATTTATGTCATATTCAATTTTAGCTCCCATTGATGTAAAAGCAAACATAAAATTATATACTCGAATATTATCACGAAACAACACACTATTTCTACCATTATTTAGATTTAATAATTCATAGAGAAAATGAGGTGTTGGATGTGATATTGGAAGTTGAACACGAATTTTTTCACAACAATGAATGTATATGAAAAGACTCGACCCCGATTTAGTTTCCTAAACCGGAATCAAACCCTTTCGGAAAACACGAACTTCCAAAAACCATAGAAATTTCGGCAAAGTTTCACTATATCGCGGAATTATCATTAACCTGCACCCGAAAACACATTTCATCCTATGCCACAAAAGCCAAACCGTGGGCACCAATCCCATCCGGATTTCTCAAAATCATATCATAATATAAAGCAATGAGCAAAAACCGTAACTTTATAGAAATACGGGGAAAAACATACGAAAATATAAACATCAGAGTATTCAGAGCGACCTCTAGTATATATATATATATATATATATACATAAATATACAACAGTAGGCTAAACAAGAAACCTACTGAAAAACAAAAGTAGCTCGAATACTAAGTCTCCGACTCCGACGTGCGACACCAGAATCCGAACTGCAAACTGGGTATTGAAAACAAAGACCCCAGGGAAAGACATATAAACCGTTAGAGTGAGTGGACGAAAATAAATGTCTTCCGCCGAATAATATATGTTATAAAAACATATGTGAGTCTAAATAAATGAAAATGATATAGTACACGAGGGAGATTCTAACTCCTCATGCGTACAGAACATGCATCGTAAAATCCCACGGGGTCACTCATGGACACATCCGCGCTAGTACAGTTCGAATCATGAGATCCCAGACCCATACGTAATTCAAGTCAGAAAGGGCTCAGGTCAGAGGTCTCCCTCACCCCCCCCCCCCCCCCCCCCCCCCCGGTAAAGGCATCGGGTCAGGGGTCACAGCCTCCCCCGGTAAACATCCTCGGGGATCAGCCGGGATGCAAGTGTATCGATACAACAATATATACTGTGACTGTACTCTGTGTAAACCAAATCATAAATAGTTTCTATGCAAGTGTATTGAGCATAATGTAAATGCATATTTGTAATACAAAATTATATAAGCATATTCGTCGAAGTATATTCGTAAATACATAATCGTAAAGCACATGCTCGTATAAATCATAATCTCATATGCATTCTTATGCTCGTAAAATGTATAATAAAGGCTCGCAACCAATCAGTGAAAAGAAAGGTGTCCACTCACAGACAAGCACAGCACGCTAATCCCGAGATCCGGGGGAAGATCCCTCGCCAAGCATACGATCTTAATCCCCTAAATAATCACAAAATATTACTGATCCAAATCACAATTCAATACTCTAAACCACACCTTGGAAACCAACCATTCCCCAAAATATATAACTCGGATAACAGAAAACTCGCCGAAAACCCCAAATATACTCCATAAAACCTTAGACTTAAAATCCACTTCTCAAATCAACTCGAAAACCTCAAGGCGACGATCAGGGCGCGATTATGAGCAAAACGGCATAAAACTTGACAAAATCCAAAAAGTCAACGCCTCGCCGGGGCTCCGCCGTTGACTGCCGCTGCCAGCGGCCAGGCACTGTCACCGGAGAGATTTTCCGGCGAGGAAAGCCCAGATTTCTTCTCCTCCTCGAGCCCAACACTTCTCTCCACTACCTCAACCTCCAATTCCGCCGTAATCCGCCGGAAAACAGTTCGAAATCTATGTCGGAATTCCTCCTCCGGTCACCAACCAAAACCACATCAAACCTCATCCAAAATCAAATCTAATTACCCAGAAACCACCATGGAGTTGAGGGGAACCTTTCCCCCCCACAACCCAGACACCGAATCTCGTCGGAATCCGCCACCCGATTCCGACGAAATTCCCCAATTTCAACCTCTTTGTTCTCCCTCAATTCGTAATCAATTCCATCCAAATCAAGTTCTAAATAGTAGAAAATTACAAGGGGAAACCATACATACCAAAACCGTGGCCGGAAGTGGCCGAAAACGTCAAGTCCGACGGCGAGATTCAAACCTGGTCAACTCGACCCACTCGGTCAACGGGTCAACACTGGCCAATTTCGGTCAATGCAGGTCAAACGGTCCAAATATGACTTTTCGATAATTTTTACGACTATTCAGCTATTTATACGTCACGAAACAACTCTATCCGAAATTCAGATAACTCAAATTCAAACGGATAGGCACGACTAGCTCGACGATAATTTCAAATATTTATTTTATATTCCTCGATTATCCGAAAAATCTTCGGAAAACTCCTACGGAGTCGAAATCAAATTCTCTACATTTCCCACGAACAAACCCAAATCAAATTCGTGTCCGAAAATTAAGTCGTGAACAAGGTTGCATATCCAATTAATTACGCTAAACCACAATTACTCGTAAAACTCGCGGATTAAGCCGATTACAATACCAATTCCGGTCCGGGTCGTCACAATATATTGGTTGATTATTTTGTTTTCTTTGTAATGCTTCATTTAACCAAAAATGGACAGCACAATAGTTACATGTATAATCATCATCACCACAATCCTCGTAATCAACAATAACATCTACAATGTCAATCATAATAATATAAATTAGATAATGTATGATCGGTGATAATTGTTGATTAATATTTTGTGTTAGATAATTGATATCAAAGTTTCTTCTAATCTGCTTAGTTTCGTTGATACGATGCATGTCCAAAATATCCAACACGAACACCTATAATGCATAATACATGACCAAGATTAAATTAATCAACAAATGCTATTTTTCAACCCGATCAATTGGCCATTATACCAAAACAATTCATATGTGATTCACAAAAAAAAAGACTAAGGTTAAGCTAATTGATAAGTGATAAGTGATAACAAACAGTTTTCTACAATTTTAGATCTATTCACATAACAAAATAATGATTCGACTACATGAAGTAACAACAAACCACAAAAAAAAAAATACTAAACCTATCATATAATTCTACATTATCATTGTTACTACACTGTATATCATTGATGTGTGTGGAAATTTCATCTTGAAAGCATATAATCGGAAGTAATAGTTTGTTATGTATGTATGTCTCAGACCATGTATGATCTAGTACATATGAAGTTCTGCTAAACGATCTTCTAACGAATTAAGGAATATATATTGAACTCATATGATGATTTGATATCAAACATACAATCACTCAAACTCATATTAATGAAGGCAATAGCAATTCTCCCTAAAAATAAATTAAATTCGCAAGATAATGAAAAAAATCTCACATACATATGCAAATTGAAGATTCTCACTAATTAAAATCTCAAAATTAAACAACCCAAAAATTGTAAAAGTTCTACGTTTGCATTATCCAAAGTTTAAGTTAAGACTTAAAACAAAATGCAGTAACATCTATAAACCTAGTGCTATGAAATACTAAACCTACACCTGTAGAATAGAAAAACAACAAAAATAGTCCACTACAGTTATATAGGAGATGGTACAGTGCATTGAAAATGCGACATTTTTATCCAGGAACACAGAAAAGTAAGCAGCACCTGATGCAATTTTATGAACATCTTCGTCATCGCTATTCTCATGCACTTCGTCGTTGCTACTCTCATGGGCATGAGTTACTGACTCATGAGGGGGCAGCCAATGTTGAGAAGTGTCGATAGATGAGCAAGACCACTTAGAGGAAGAGTGTTCCGCTTGATCTAACACCCTCCCTCTGTCAATAGAGTTATACTTCCTCTTATGCAACATAATTGAATGAAACTTTAACTGGATAAAACTTGTACAATCTTAGTGTGGAGTCCTTCAAGTATTAATGTACAATAACTTTTTTCAGACAATAAGTGTACCTCCTTATCCATGCAGAAACAACAAAAATGCGAGTGCAACTTATAAAATTTTACTGATTGAGAAGGTATTGCATATGACAACAACAGAATGATAATTACATTATCAAGATACAACAAATTGCACAATAAAGTGACGAAACAAATTGAGCACCAATTCATATTCCAATTTACAACCTACAATCACTTGCGTACAACAACAATACAAAGGTTTTACAAAACATTGCTATAAGTATGAGAAACTTTTATAAAGTATGTACCTGTAATAAATTATATGTTAGCACACTTAGCACTAATAGATCATAACTTCTATATATCTCATGTACAGTTTCTTCCAGTCATAACAAAGAAAGCTTAGATTTTATATTACATAGTCATGTTTACATTACATTCACATACATATTGTTTTATTCTCATACTCATTATACAACATGACCAAGTGTTTTCGATTCTCACTTGGTTATTATATATGAATCATATACAAATTCTTATATTCATATCATGGTCACATGTATATTGTTATTACACCAGCAAGGATCACAACATATTTGAATGAAAATGTACGCTTTATAAATGACTCAGAGAAGTTGATAGCATGCTAAAGCTGTTAGCTCCTACTTTAATCTATATGAAAGAGGTCATATCTTTCAACTTTAAAAAATATGAAACTATAGAGATGTATAGAGAGAAGCATATCTGGGTAAGAAAGAGCTTGCGTTAAGAGACTACAAGGAGCAAAAAGCTGTGAACTTGTGATGAAGAAGACGCTACGTTTAACCACAAAATGAACACCAATCACTTAATCCATACAACAAATCGGCCTCTGATACCTAAAATGGCATCGAATATCAAAATGCAACGGCTGAAGCAAGCAAACATTAATTAATTTCAAAAAAGATACACTTTTAGTAGAAGGATGAACCATATTCATCATATTTGATCTGATTAGAAGAGAACTCAGTGATGTACTTTTAAGATGAACCCAACAACGAAATGTGTTTAGAACAAAGAGGGGAAAAACTTTGGCAGCAGAAATACAACTGCATCTAATTAACACTGCATAAGTTAAATTGATAAACTACAACAACTAAATAATTGTCCACCACCGAAACATAGTCAAATGATATTTATCTAGATGAAGAGAGTGATGTTGGGTTAAATTAATACTTATTCTGTGGATATTATTCATACACGTTCATTTAGCGACAGGGTTAAATTAATAAGCACTGTGGATCTAAATTAATACTTATTCAATAAGCACTGTGATGAACAGAGTGATGTTGGGTTAAATGACATTTATCGAAATGAACAGTACTTATGACATCAAGGACAGAAGTATGTATTCCTACAGAAATATTGGAAAAGAGACGAAGTGCGCACCAAATTTTCTACTATCCAACGCTGGAACTTGACTTCAATAAATCAATCTTTTGAACACACCAGGTGCCTTTGATAATGAAGACCTGTAAAAGTAAACACCTCATATCAGAACAGTTGCACCACATTTTAACAATTCAACAAAACTGTCGGGGGCTTGCTATATTAGTTTCAATGAAGATACCACAATCCATAAAATTTGCATCATCAAAATCATATGTTAGTTTCAATCACTACTGGTCGAATGGCAAAACCCTGTATAACAAATTATCACATAAGAAAGTCCGGAAAATATAAACAATGAATGTATTCTATTGATCTCTTCACCTAACAACACATCTAATCAAGCTAAACCAGAACCATCAAATCTGTTATACCCAAAGTGAGGATTTGAGTGTAATAAATCGTATCCAAGCGTATCAAATCTATTCCACTGCTTTCTCATGCACCACATCAAACAATGCTATGACATATTCATTTGATGCTTAAAATTAAAGAAACATTTGCACCATCCAAAGCACATATTAGTTTCAATTAGCAATCAATACAAACATACAACAAAAACTACAAAATCATCTCAAAGGATCAAGAATTCTGGGTCTGGGTTTGTTGGAGTGATGAAAGATAAAACGGAACTTACCTTGAGAGAGATACAACCAACGTTGACGGCGATGGAAGGTGCGACAGTGGGTGAGAGTCCGATTGAGAGATAATAGCTACAGTGTTTAGATGAGGAAAAATTTGATTAAACCATAGCAATGGCAACTGAGAGTGACCAATTTTGAGGAGCCAAGCTGGGTTAATGGGTTTGTAATCGATATGGAGGCTGGATTCGTGGAAGCTGTAATCGAAGGCAAATAGAGAGAGATGCAAAATGAGATTAAGGGAAAATGAGATATCGGAGAGAGATGTTTGGTCTTCGCATAGCAGTTGCGAGAGAAAGAGACCAATCCAAGCTGGGTTAATGGTTTTGTAATCGATATGGAGGCTGGATTCAGGGAAGCAGGCTGGATTCGTGGAAGCTGTAATCGAAGGCAAATGGAGAAAGATGCAGAATCAGAGATAGATGTTTGGTCTTCGCACGGTTCACAGGTAAGAGTCACTGTTCTAGCAACAGTAGGACCAACTATGTTATATAGGAAATTTGGTCATTAGAGGCATACATTCTTAAAACTGGAGCAGTATCCATCTAAACAACTCCTGAACATGAACAATAAGCATCAAATTACGCATAGAAATGGAGCAACTGTATAATAATGTATATCACATGATGATGTTCGCCGGCACTTAAGTTACAGGAGAAGCTGCTTCTGGATAGGAAAGTTTCATAACGTTCCAGATATTCCCTTCGCATTGCTTGGCAACCATATACCGAAATCGAAATCCAGTACTAACAACAATCACAAAAACAAATCATACCAACAACAATCACAAAAACTAATCATATATAACAACCATACACCGAAATCAAAATCAAAACCTTACAATCGTGTCGTTTGAAGAAGGAGAGAGGAGAGGAGGCGGCTCAGAGGAGGTGAGCCTTGGCGTTCGGAGGAGAAGATCGGAGAGGCTAGCAGCAAATCGACGGAGTTGTCGGCGTTGGGAAGAGATTGGATTTCTGAGATAGGCTTTTTTTCTTCAATCTGGTTTTCTTCGAAGGAGAAGATCGGTGAGGCTAGCAGCAAATCGACGGAGTTGTCGGCATTGAGAGGAGGTTGGGTTTCTGAGATAGGCTTTTTTTTCTTCGATCTGGTTTTCTGGTGGAGCTTCAGTGATGGGGGAGCAAATGGAGCTTCAGTGGTGGAAGAACGAAGGATGCTGCCTGTAGGAAATAAAAACTTTGCTTCTCTCTCGCACCGTTCGCACGTGAGTTGGTACAATGTACCAACTTTGTTATATAGGTAATTATGGTTAACCTACTATATGTTACACTGTTGTAGTGCAGATCGAGGAAATCAAAATGGCCAATGTTCGCGGCGTAAAGGATCATCAAGAAAAGCCTTCATCTCCAAAGGTAGAGGTGGGAGAGGTCGACACCAGGGCGCCTTTTCAATCAGCTAGGGCTGATGTTAGTGTGTTTGGTGAAGTTGCCGTTTCTCGAGGAAAACATTCATCACCTGCCAATGCTCACAAGAAGAAACTGTCAGAGGTAATCTCCCTCAGTTGAATTTAATTTCAATGTATATTTATCTGCATATATTAACTGGAATATAGAGGATCAAAGGTACTAATCCAAATTTTATTTGCATTGCCATGTATATTGTCAGGAAAAAGCACTTGACATGGAAACACATCTGCTGTTAACTCAGAAAGAAGTTGACAAGATAAAGCAACAACTGGAAACTGCTCGAACCGCAAAAGCTCGAGGACTTTCCGAGCTTGAAAAGACTAAGAGAACACTAGAGGATCTAAATACCAAGCTCAAAAGCATAAGCGACTCCAAGATAACAGCAATGAAAGGTGCACAAGAAATCAAGGCGCGAGCTAAAAATCTGAAAGGGTTGAAAGCCAGGGAATCAATTGAAGGTGCTGCTTGGAAACAGGAATTAGACCACGCAAGAAACGAGTACACAAGCTCCGTCACCCATCTTGATGCTTCAAAGCAAGAGCTGACCAAAATCCGGCAGGACTTTGATGCCCCTTAGAACCAAAACTCGTTGCATTCCAACAGGCAGCAGAAGCACACGTTCGGCAAATGTGAACTCAGACAGGGCCGCTGAGCTCCAAAAGGAAGTTGCAGCCATGCATGGATCCATTCAGCAGCTACAAGTTACCTCTCTACAAGCACAACAAGAACATGCAAACGTTGTAGCTGAGAGGGAGGCTCGTCTACAAGCTTACAGAACTGCTAAGCAAGAAGCAGAAGACAAACTTCTATCTATCAAGGAGGATGTTGACCCTGAACTAATCACATCTCTGGAGGCAAAGGTTGAAGAAACCACTATAGAAATTGAGGTCTTGCAACAAGAAATGAAAAAAAACACACGCGTTCGAAATGGACTCTGTGAGAGTTGTAACCATGGAGCTTAATGAAGCTACAAAGAAGCTGTAGGAGGTTGCTGAGGAAGAAAGCTCTCCTCGGAGCTTAGTGAGTTCTCTAAGGCTGGAGTTGGAAGAAGTGAAGAGGGACACTGTTTGTATAGCATTAGTTGTCCGATTACATATACTTATCCACTTAAGCAGGCAATCAACACCTACCCGACCGCCCGAAAAATCACCAGGAAGGCTTCAACTTCACTCACGAGACCGACCTCATTCGAGCGCGCACGCGCCCGTGGGGCGCACATCCGAATGCACGGATCACACACCAGCAAGCATACCAGTCCCACATCGAAGAACACCATCAAGCAACAAACTCAACCACCTATATATGTAAGGTATTTATTACAGGTAAGAGCATTCATTCAATACGAATTCACTCGACCCAAACACTATTCGCACGCACGTTCACTTGACTGTTATATCCAATACATCATCTGACTTAGGCATCGGAGCGTTGAAGGCGGGCCACCCCGTCTCGACCCCTGACCGCCCGTTTGTTGTTGTATTCTTCTAATAGCTGTACCCGAGCACGCGTACCCGAAGACCCGATAGGAGGAGAAGCACCCGACCATCCGAGCAGCCCCGAGCGTTCGGACGAACGAGAAGGAGAAGTACTCGTACTTGCTTCTGCCAGATTACGTCCCGCGCGTAATTCGGTAGAAACAGTTGGCGCCGTCTGTGGAAAACTTACAAATTGCAAACCTCGTATAAACACCACAAAAACCAAAAGTCCACATGCTCAACCCGGAGACTAACGACAGCACCACGCCCGTCGGGGAGACGCCGCCAGACACACGGGAGCGGCAGGTACTAGAGCTCGAAAGGAACAGCGAGGAACGCGTCAACAGCCTAGTCCAAGAATTACGGGAGGCAGCGCTCGAAATGGCAGAGGAGCGCCAGATCCGCCAGAGGTTGGAGGAGCGGCTAGACGTGCTCGTCAGCCAACAGCAGGGGCAACACGAAGGGACCCAGGAAACCACTAGCGAAGAACGACGCCCGTTCGGTGGGGTCAGTGCCCGAACGACCCGAGCGCCTTCACCCGTGGAGGAATCGGCGCCCCTAACAAACAACACCCTGATCCTCCGGAGGATGGAGGAGCTGGCGGAGGAGGTCTCGCGCCTACGCAAGGACAAGCTGGCCGGACAGGGCGGGACGTTCGCCCCCCGGGTCAGCCCGTTCTCGGCGCATATACTGGAGAGGGGAAGGGACCCCCATGCAAAGACAACGAAGATTGCTCGGTTCAACAGGAGCGGGGATCCCCGCGCGCATGTAGACGAGTTTCGATCCACCACGGACGGAACCCGATATTCGGACCCAACCCTATGTTTCCTATTCCAGGAAACGCTGGCGGAGGAGGCACAAAGCTGGTTCTACGAGATCCCGCCAGGCTCCATACATTCGTTCCTCGAGCTGGCGGAGAGCTTCCATAAGCGCTACCGGCTCCAGGGCAAATACAACACTGCGGGCATCCTCCTCAAGGTCCGCCAGGGGATGGACGAGAGCCTGTCGAGCTACATTAATCGTTGGCGAGCGCTCGCGAGCACGTGCAAGGACCTTGATAAGCGGGTAGCCAAGGTAGCCATAATGGACAACCTGCTCGCCACCCCGTTCGTAGAGAAGCTGGTGAGGAAGGAACATCTCGACTACGACGAGATCATGGACCTGGTCGTGCAGAAAGCGTTGGTGGAAACGCGGGTGTACGGGTCCGCCTCCGAGTCTAGCACCAACAGACCGGAGGAGAACGCTCAGCCACGACGACCCTCGGATGACGGAGGAGAGCCTACCGGAGGGCATAAGAGGAACTGGGACGCGCAGAGGCAAAATCACCAGAGGCTATTCTTCCGCAATTACCAGGGTAACCACTACAACCAGCCAAGGGGACCGGCGCAGCAGGGAGCCCGTCTACCGCCAACACCGCGCTATCGACCGGTGGGACAGGAGGTCTGTACGGTCGACCAGCAGTCAAACGAGCAGCTGCTCCGCCTGCACCGGTACCGGATTCCGCCACCGAATAACATGACGGTAGTAGTGGCCCCGGTCGGCCGAATCCCGAGCATCTGGTGCGAATACCACAACGCCGCCACCCACCACACCAACCATTGCATCATGCTAAAGAAGGCCCTCAAAGACATGAGGAGGGACGATCGGGTCACCCCTCCTAGGGCGGAAGGCCGACAGCGCGAGACGATTACGGGGACCCGTGGGACTATCAGCATGATATCCGGGGGAAAACGCAAGGAGGGAGCATCATCGCCCGATCGCTCAAGCAGGGAGGTGCTGGCGATTGGGGCAGGAAGAGCGCCCAAGGTGGAGAGGAAGGAAGAACCCGCCATCAACTTCACAGTAGAAGACGAGGAAAGAAGCCTGAAAGACAGCACCCTGCCGTTCGTAATCGACGCGATCATCGACCGATTCCTCGTGAAGAGGGTGCTGATTGACAATGGGGCGTCCGTGAACGTGATCTACTTTGACGCGTACACGGCGCTCGGTAGGCCCACGCACAAGATGAAGCAAGATCATGAGTGCGTCGCCAGCTTCACGGACGAAACATCGTATCCAATCGGGAGTGACAGCATCCGGGTCAGGATTGGCGCGTCCGACTCCCCGCACAGTGAGGTCCGAGCGGATTTCATAGTCATGGACACCCCCTCCCCCTACAACGCCATACTCGGGAGGCCAGGGATCTGCAAGTTGAAGATGATCATCGCGGGACACATGCTCTTGGGACGATTCCCAACCGAGCATGGAGTCGGATATGTCCGGGGATACAACAGCGAGGAGGCAGCGAAACCCCGGGACAGTCATGAGGTCCTCGCCCTGGAACCCGCGCCAGGATCAGAAGTGCCAGATGACCCACGCGACGGGCTGATGGCTGTGTCGCCCGTCCCTGAGCGCGAAGAGCTAAGAACAATCCAGCTATCCTCCGAACACCCGAAGAGAACGGTCCAGATCGGAGCATCGCTGGCTCCCGTGATAGCCGAGCGGCTGATCGCACTACTGAAGGAGAAGCAGGAGGTGTTCGCATGGTCATATAAGGACATGCCCGGGATCAGCACGAACATCATATCCCATAGGCTGAGCGTCAGCGCCAGCGCCCGGGCAGTGAAGCAGAAGAGGCGAGCGTACAAGACGGAGCATTACGCGGCAATGCATGAGGAGGTGGACCGATTACTGGGTATCGGGTTCATCCGGAAGGTGGATTATCCGAAGTGGATTTCCAACGCTGTAATGGTGTAGAAGAGCAACAAGAAGTGGAGGATGTGCATCGACTACAACAACCTTAACAAGGCGTGCCCCAAGGACAGCTTCCCTCTACCGAGGATCGATCAGTTGGTGGACGCGACAGCTGGGCACGAGCTCCTGTCGATGATGGACGCGTATTCGGGCTACAACCAGATCTTCATGGACCCCGAAGACCAGGAGGCAACGACGTTTGTGACCGACAAGGGCCTGTATTGCTACGTCGTCATGCCGTTCGGGTTGAAGAACGCTGGCTCCACGTACCAGAGGCTCATGAACGCAATGTTTCATGGCCTGATCGGCAACATTGTGGACGTGTACGTGGATGACATACTGGTGAAGAGTGTTCAAGCGGCCGACCACGTCCAGAACTTGGGGACTGTGCTTGACGTCCTCATCAGGAACGGCATGAGGCTGAACCCCGCCAAGTGCACGTTCGGAGTCAGCAACAGCAAATTCCTGGGGTATATTGTCAGCCAGCAGGGAATCGAAGCCACGCCCGCCAAGGTCAAGGCGATCATCGACATGAAGCCGCCCGTCAAGAGGGTGGACCTGCAGAGCCTCACGGGAAAGCTCGTGTCCCTGAATCAGTTCATATCTCGCTACTCGGACAGGTGTGCCCCGTTCTTCAAAGCCCTACGAACGACGAACAAACGCGAGGTTGTATGGACGCCCGAATGTGAGGCATTTTTCCTTCAGATCAAGGAATACTTGGCATCCATACCGCTCCTCTCCAGGCCCATCCGAGGAGAAATTTTGTACATCTATCTGGCCGCTTCCCTCACGGCCGTCAGTTCTGCCCTCCTCCGCAGGGAGGACTGCACGGAGTTGCCTGTTTTCTTCTCAGGGAAGGGCATGACGGGCGCTGAGACCCGATATCCGACGATCGAGAAGATGGCGCTCGCGCTCGTTACCGCCGCCCGACGGTTGAGGCCATACTTCCAGGCGCACAGCATCCACATCCTCACCAATGTGCCCTTGCGCCAGATACTTCAATCGCCCGATCACAGCGGCCGCCTGGCGAAGTGGGTTATTGAACTCAGCGAATTCAACCTCCAGTACAAACCCCGCACGGCAATCAAGGAACAGGCAGTGGCGGACTTTATTGCCGAATACACGGAGGCAGAGGGGGCGCCGGTCCGAGCGCCCGACGGTCCGACGGTGGAGGCATCCAACGAACCGGAGGTCAAGGAGCAACCGTTGTCGGAGTGGAACCTCTACGTCGATGGTTCATGCACAAAGAAGATGAGCGGCGCCGGAATCATCTTGACCTGGCCGGGAGGGGTAAACGCGGAGTACGCCCTCAAGTTCGAATTCAAGACGACCAACAACAAGGCCGAGTACGAGGCGCTCATTGCGGGCCTGCAACTGGCCAAGAACTCGGAGGCGCCCGACCTCAACGTATTCAGTGACTCACAGTTGGTGGTGAGCCAGGTCGGAGGAGAATTCCAGGCGAAGGGGGAGTCCATGATCGCCTATCTGAAGCGCGGGTTCCAGCTGAGCCGCTTTGTCCTTGCGCAGCTCGCACTCAGATATGGATGATGAAGCTCGTTATCAGGCACCACAGCAACCGTACAACGTCCTTAATGAAGATGATGCTGCAGATGAGTATCTGCAACTGCAAAGCCAGTTTCAGCACGAGTGCAACATCGATATCTCAAAGAGTAGTAGCATGTGCGAGATAGAAGAGGAAGAGGAATATTATGGTGAGGATTCGTCAAGTCATTCAATTGGATCGAGTAGTATCCCAATCGAGATCAGAGAGCTTTTTTAGGGGAACTGCTACTTACCTATGCCCTCCATCAAAGAAGAACAAAATTCTTCATCGCCATATAATTTCAACGGTGACAATAACACCATGGACTGCGTTTATGTGGACGTCGGAAATAGCGAGTCAAGCATGGACGCCTTGCACTACGCCGTCAAGCAGCTGCTGCGGTCATCATCCTCCGGTACCAATGCAAATTCGACCGTCCTCTATCTCATACACATTTTCCCGGAGATCAAGTACATTCCAAGTCCATGTAAGTGATTCTCACCATTATTAAGTACTAAATTAACACTTAACAACAATGAGTCAATTAAAACCCTTTTTAGTAGATGTAGCATTGGTAAATAGGGATCGTTCTTAACCGGGGATTGAGGGTGCATGCATAACTATGCTAGGTTTGTTTATGGGGGTGCGAGATTTGGTTTGTTTAACTAATGGCCTACGAAATTTAAACCTAATTCTACTATGTACACGTGATCATCACATCATGTCTACCTCCACCATTTTCATGCTTCACTTACCCAGCATCAACGAAATTCTTACCTTCAACCTGCAATTTATACACATGCTTTTAAGAGTGCGACGAAGAGCGCCTACACCTTAATTTATCTAAGATTCATACAAAACATGCTAGGGAGGAACGAAGAGCGTATCACCCAACACATTAAGAAGCTTTAAGCATACAAGCATGCATACAAGTCAAAGACCAAAACTAAGAACGCATGGAAGATAACATAAGTAAGTAAAAACGTATAGCCTTTATTAAACAAATCACAAGTCGTAAACCGAATTCTTTACAAGACAAAAGATGAGATAGAAAGTTTATGGTTACACTTTTGGAGTCTGTGAAGAGCACTAACAACGCCTCGAGTGGATGGATTCTCAAGAACAAGACGAAGAGCGCCGATTATTCTTGATCCGTGAGGAGGGAGCTTCGGCCTTGGAGGGGATTAGGCTTAGGACGACTTGGGAGGTGTTTTGGGCAGAGCTTTGCTGTCTATGATGTGTGATCCCCCTTTTCTTCCCCCAAAATTCTCTTTATATAGTAGTTGATTTGAGAACTCAAATTGATTCAGCTGTGCCGTACGTTCACCTGCAATTATTCTCCTCTCAAAACTGTTTCAGCAATTAAGCTCCTGTTACATTGCAATTATACATCCGTTTCCAAGCAATTACACATCCGTTTCAGCAATTACACATCCGTTTCAGCCATATTAGCTCCATGCCGTGCCAAGCTTTCAATTAAGCTCACCTCCGTTATTCTCCAATTAAGCATCCGTTTCATACATGCAATTAAGCTCACGTTTGAAAACTGTTTCAGTGCACCAAACATCAATTATACATCCATGTGCATTCATCCATCATGCAATCCACTTGCTCCATTTCAAAACCGTACATGCAATTATGCCATGTTTCAATTTATGTAGGCATCCATGTAATTAAGCCATTCACTAATCCATGCAATCCCATGCAAATAACCTTATTTAGTCTCTAATTATCCTACAATTAAAAATATAACAAAAATAAGTAAAAGCTAATAAAATTAACAAAATTAAGTAGATAACAAAGTAAAAATGTGGAGAAAATATATTAATTAATACGCCTAAAATGCGTAGATCAAATTCCCCCACACTTAGACTTTGCTAGTCCCTAGCAAATACTAAACAAAACTACGGACTCAATAAAAGAAAATAATAAGGAAAAACGTTTTACACAAAACACTTAGAAGATTCTTCGTTTCAAAGCCGCAAATTCTCATGTAATCATGTTTGAAAACGAAGGAAACACTAAGTAAACAAAAACTAAGCCCTTAATCAAGATTGTCTCAGAAATTTCTTTAAGTATATGGCGATGGAATCACAATGGTTTGAGCATGAATGTTCATCGAATTCAAATGATAATAGAGACATGATCATGTTATGAACAAGTAAGACATAGAGAAAACAATTGTGTTTTTAAGTCTATGCATGCTTCGAAAGAAGTTCAGATCAACTCACATGGATGCTCTCATCATATTTCCACTCATGCAAAGGTTTCAATCAAAGTGTTTAAGTATGCAACGAAATGGAAGTCAACTACTTGCACAAATGAACCAAAACCATATGCTTACTCATGCAACTTACTCCACAGATTGAAGGCTACTCATCTTAAGGATCATAAAGGACTTTCGAGGGTTGTAATGGGGCTGAGGCTAAGGCATTCGAAATTTAGATATGTGGTGGTTAAAAGCATTCAAAAGACTTAGTCAAAGCACCAAAACATCAACAATACGAGCTCCAACTTAACCAAAACGTCACCATGTGTTTCTTTTAAGTCCACGGGCCAGATTTCATCTTGTTGGGCCCTAACTTCATTCTAAACTCCCCTTGAGCTTTGTGAACAGGACAAAGGCCATGTTTTGCATTATTGGGCCTTCTTTTCGAAACAAACTCCAAACTCACAAGTACGGGGGACATTAATCCAAACTTAGACACTTAGAACCTATTGCCGGAGAGCTTTTTGATCTTTCTTTTGTTCTTGCTCTCTAAATTTTCTTCTGTTTCATTCGGCAATCACACATATTACAAGTCATTTGGACAAGTCTATCCCCATACATACATCCCTTAACATCTTCACGCCATCTTCTTTGTTTTAGTTTCAAAAATCCCACCAAGTCTTTTGAACAAGGGTATGGATAATCTACACTAAGTTAAAGTGTTTAGATTCATATGGCAATGAAAGAAAGGCATAATGTAGGCTCAAATGGGTTCATCTAGGGGTGTCGCAACTCGTGCGCACAAAATGGGACACATGGCAATTTGGCAAAGTGGTGGAATACCTAAGTGCCTTTAATCACATCCAAAATCAGAGTATGTATCAACTATAAGCTTTGCGAATTGACATGAGTAAGTTCTAGTATTCTCTAGTTCATTAATATCTATGGCAAGTAATCAAATGAGGCATATTTAGCTATGAACTACGAAATAAGATGGATTGATCAGATCACTTAAGAAATAAAGCACATATAGCTCAAAAGCTCACATAAGGTCATATGATTCAAAAACTTATTCTAGTATGCGAATTTCTGTACCAAGTCTTGCAAACCATATCTACTACATGTCATAACACTCAAAAGATGTCTTAATTAGCACATGAATTCCATGTAATGTGATATGCAACGCCATAGGATGTTTATTTTGGTCCAATTTCATCATCGACTAACTAAGGGCATCCTAAGACTCTTTAAAAACGCTAAGTTAAACAAAAAGACTCAAAAATACACTAAGAATGACTCAAAAGTTTTTTTTTTTTTTTAGGGCATCATCCGCCGGAAGATTCCATTGTCCGCCCAATTTTTCAATTTTATGACTCAATAAAGTTGTAAACCCCTTCCCCCACACTTAAACTCTACATTGTCCTCAATGTACCAAAGTAAAGTCATAGAATTTAAGCATGAAAAAAAAGAAAGCTTACGAAAATTTCTAACTAATGAAGTAAAATTTACGAAAACTAAAAGAGAAAGGGAAGAGAATGCAAATTTGTTGTAGACTCCTCCATTGGGTTGCCTTCCAACAAGCGCTTGTTTTTTAACGTCTTCCAGCCTAGACGTGATGCATTGTTCATGTGGTTGAAGGTGATGGCTCCATGAGTTTGTCTTCTTCAACATTGTGCTCCTCAAAATTGTCATAATATGGCTTTAACCGTTGACCATTCACCATGAACACTTTGCCGGATTGTAAGGACATGATTTCTATGGCTCCATGATGAAAAACTTGCACCACAATGTACGGACCAATCCATCTCGAACGCAGCTTGCCCGGAAAGAGTCGAAGTCTTGAATGAAATAGTAAAACCTTTTGCCCAACCTCAAAACTCTTTGTACGGATCATCTTATCATGAATGCGCTTTGTCCTCTCCTTGTAGATCCATGCATTGTCAAATGCCTCGTTCCGGATTTCTTCTAACTCACATAACTGCAATTTTCGATGCAATCCAGCTTCATCCTTGTCCATGTTGAATTTCTTCACTGCCCACCAAGCTTTGTGCTCTAGCTCCACTGGAAGATGACAAGACTTCCCATAAACAAGTCGATATGGTGACATGCCTATAGGGGTCTTGTACGCTGTTCTATATGCCCACAAAGAATCATCCAAACATTGGCTCCAGTCTTTGCGGTTTGGCTTGATAGTACGTTCCAAGATCTTCTTGATTTCTCGATTTGAGACCTCCGCCATGCCATTTGTTTGTGGATGATAAGGTGTAGAAACCTTGTGCTTGACTCCATATTTCTTCATCAACGCCTCAACTGTCTTGTTGCGAAAATGACTCCCTCCATCACTGATTAGAACGCGCGGCATCCCAAACCTTGAAAATATGTTCGTTTTGAGGAAATCTGCAACAACTCGCGAATCATTAGTACGGGTGGCTTTTGCTTCCACCCATTTCGAAACATAATCAACAGCGAGTAAAATGTAAGTGAAACCATTAGATGGAGGAAAAGGTCCCATAAAATCAATGCCCCAAACATCAAAAATTTCGACATTCAATATATAGAACTGCGGCATTTGATCTCTAGCACCAATATTTCCGGATCGTTGGCACCTATCACACTTAGCACAAAAGTCATTAGAATCACGAAATAAGTTAGGCCAAAAGAAACCACAATCTAACACTTTAAGGGCTGTCTTTTTCGAACCAAAATGACCGCCACATGCACCATTGTGACAAAACTCAAGAATAGATGCAAACTCATCATCCGGAACACACCTTCTAATCACTAAATCACCACATTGTTTCCACAAGTAAGGTTCATCCCAAATAAAAGTCCTAGCATTACTTCGAAGTTTGTCACGTTGAGCCTTGTGCAAAAATGATGGAAACTCACCGGTAACTAAATAGTTTACAATATCCGCATACCAAGGAGTTTTAGAGGCACTTACCTGAAGTCTAAAGAGTTGTTCATCCAGAAAATTCTCTTCAATTACAACGTTGGACTTCTCTTTAACAATCCTAGAGAGGTGATCGGCTACCACGTTCTCTACTCCCTTTTTGTCCTTGATTTCCACATCAAACTCTTGTAGAAGTAGTATCCAACGTATGAGCCTCGGTTTCGCATCCTTTTTCTGCATCAAATACTTCAAAGCTGCATGATCAGTGTAAATTATAACCTTACTTTGAAGTAAATAGGATCGGAACTTGTCCAATGCAAACACCACCGCCAACATCTCCTTCTCGGTTGTTGTGTAGTTGACTTGAGCATCATCAAGTGTCTTAGAAGCATAGTAAATGGCGTATGGCTTCTTGTCTTTCCTTTGTCCTAACACAGCTCCCACAGCATAATCTGATGCATCACACATGAGTTCAAATGGTAAGGACCAATCTGGTGCTTGGAGAATAGGAGCACATGTGAGCAACGCCTTGAGCTTCTTGAATGCAACGTCACACTCATCATCAAACACAAAGGGTGTGTCTTTCTGAAGCAGCTTGCACAAGGGACGTGAGATGTGGGAAAAGTCCTTGATGAACCTCCTGTAGAATCCTGCATGTCCAAGAAAAGAACGAATCTCTCTAACCGAAGTTGGAGAGGGTAAGTGTTTCACAAGATCTACTTTTGATTTATCAACCTCTAACCCTTTTTTCGACACAATATGTCCAAGAACAATCCCTTGAATTACCATGAAATGGCATTTCTCCCAATTGAGTACCAAGTTCGTTTCAACGCATCTCTGCAAGATTAGTTCTAAATTTCCCAAGCATGTATCGAAATCTTTCCCAAAAACACTAAAGTCATCCATGAATACTTCAATTATTTTCTCAATGTAATCAGAAAAGATAGAAAGCATGCAACGTTGAAACGTACCTGGGGCGTTACAAAGTCCAAATGGCATGCGTCGATAAGCAAACGTTCCAAAAGGGCATGTGAACGTTGTTTTCTCTTGATCCTCCTCAGCAATGCTAATTTGGTTGTAACCTGAATATCCATCAAGGAAGCAGTAGTAGGAATGACCAGCCAATCTCTCAAGCATCTGATCAATGAATGGCAAAGGAAAGTGATCCTTTCTAGTGCTGGCGTTGAGCTTCCTATAGTCAATGCAAACTCTGTGTCTAGTGACAGTGCGTTGAGGCACTAACTCATTCTCCGCATTCTTCACAACAGTGATTCCAGACTTCTTAGGAACAACTTGCACAGGTGAGACCCATCGGCTGTCTGAAATCGGATAAATGACCCCACAATCCAAGAGTTTGATGACTTCCTTCTTCACAACCTCCATCATTGGTGGATGGAGTCTCCTTTGAGCTTCACGTATTGGCTTGGCGCCATCTTCAAGCAGAATACGATGAACACAAGTAGCAGGATTGATACCTTTGATATCCGCGAGTGTCCAACCAATGGCGGGCTTGTACTGTTGAAGCATTCGAACTAGCTTGTCCTCTTGTTCTTCCTCCAATGTTGATGAGATGATAACCGGTAATGTCTCATTGTCACCCAAGTAAGCATACTTCAAATGATCCGGTAATACATTGAGTTCTAATTCTGGTGCTCGAATGATGGAAGGAACAAGCTTGTTTTCGCCATAGACCAAGGGAATTGGTGGAGGTCTAGACGTCACAAGGGCTGCTTCATTAAGTGCCAACGCCATTTCTCTAAGTCTGGGCTCCAAGACTTCAATCAAAACGTCAACTAGGGCATCATCCCTAGTGTAGGTCAACCCAATTCCATCTTGAAGGACAGTGTCAAACTCATCCTCTCTAAGTATATCCAAATGCTGCTGTGCCATATCTTCAACTAAATCCAACGAAATGCATGAGTTGACAGTAGCAATGGGAACCTTCATAGCATCAAGGATGTTGAACTCGATCTTCTCCCCATCAATTTCCATGGAGAACTTGCCTTCAAACACATCAATTTTTGTTCTTGCGGTTCTCATGAAGGGACGTCCAAGCAAAAGTGGCGTGGTGTTCAACGGACTCTCCTCCATGTCAACAATGTAAAAGTCTGCAGGGAATATCAAGTTGTTGACTTGCACAAGAACATCTTCAACGTACCCTCTTGGATACTTGTGAGAACGATCGGCTAACTGAATGATGACATTGTCTTTCTTAAGCTCGCCAAGCTCCATGGATGCATACAAATAGTAAGGCATGACGTTGATGGATGCACCCAAGTCTAGCATGACATCTTCAAACCGCTTGTCACCAATCACACAAGGAACAGAAAAGCTCCCAGGGTCCTTCAATTTTGGGGGTAGCCGTCGTTGCAACACTGCAGAAACTGTTGCATTCACCTTCACAACCTCCTTCGCTCTCGTTTGCCTCCTTTGGATGCATAGCTCTTTCAAAAACTTGGCATACGTCGGTACTTGCTTAATGCACTCAATCAAGGGCAGATTCACTTGCACCTTCCGAAAGATGTCCAGAATTTCATCATATTGATCATCTTTCTTTGATTTGGATAACCTATGTGGAAATGGTGCACGAGCAAACGAAGCATTAGTATTAACAGAACTTGAAGGGATAGAGTTAATACCTTTGGTTGGGGTAGGGTGTGATGGTGATGGTGTTGGTAGTGGCAAAAGTGGCGCCACCTTCTTCTTTCTTTTGAGTTCTTCAATAGCTGGATCTTCTTCAAAAATTTCCTCCACAACGACTTCATCTGGTGATGACGTTGCCTTCTGCTTTGGTAGCTCCAAAACCTTCCCACTCCTTGTAGTAACTGCACTCGCATTCCTAGTAGGTGGCGTTGGTTGAGATGGAAGCTGTCCGGTAGTTCTGATATGTCCCATAAAATCCACAAGTTGCCCCATTTGCTTCTTTATCTCGGAAATGTCATTGCCATGAGTCTCCAACAACGCCTTTTGCTGATTTTGTCCATCAATAAGGGCTTGCGTTGATGTGGAGAGTTGAGCAAACATTTTGTCATAATCCGGATTGGTGAATTGTTGAACTGGAGGAGGCAAAGGTACTTGTGGCGTTGGCAAAGGTGGTCTTGCTTGATATTGTTGTTGGGGACGTTGATAGCCTTGTTGTTGTTGAGGTGGAGGGTTCAAACAGCCCTCATTACTGCTCCACTTGAATCCGGGATGATCACGGTTGACATAGTTGTTGTTGTAATTGTTGTACCGCTGACCTCCTTGATATCCTCCAATGGCATTCACTTGTTCTTCACTTGTTTGCTCCACCAAGGTAGGACATTGACTTCCATGATGATCGTGAGAGTGGCAAACGCCACAAAGTTGTCCCAAAGAAACCTTGGCTCGTTTCACTTCTAGTTCAAGCATTTGCTCCATCAAATCTGAAAGTTTGTCGTACTTCTCATCCGTAGCATGCTTGGTACTCACCTCGGACACCACTGATTTTCGAGGTACCATCCCATATTGAGCATCATTGTTTGCTCTATTCTCCAAGAGTGCACGAGCTCCAACTTCATCTAAATCCATGAAGGCCCCATTCGCAGCAGCGTCGAGAAGCTCTCTATCAATTGGCTTGAGTCCATCATAGAAGTAGTTCATAAGATTTGTCTCGGAGAATCCATGAGAAGGACAAGTGGCGCATAGAACCTTGAAATGATCATAGTATTGCCCAAATGACTCGTCCGAAGCTTGTGCGATTCCGGTGATCTTCTTCCTCAAAACAGTGATCTTTGAGGCCGGAAAGTACTTGCTTAAGAAAGCATCCGCTAGTTGTTTCCATGTGGTGATGTGATTCGGTGGAAGCTCCATAAACCAAGTTTGTGCTCTTTCCTTCAAAGTGAAAGGAAACGCCTTCAACTTCAAAAGCTCATCATCCGCATCAGTGGGCTTCATACTCGAGCAAACAAACTGAAACTGCCTCAAATGCATATTTGGATCTTCATGCGCCATCCCTTGAAAGATGGGAAGGCGGTGGAGGAATCCACTCTTGAGTTCAATATCCGTCTTGTCATCTTGAGGTTCCGGAAATCGAATGCATGAGGGGCCAGCGCTCCAGTCTGTTGAGCAGGTTTGTTGGCGAAGAGTTCTCCTTACAACGTTGTTGCCTCCACCATTGTTAGGAAGCACATTGTTGTTGGGGACGTTGTTGTTGTTGTTATTCATCCTAGATTCCTCTTCTTGATCTTGCTCGGAATGATGGGATCTTGGTGAGTCGACTTCGTCCCCAACAATAGGTCGGTCCAAGTCTTCCACTGTGTTAGGAGGAATGATCACTGTGCGGTTACGGAGTTGAACTTCACGTGGAGTAGGTTTGGTCATTCACAAGCTAAAATTCAACCAAGATCAAATGTTAGTATCAAAAGAATACACAAGGAATGTATGATACTAAGCCAAAACGTTGGAAAGCAAGAGAGAAAAAACAAAAACACACAAAAACACAACACACGAATTCAAAGTAAGAAAAAAAAAACACACCAAAAACATACAGAGACACTAGGCTACGTTTAAGACACATTGTACACACACTAGCTATGGCTAAGACACTAAAATGAAATGCAAGAGCTCTAAGTTTATCCTAAAATGAATGCAAGTTACTAAGAACAAGTTATGTACATTTGTTCATGTATCCTGCAGGGGTTAGTTAAATATACAATGTTAAAGTTATGTAAAACGTTATATATACAAAATTGTCACTCAAAAAGATGCAAGCACTCATAATCCACGAAATTCATGCAAGAATTCATTCAAACTTTCATTCAAAGTGCATCAAGCAAGAACCTAAGTGAAAGATGGAGTGAATGCATAAGAGAAAACGTTAGAACCTGCAGAAAACACAAAAGTTACGTGCTAAATACATGATGTAAACGTGACCACTCTCTTGGCCTCATGCCCCTAACTTCACTTAGGTTAGGGTGTGTGGTGATGAAATCCACACATCACAAAGCCGCCAGAGGGTTATGCAATCTACAAATGCAAGTATTTAAGTCCTTTACACGTTTGATACAACAACACAAAATTTTCGTTGGTTATGTACACTTAGGGTTCATTGTGTTGCGCTTTAGATTTGAAGAGAGTACATTTGCTTGATCTTTAGGTCGTTCAAAGGACGTGCGACCCGCGCGATAAAGTGTACACTTTCAATCGAATGGTCTTGGTTCAATCGATAAACATGGCCAGTTGGGGATAGAGATAACGTGAGAGGCAGGACTAATTTCGACAAAGCAACCCGAGGCTAACCGACTATGGCAAGTAGACTTAGTCCTTATCTTCTTTGGGCAAACTCAACGAAATGGCCAGTTAGCGAGAGAGACCACGAGAGGTAGGACCGATTTGATATCTCGGATCCAAAACCTATCATAGAAACCGTCACCTTCTAGACACCATTGCGTTGAGAATTTCTTACTCAAAGATAAGTATTCATCCACCAACCGAGTCTTTGGTATATACTCCAATGTTGCAAGTCTTTCTTAGATCCAAATCCTGTCACCAGTCATAACCCGTTTCTAGACACCATGTCCGACATTCAACCAAACTTTCGAAAATGTACAACTCCCTCAAGTCCAATGTAGACTCCGCCCTCAACCTCATGTCCATAACTTCACTTAGGTTATGGTGTATGGTGGTGAAATCCATACATCACGAGGGGTTAAGGAGATAAACATGGAAAAGAGGCGTCATCTATTCACAATGAGTGCGACTTAATCAACCAAGCTCATGTACTCAATGCAAATCCAAGCTTCCTTTAACGTTACATGGCTGCAAAAGATACAATATGAACATTGCTAGTATAAATATGAACAAAAATTTCGTAGGTTTAATGTACAATTTCACATATTCACAAGAACACATGCAATTCCAGATTCTGGCAAACATGAACACAGCAGCTTGTCGAATTTTTTTAGAATTATTGGCTCGGCCGAATGTAATGAAAATTTACAGACACAAATTAGACACGTAACCAAACAATCCTACAAATTTTCAGAGTTTTATGAGACCTGTAGCTATGTCAAATAATTTACACAAAACAGGGCAGTGCACAGTTCCGAAAACGGAAAAATATAAACATATTGTACAAGCATAATCACACAATTCTTTACAATCCCCGGCAACGGCGCCAAAATTGATTCTCACCATTATTAAGTACTAAATTAACACTTAACAACAATGAGTCAATTAAAACCCTTTTTAGTAGATGTAGCATTGGTAAATAGGGATCGTTCTTAACCAGGGATTGAGGGTGCATGCATAACTATGCTAGGTTTGTTTATGGGGGTGCGAGATTTGGTTTGTTTAACTAATGGCCTACGAAATTTAAACCTAATTCTACTATGTACACGTGATCATCACATCATGTCTACCTCCACCATTTTCATGCTTCACTTACCCAGTATCAACGAAATTCTTACCTTCAACCTGCAATTTATACACATGCTTTTAAGAGTGCGACGAAGAGCGCCTACACCTTAATTTATCTAAGATTCATACAAAACATGCTAGGGAGGAACGAAGAGCGTATCACCCAACACATTAAGAAGCTTTAAGCATACAAGCATGCATACAAGTCAAAGACCAAAACTAAGAACGCATGGAAGATAACATAAGTAAGTAAAAACGTATAGCCTTTATTAAACAAATCACAAGTCGTAAACCGAATTCTTTACAAGACAAAAGATGAGATAGAAAGTTTATGGTTACACTTTTGGAGTCTGTGAAGAGCACTAACAACGCCTCGAGTGGATGGATTCTCAAGAACAAGACGAAGAGCGCCGATTATTCTTGATCCGTGAGGAGGGAGCTTCGGCCTTGGAGGGGATTAGGCTTAGGACGACTTGGGAGGTGTTTTGGGCAGAGCTTTGCTATCTATGATGTGTGATCCCCCTTTTCTTCCCCCAAAATTCTCTTTATATAGTAGTTGATTTGAGAACTCAAATTGATTCAGCTGTGCCGTACGTTCACCTGCAATTATTCTCCTCTCAAAACTGTTTCAGCAATTAAGCTCCTGTTACATTGCAATTATACATCCGTTTCCAAGCAATTACACATCCGTTTCAGCAATTACACATCCGTTTCAGCCATATTAGCTCCATGTCGTGCCAAGCTTTCAATTAAGCTCACCTCCGTTATTCTCCAATTAAGCATCCGTTTCATACATGCAATTAAGCTCACGTTTGAAAACTGTTTCAGTGCACCAAACATCAATTATACATCCATGTGCATTCATCCATCATGCAATCCACTTGCTCCATTTCAAAACCGTACATGCAATTATGCCATGTTTCAATTTATGTAGGCATCCATGTAATTAAGCCATTCACTAATCCATGCAATCCCATGCAAATAACTTTATTTAGTCTCTAATTATCCTACAATTAAAAATATAACAAAAATAAGTAAAAGCTAATAAAATTAACAAAATTAAGTAGATAACAAAGTAAAAATGTGGAGAAAATATATTAATTAATACGCCTAAAATGCGTAGATCAGTAAGCTAATCAAATCTATCTCGATCAAGTCTTATTCCAAGTCCTTATTGCATGTCAACACTTTCTGTTTTAGTTTCCAAAAGTCCATTCTCTTATGCAAAGATCACGGGGGAGAAAAAACCTACCTGCCCCTTTTGCTTAATTTGTATTATTACATTTTCTGATCGATCGATCGATCGGCATGCCCTCACATTCAATGATCTAGCTAGTTTCATGAATCATGAGTGCCCATGATTGAACAAATTAACGTGCATTCCATCAGTTAATCAGTAAAATGGAGCTAGCTAGCTTGTGAATGAAAAAACTATTGATGTCTCAGAATTACTTTGTTTATCTGTATCGAGCTATATATGTTTCGAATAATCATGAGTGATCGATCGTAGTAGGAAAATTACCAAAAAGTCAAGTGAGTCCTGAACAAGTGGAGAGCTACATGACCCAAGAAGCAGGCAAGAGGAGACAGCTCCTTCAAAAGTATCTTGATACATGCTCGGCTGCAAATGTACGTACATACACCAGCAAAATACATATACGTATATCATGCATGGATTGCCCAAACTACACATATATACTTATAAGTAGCTAATTAATTTCATGTACATATATATTATGCAGGTCACGGTGGATGCACTGCTGATTGAAAGTAATATGATTGCAAAGGCTATCGCGAACCTCATCCCAATTCTCAACATAAGAAAACTGGTGCTCGAAACTAGAAAATCTACTTCAACATAATTAACTGATGCGGATAACTAGCTAATTAATTAATTAACTCGATCACCAAGGTTGGCAAGGTATATATACGTCGTATGCACACCCTAGCTCTTTGATCATTCGATCTATATATAATTCAATTAGTTATATAATTACTTCAATTTGGAATATTGTTTGGTATCGATCTGCATGTATTTATCAGTAGGAAATTGATGTCTGGGAAATCTGGAGGAAGCGGGATAGCTGATCAGGTACTTCAACGTGAACCGCAAGAGTTAAGGTTGTGAGATTAAGATCATATGCCAAGGAAATGAAGTGATGTTTAATGCCTGCAACACAGAGAAAGAGATCATAGCCAATGCCTGCCGTGATGATCATGCATACTAATAAGCCAAATGCGATTGAGTCGTTGACTCTTTCTCGGAGAGCCTATGATGATCAAACTAGCCTACTTCTGTCCAAGACGACGTCGATCGGAGAAGGAATGAAGCTTTTTCATTTCTTTGTTTCAAATCGAAATTGTCAAATAAACAGCAGACGACCAACAAAAGCGGGGATAGCTCAGTTGGGAGAGCGTCAGACTGAAGATCTGAAGGTCAGGTGTTCGATCCACCTTCACCGCACTTTTGTTTTTTTCCTTGGTTAACACTTCATTATGAAAATGTAGTTTAGACTTTAGACAAGTTAACCTTGTACTCTGAGAAGCCTACAAAGGAAGAAGCAATAGATACCGGAGAATTCCCAGTTCTCTGCTGCTGCACACTTTTAAACCTAGCTCAGTGCATATTTCTTCTGCAAGGATTTACAACCTAGCTCAGTTTCGCAGAGCCTTGAAACCCATATGGTGCAATAAAACTTCGTCAAAAGGGATCTAAATTCATCATGCCTACAATTGACGGATCACACAATGATAATGCAATAAAATTTTGAAAGTGTCAACAGGTACAAACAATACCAACCAACATACAAATCTTTTATCAGAAGGCATTTCCAATCAATAGTGCTATTGCTAAAAGAAATCAAACTCTAGGTAATTATCAGAACCCTTTTGGTCAGGTGCTGCTTTGATGATGGTCGGAGCCTTCTTCTTCTCACTCGGTGATATTGTTGGGAAAGGAATCCGCTCAATTTCCACAGGCTTTGGGATCTCAGGAGGTGTTGCACAACGTATCAATGCCCAATTCACGCCTTCAAAAAAGGGGTGCTGCTTTATCTCAGTTGCCCCTCGTTTATATGCCAATCTGTTCTGTGGTTCCTTTACGAGCAATCCCCTGATGAGGTCTCGAGCTGCAAAACTTACAACTGGTGATTCCGGGAACCGCAGTGGTTCACCCACAACATTGAACAAGGTCGCTCGATTCCCAGAACCCTTGAAAGGAGTTTTGCCAAACAACAGCTCATATAGAAAGATTCCAAAAGTCCACCAATCAACAGCACTTCCATGACCTTCACCCTTAATGATCTCTGGTGCCAAATACTCATGGGTCCCGACAAACGACATAGACCGAGCATCAGTTGGCTCTGCCATGAGCTCAGGCAATGGTCTGACTTGGTTACCAATTTCGTTTTTAGGCTTCTTGTCTTTTTTGGACTTGCTCGAAAATAGACGGGGTCCGAAGCACGTTGCAGGGGCTACACAGGATGGTTGGATGCATGAAGGCGGCTCAATGCAAGCTGGCTGGGCACAATAAACAGAGTTTTTCCGCAATGGCTCAAACTCCATAGAAGATGTTTTGACAAGAGTTGGACTAACAGCACAACGGAGGGAAAGGTCAAAATCAGAAAGCATTATATGTCCATCTTCCCGCACCAGGACATTTTCTGGCTTGAGGTCGCGGTAAACAATCCCAAGCATATGAAGGTATTCTAGAGATAGCAGAACCTCTGCAACATAAAATCTGCAAGCAAATGAAAATAACTTATCACCACCTAATGCTCCAATTATTTGAACAATCTCTATAAAATAGATAAAAACATCAGAGTTCAACCTTTGATGATTGAAAACACCATCAAAGTATTACATTCTTCCTAAAAGATCGCATGATAGTTCAGGGCTGATGTTCAGATTCAGTCGCTACTAGGAACTTTAACCATATAGGAACATGTTAGGACTTTCTGTTTAGTTCCTAGCTTTTCGGAGGGAATATAGGACTCATCATGAACACTCAAGAAAAAGTGACTTTGGAAACAAAATAATCATGTTGTGAAGAGACAAAAAAGGAACCTTCTGTTTAGCTCAATTCAGTTTCTTATATTCATTAGCTGGAAATGATGTAAACATAAAACATAACTTTTATGTCAAGTAAACTGGAGACAAACAGATTATATTATGAGCAAGTTTACGGAACATACTTTACTGCCTGCTCAGAAAAATGCTTTCCCGGCTGCCTCTGCCGAAGAGTGTGCAAGTCTCCTCCAGGACAGAACTCCATTACCAAGCATGAAAATTTATCTGTGTCAAAGTGTGTGTATAACGTTGGAAGGAATGGGTGATCCAGAGATTGCAGTATCTCTCTTTCAGTTTCAGCGCGAAGAAGCTTTTTACGACTTGCTAGAGACCCTTTGTCCATAACCTTCATTGCAAAATAGCATTTAGTCCCGCTCAACTCCGATAGATAGACACTCCCAATATCCCCGCAGCCTAACCTCTTTAGCAGTCTGAAATGACCTAAACCCAGAACCCCATCTCTTGCTCGGACAGCTTGAATAGCTTCCCATCTCAGGTCATTTGCTTTGTGAGGCTTGCTGATGCTGGTACTAAAGCTGCTACATGAGCTCTCATCACTGACATCACTGCTTGTGCTTCCTCTATGTATACTGCTCTTGCCACTTTCAACAAAATCAAGTCGATCACTGACCTTAGCACTTCCGCTGGTCTTGGCAATACTGCTGGCTCCATCGCTAACTTTGACAGACACTGAACTGTCCTTCACATTTACATACTCTGACATCTTCTTCTCTTGATCATCATAACTCTCTAGTGAACCTCTAGTCTGATTTACAGCCGAATCTAAGCCCTTTGATGCATTCTCAAGCTTGGGCGACAACGCAATCGAATTCAATTTATCAATCAACCAATCGTCAGATCTTTTCCCACTAAACTTTTCCGGCCTTTTATCATCAGAGGCTTCTACCGTAACATGCTTTGACGAGTTTTGTATAGACTTCAGCATTTGCTCAGGATCCGGCAGCTCCGATTTGGTCGCTTTCAAAACATGCGAGGGCAATTGCCTGCGATCGTTTGTTTCTACCGCTGGAACACCCGCTGCTTTTGCTTGCAGTCTCGAGGAAGCTCTACCACCCGGTTTTGAGGCCATCAGATTTCAGAGATAATAATAACCCTTATCGAGCAGATGGAAAACAGCCATGGCTCTTCCACGTTACGAACACCATTGTATCTTCCATTTCAGCAACTCGACATAGTTTCCTTGTCAAAATTCCTAGCGAATCTAAAAGCACGCAATGCATCTCCAATGAATCAAAACAAGTCATCATAAAATGTTTAGCTAGATCCTAACTATATCTCAGGTCTAAATTATAATAAAAAAGATATACTAGACCTCTGCAAATATGAGTCAAAAAATTAAAGAGCTCGTTTTATTTACTCAATATTAGTATAGAGCAAAAGCTTAGTGAAACAAAAACGTAATCAAGCAAAGAGGGAAATGAAAACAATGGAGCAAAAAGAGGGATGATAAAACAATTTACAGAACCTAAAAATTCAGGAAAAAAACTAACTAAGAAGCAGTTAGCTAAACCAGTCAATTCAACTGAGGCAAATAGAAAATGCATAGTGATCGAGTAAGCACAGAGTCAATTAAGACGAACATTTCGGATCTGTAATCGCAGATCTAAAAACTCGATGAACAGCTCAAGACGGATCGTGAGAGCAATATATAGATGCGGCCATGCGGGGGAGCTTTGGTAAAGTGCAAAAAGGGGAATCGAAGTTAGAGTGAGCATACCTTGTTTGAAGGATTGGAGTTGATGGAAGGAGCTCTGTGAACAAAATCCAAAAGCAAAAGGAGATGGAGATGAAGAAGCTGCTTGTGCTGGTAGCACTTTGCTGAAGGAGCGAGTGAAACCGGACGGGGAATGGGGCTTCGTTTAAGGGAGGAGAGGAGAGGACAGAGATTGAAGGGGTCAAAGTTAAAGAGAGAGAAATTAAAGCTCTTTAATTTTATTTTCTCTTTTCTTTTCTTTTTTTAATTTCATTCGATAATTTTGCTTGGGTTTAGGGGGGCTTTGGAATCAAGTGCTTCTCATATCACACCGACTCGGAGGTCACAACTCACCACGAGTCCAAGTCTCCTCCACGTTGCTTATGCTAATGCTATGTGTTCACCTTTAGAGCACCCGCATGGGTAAAATCGAATAGGAGGAGCAATTTGAGGAGGAGCAGGCACTGTTTGAGGTGGAGCAGTCACTGTTCATCGAATAGGAGGTGCAGAAGCTGTTTTTCGCGCAGCGGTGTCAAAAAATAGCACGTGCTATTACTGTTCATAAACAAAATTTGATTTTTTTTTTCAACCAATCCATAAACTTGTCGTGTATGAATAATTAAATTAAATTAAATTTTAATTTTTTTTAAATTTGACATAAATTAAATTTGTCGTGTATGAATAATTGAATAAGATTTCGGGTAAGATTTCCGACGAATGACGAGTTGACACGTGTCACGCCGACAGAAGGTTATCGGGTAAATAATTGTACAAAATTTTCGATAAGATTTTCAACCAATCACGAGGCAACACGTGTCATGTCAACTGTTCATGATCGACTCTAATAATTGTATAAGATTCTCGGAGAGATTTCCGACCAATTGAATAACGACACGTGTCATCAGCTTATCTAATCACGTTATCTACACTCGGCTATATATTTGTTGATCGGTGCTCATCGTTCATTCACACCAAAACCAACCATATATTCCACATTTCGATAAGATGAATCCTTTTAGTTTTGAGAATTTTTTCCGGAGGAGGCGACAGCAACGTCGGCGAAATGCCGAAATTGCTAACAATTTCATCACTGAAGCGGTCGTGGTCGATGCAATGTTCGATGACGAACCACCTCGCCGCCGACCAAATGAAGAAAGAATGAGGGAGTCAAGGGGACATAATCTGATGGAGGATTACTTCATCGAACGCCCCGTCTTCAACGAACAAGCCTTCGTCGAAGGTATCGAATGAGTACCAATTTATTCAACCGTATAATGACGGATCTCTGCAACCACGACCAATTTTGGCACCAAAGAGCTGACGCCGTCGGATTGGTTGGACTTCTTCCACAACAAAAGATGACAGGCGCTCTTCGTATGTTGGCGTACGGCGCAGCCGTAGATCAGTGTGCTGAAATAACAAGGATGGGTGAATCCACAACACTACAATGCATGAAGAAGTGGTGTATGCATATCTACGAGCTTTACGGTGACCTCTATCTCCGCGCTCCAAATGCCACAGACTTATCCCGACTTCTAAAGAGAGCAAGGCATCGCGGATTTCCTGGTATGATCGGAAGCATTGACTGCATGCACTGGGAGTGGAAGAACTGCCCCACAGCTTGGCAAGGAGCATTCTCGGGCCGAAAGAAGCGTCCGACTATTATTTTAGAGGCGGTGGCCTCATATGACACGTGGATATGTCACAGCTTCTTTGGGGTACCCGGATCACAAAATGACATCAACGTGCTCCACCAATCGGACATATTTGATTCGCTCCTTGCCGGAAACAGTCCGAGTGCGACCTATAAAGTCAACGGTATGACTTACCACAATACTTACTATCTAGCTGACGGTATATATCTCAGGTACTCCTCGTTTGTGAAAACAATCTCCAATCCCCAAGAGCTTCCACAGAAACTCTTTGCCAAGAAACAAGAGGCATACCGCAAAGATGTAGAGAGGTGCTTTGGAATTTTGCAATCTCGTTGGGGAATTATTCGACATGCAGCTAGGTGTCATCACCAATCGATATTGAAGAGCATCATGTTGGCTTGCATTATAATGCATAACATGATTGTCGAAGAAGAATTTGTGGAGGAGGAGTTCGAGGAGTTGGAAGAAGAAGATCTTCAAAACCCATCAACTGCTTTCAATGTTTATGATGGGCCAGTAGATGAACAAGGTAATCGTATTCCTTTTGAGCCTGTTGGAAGGGATGCACAAAATAAACAACGATTTGCCGACCGTGTTGTAGATCTCCAATCTGCGTACATCCATGGAGAGTTGCAAAAGGACTTAGTTAAGCACAACTGGTATTTAGAGACCGGCGAACGACTTTAAATGATGTGGGTGTGTAATTTTAATTAACCTGGTTTGCAACATGTTTGCTTTATTTGTTTTTCCTTTTAGTTGTTTGAGCTTTGTGTGTTTTATTTTAAGTCATTATGTGTTGTTGTACTGTGCTTCTGCTTTGATGGAATAAGAAAAGTGCGTTTTTATTACTTGGAAATTTAAAGTACATAATTTCAATCAAACCCTAGAATTATTGGAAATTTAAAGTACATAATTTCATAATGGAAAAACAAATACCAAACTACTGAAACAGTGGCCGATAACAATTTGAAAATGTTTCATCGCTACCATCTCCTTCCTCTTCATCCATTCTCTTTAGGATACTCTCTTTTTTCTTCGAAAAATACCTCTTCGATTTTGGGGTCATAGCATCCGTATCCATTGCCATTATCCTTGAATCCTCCGCTTCGGCCCTCAATTTGTAGTCCTTCTCCTTAAGGGCGAGTTGTTTTTGGTACAAAGCTAGTTCAGTGACATCAGTTTCTTTTTGCCCGGCGAGATGCATTCTTTGATTTTCCATCATGCTTTTCAAAACCTCATCTCTTACCTCATTTGAAGATGAGCATGCTCTTTTCCCCTTTCTTTTGGCTTCCTTGGCCGCCTTCACTCCCATTGGTCTAACCGGACTAGAGTACACTTCTTCTTCATTGCTTTGTGGTGTTGGAATGACTTCATCATCCTCCACGTCGACGGGGGGAGGCATTGAGGTAAAAGGAGGAGTAGTTGCGGAGTTGGAATATGAAGGAGGTGGTATAGTAGGTTCGACGGTCCGAAAATTTGGATGGTTTTTCATCACTTCCCAACAATCAAACTTGGTAAACTGTTTCTTTTTTTGTGCCACGTACCATGATTGAGCTTTTCTTATCTAAGGTGCCAAAAATTTGTATGTCAAAATAATATCTAGAAAATGGAGATGTCAACATTGATTAAAATAAATGTAATAGATGAGCTTTACGACAAAATTATTAACACTTACCTCATCTTGCAAATTTTCCCCGGATTGTATATTCCTTCGTGCATATGCAAGAGCGGCACCCCAAGTTCGAAAACTCGGCTTCAACTTTGTAAAACGAGAAGAAACCGCGGTTTGGGTCCTAGGCTCCGGCCTTGATTCACCATGCGCAAGCGACCAATTTTCCTTATAATCGGTATAGACTTTTTCCCACAATTTGTCGCACTTTTGCGAGTTGCCGGTAATTGGGCAAACGCTAATGCGACAATAAGAAATACAAAGTTGCAAATCTTCGGAAGCAAGCCAATTGGACATTTTGTGAGGAGGATGAAGGAGAAGAGGAAGGAGAGGATGAAGGAGAAGAGGAAGGAGAGGATGAATTTGTGTGAGATGTGAATGAAATTGATGTAGTATTTATAGAGAAATACTAGGGTGTTATTTGCAATTTTTTAGAATTTTTAGGGATTTTTTTGCAATTTTTTAGGGGTTATTTTGCAAAATGGCAGAAAAAATCAGAAAAATCAGAAAAAAAAACCAGGTTACCGTTTCGGTTGAATCTGGACCGTCCGATCAGATTTTTGATTTGAAATGGACGGTCCAGATCAATCTGACCGTTACTTTCTTTCTTTTTTCGGGCTGCCACGTGTCAGCATCCCATTGGGCCGGTAAAATTTTTTTTTAACTTTTACTGGCGCGTGCATTACACGCGCCACAGTAAAAAAAAAATTACCCTGGCTGACGTCACCCACGCGCGTGGATGACGTCAGCACCTGCTCGAGCACGAGAACGAGCAGCAGCTGCTCGTGCAGCTGCTCGTCCCCTCCGTCAACCCTCGGTCGCCGTAGCTGCTCGTCCCCGGTGCACGTCGATTTCCTCCTTGCTCGTGCTGCCGGTGCCGGGGCCCGCCAAAATCCTGCTGCTCGAGCTGCTCCTCCTGCTCGCGGTGCAGCTGCTCTTATGTTGACTTAGATCTAAACAACGCTATGCGGTTTTACACGATGAGGATATTTTCGAGCATCTATTTAGGTGGGTATAGGTAACTCTATCTTCAAGGTTGCTTACCTTCTTAGCACCTAGACGATATTTTAGACCTTCGTTTAGAACAATATTTCTACATGTTGGAATATTTTCTTATTGTAATTAGAATTAACTCTTGTAGATATCTTTTTTTTAAACTACTTGTAAAGCTATATTAATCCCAAAATTAAGATGAATGAAATCATTGAATTCTCCTCGAAATACTTTTTTACTTCGCATCAAAGCCGAATTCCTGAAATTTGAAAAAAAAATCCTGAATTGAATTGAAACCCTGAATTACCACAAACTTTTTTCCTTCCACTGCATTTGAAATCTTAAACCTTGAAACCCATGAAATTGAACTTGAATCCTTGAATTTGAAAAACCCATAAATCCGAAAGTATACCTTATTATCTTGAATCTTGAAAACCTTACTACTCGAAGTATGAAGATGTCGCTTGGATCATCAATTGTCTCCACTAATATAGTTGAATCGGGTGTGAGAAGTACGGCATCATCTCTCTCCGCGTTAACTGTGAATCCTACTTGAATTATTGATACTGATGCAACTGATTACATGACGAATACCTTCAGTCTGATACAAACCATTAATCCATCCGCTCAACATGTTGTGTCTACTGCTGATGGCTCTCCATCTCCTGTTCTTGGTGAAGGTTCTATCAAGATATCTGATAATCTGTCAATTGATTTTATTCTTGTTGTTCTCTCTCTTGTCTATAACTTTTTATCTATTAGTTAGATAACTATGGCGCTTGCATGTTCCGTCACTTTTTATCTAGAATTTTGTATCTCTCAAGTCCTTGTGACTAGAAAAATTCTTGGTTATAGTGTTTGAAGGGAGAAATTATATTATCTTGATTTGACAAGCAGTGGAGCACAACAACTAAAATCATCGAGACAAGCGAATAATACCACCAGTTTGGATAAAGCTAAGGAATATGTATGGTTGTGGCACCGTCATCTTAACCATTTGAATTTTTATTATCTGCAGAAGCTTCAACCCCAACTATTTTCTTGTTTGCATGCTTCAGAATTTCAGCGTGATACATGTGAATTTGCCAAGAGCCACCGTAGTACTTATTCACCAAGTTTGAATAAATGCTTTGTCCCTTTTATGAAGATACACTTTGATGTTTGGGGTCCTGCACAAGTTTCTACTCGCTCTGGATTTCGTTATTTTGTAACTTTCATTGATGAATGTATTAGGATAACTTAGTTCTCCTTGATGAAGCACAGGAATGAAGTGTATTCCAAATTTACTAAATTTCATACGATGGTGGCAACTCAGTATCAACAGCAAATCTGGGTACTTCAATCTGAGATATCTGCGTTCTTGAGCTCTCGTGGAATTCGACACCAAACTTCAATTACGTATACTCCTCAACAAAATGGATTAGCTAAAAGGAAAAATAGACAGATAATGGAAGTTGTTCTGGCCTCTCTCTTTGGTATGGATGTGAAACAAAACTTGTGGGGAGAAACTGTTCATTTTGCTGCATACTTGATCAATCGACATCCTTCCCGTGTCATTAAGTTTCAAAATCCTTATCAGAAGTTGCATCAATTGCTGAATGTATCATCTTTGCCAAATTTGGAGCCAAGAGTTTTTGGGTATACTGTGTATGTTCACATCAACAAACAACTAAGAGGCAAGCTTGATCCATGTGCTGTAAAGTGTATCTTTATTGGATATGGTGACCTCCAAAAAGGATATCGTTGTTATGATCCAATTCTCAACAAAATGCATGTTTATTTGGTTGTCTCTTTTCGTGAGTCTGAACCATATTACTCAGGGGGAGTTTCAGAGTCTTCCCTTCAGGAGGAGAAAAATGTATGTGAAGAAAATTCTCTAAACTTACCGAAATTTGAAAAATTAGAGAGTTTAGAGAGAAATGTTGAAGTTGAAAGAAATTTTTAAGATGGAAATCAAGCAAACCCTAGAAACTCCTTCGATAGATCGAAGGAAACTCTTGATCTATTGAAGACTGGACTAGAGACGAACTAGAGAGCATCTTTCGATCCAGACCATAGACGAACCCGAGAGCATCCTTCAATGGATTGAAGAAATTTCTCGATCCATCGAACCTTGGACCAGAGATGAACCTAGGAGGCACCTTCGATATATCGAAGGGAAATTTCGTTCCATCAATGAGTGAAGTTGAAACGACATCATTTAAAGTTCAAGAGATCCTCCTTCTACTCCATCAACCGAAGAGTCTTTCTAGAATGTCTCACCTAAAGTATGTACTGATAACATTGAATCAGATATTTTAAAAGTCATTCATAGGATATCTCAACGAGAAACAAAGGGGGTTCCAAAGAAGCAATATGAGCCTACTATAGAAGCCAAAGTCAAATATCATATTTCTAGCTTTGTATCTCACCATAGGTTGTCTGGATCACATGCACTTGCTGTTGGTCAATTATCTACAGTATCTATTCCTAGTAATGTACAAGATGCCTTGGTGGATTCAAAGTGAAAACAAGATATGAATAAAGAACTTGAGGCGTTGCAAAGGAATGGAACATGAGAGACTATTCCTGCACCACCTGGAAAGAAGACTCTTAAGTATAAATGGGTATTTACAGTGAAGTTGAAGGCAGATGAGAGCATTGATAGATATAAAGCTCGTTTGGTTGCTAAAAGTTATACTCAATGATATGGAGTCGACTATCAGGAGACATTTTCCCCCGTAGCAAAGATCAGTATTGTATGCATTCTTATTGCCTTAGCAACTCGACATGATTGGTCATTGCAATAATTTGATGTGAAAAATGCTTTCTTGAATGAAGACTTGGAAGAAGAAGTGTACATATATATCTCCCCAGGTATCAACTGTCAGTCGTGTGATGTTGAAAAGGTTTGTAGACTAAAAAAATCTTTGTATGGTTTGAAACAATCTTTAAGAACTTGGTTTGGGCGGTTCTCTAAAGGTATGAAGAAGTTTGGATATCAACAGAGTAATTCTGGTCACACCTTGTTCATCAAACGCAAGGATGGTAAGATTACTGCTCTAATTGTGTATGTAGATGATATGGTTTTCACAGATAATGATCTAGTTGAGATAGAAGATTTGAAGAAACGTTTGTCCCAAGAGTTTGAGGTGAAGGACTTGGGTCCGTTGAAGTATTTCTTGGGGATTGAAGTTGCAAGATCCAAATTGGGAGTCACCTTATCACAGCGGAAGTATGTGCTTGATCTTATTGCAGAACCAGGAATGTTGGATTGTAAACCTGCTAACACTCCAATTGAGATGAATCATAAGTTGAAGTTGTGTCCTGGTCAAGTTCTAATAGACAAGGGCAAGTATCTCTGTTAGTAAAAAACGGTACACGAATTAAATGCCAAAAATACGTACGTGTATAATTCGATAGTTTTATAGGAATAAAATTCGTAAAAATTCGGCCATTTTTTTTAAAAAAAATTTAGAGGAAGAAAACTAGGGAAATCCAATAAAAAATTAAATAAAAAATATATTTTTATTTTTTTTTATTGAAAAAACGTAAAATTCGCGAGTAACTCGACTGAGTAAAGAAAAACGCGCTTTTTTCTCGAATCTTTCGAAAAATTCGGGAAACAGACTTTTTTTTTCAAAAATTCGGTGATTCGCGCGCGAATTAACTAACTAGAGCAGGTATCAGAGGTTAGTAGGAAGATTGATATATTTATCTCATACTAGACCTGATATTGCATATGTTGTAAGTGTTGTCAGTCAGTTCATGCATGATCCTAGTGAAGAGCATATGGATGTTGTGATGCGGATTCTCAAGTATTTAAAGTCTGCATCTGGTAAGGGCCTACTTAGGGGTCGGCAAAAAGCCCGGCCCGGCCCATGTATAGCCGGCACGGGCCGGGCCTCAACAACATTTTAATATATGCGGGCCGGGCCGGGCCGGGCTTTATCTTTTATATAAGGATCCGAGCCCGGCCCATTCAAGCGGGCTTTGCGGGCTTTTGCGGGCCGGACCTTTGCGGGCTTTTGCGGGCCGGGCCTATCGGGGTTTAATTATTAAAAAAATAAGACATTTCAAAATAAACGTAACCTTCATCCATGCACCGGGGTTTAAACGTACTCCGACGAGTCTAAATTTTACGTACGATGTTTATCACTATAAGATGGAGTTTTCTACATGTCCTCGTTTATTATTAAAACATATTTAATTCTTATATTGCTTGAATTCTCCATATGTATATTAATGTTCTTACGTTTGTTCATTTGTTATATGGAATGAAATACTTTTGTGAAACTTAATCGGACATGTTTAATTATTTTATAAAATTGACCGTTAGATTGATTGGTTAGAATATTATAACCATGCCTTTAAAATTTTATAAATTTTGGACTTGATTTAGACATCGATCCATGTATTTCGCCAAATGTGACCATAGTACTCTTACAACTAAAACGGAAATTACCCCTCCCGAAAATAATTTTTTAACATCAAATTTTGGACACATACTCTTATGGAATACATATCTATCTCATAGTATCAAAAAAAATGACATAAAAAATTGATTTATCTACTCCCCCCGTAGGAAAATAAGGAAAATAAGATGAGTGTATTTTAGTGTTTTCACAAATTTTGTTTAATTGTATTGACTGGGATCCAAACGTACTTCGATTATGCTAATTTTTACGTACGGTGTCTTTTATTACAAGGTGAACTATTATATATGGCCTTCTTTATTGTTAAAACATTTTTAATTCTTATATTGCTTGAATTCTCTACATGCTCACTAATGTTCTTACCTTTATTCTTTGGTTATATGGGTTGAAAGTCCTTTGTGAAACGTAATCGATCATGTATCATCATTTTACAAAACTGACTGTCAGATTGGTTGTTCATAATATTCTAAGCATGCCGTTAAAAATTTATAAATTTTGGACTTAATTTAGACCTACATCTATGAGTTTCGCTAAATGTGACCGTAGTACCCTTACAACTAAAACATAAATTACCCATCCCTAAAGGAATTTTTTAAGATCAAAATTTTAACACACATTCTTGTAAATTACATATCTATCTCATAGTGTCAAAAAAATTGATATAAAAATTTAATTTATCTAGTTTCTCCATGGAAAAATAAGCAATATATAAGAGAAGGGTATTGATGTCATTTCACACACTCTCAATTAAACTCTCACAATTGAAAAATTACAAGATCTAATCTGAACCATCTATTATATTTACTGTTTTACTGTGTAAATCGATAAAAAGAATTACAATGAAACCCTAACCCTAAACCCTAAACCCTAAACCCTAAACCTAAACCCTAACCCCTAACCCCTAAACCCTAACTTACTCTAAACCTCAAAATTCCTAAAACCTAAAATCTAACTTACTCTAAACTTCAAAAATTCCTAAACCTTAACTTACCCTAAATCTCAATCCCCTAAACTCTAACTTACCTTAAACCTAAACCCTAACTTAATTATCCTAAACTCTAAACAATGATTTAATAGTAAAATAGATACACAAATATAACTATATATGGAATTCCAATATTTGATCAATATATGTATATGTAATATATTAATATAGACATACACAAATATAAAAAATATATATATAGTACTAGTCACTGTATTATATATATAAGTGTAGGTATAATGATATACGTACTACTATCTTATATATATAAAAAATTGACTGTCGGATTGGTTGTTCATAATATTCTAAGTAGGCCGTCCCTAATTTTTATAAATTTTGGACCTAAACCCTAAACCCTAAACCCTAAAACCTAAACCCCAAACCCTAAACCCTAAAAAAATTATAATAAAATCCTAGAACCGGAACCCTAACTTACCATAAACCTCAAATTCCTAAACCTTAACTTACCATAAATCTTAATCTCCTAAACCCTAATTTACCCTAAACCTAAACCCTAACTTATGCTAAACTTTAAATAATGACTTAATAGTAAAATAGATACACAAATTTAATTATATATGGAATTCAAATATTCAATCTATCCATGTATATGTAATATATTAATATATATACACAAATGTAAAATATATATCTATATAGTATTAGTCTATTAGACTACTAGTCACTATATTATATATATATATATGTCAATATGTGTGTAGGTAAACATTAACTAGGTATAAATTGTATAATGATTAAAATTCATTAAATGATTTAATGATATATGTCAATATGTGTGCGGGCTTTGACGGGCCGGGCCTAACGGGCTTTGACGGGCCGGGCCTAAAGGGCCTTGACGGGCTTTTGGCGGGCCGGGCCGGGCTTTAGATCTCTAAACCATGGTCGGCCCACCAACCACCTTGGCGGGTTTTTGCGGGCTCTTTTGCGGGCCGGGCCGGGCTTTTAGCCCACGGGCTTGCGGGCCTCCACCGGCCCACGAGGCCCACAGGCCAAATGATGACCCCTAGGCCTACTATTGTTCAAGAATGGTGAGTATGGAATTACATGATATATTGATGCAGATTGGGCAGGTGATAAGACTAATAGGGCATCTACTTCTGGATACTTCACCTTTATTGGTGGAAGTTTAGTATCTTGGCGTAGTAAGAAGCAGAATGTGATTGCGTGTTCTAGTGCTGAAGCTGAATACCGAAGAATGGCAAATGAAGTATGTGAATTGTTGTGGATTTAGAATGTATTGAAAGAGCTGGGTTTCAAGCTCCAAAAGGTCATGAATTTGCATTGTGACAGTACTGCTGCAATTGAGATTACTCATAATCTTATACAGTATGATAGAACCAAGCATGTAGAGATTGATCGACATTTCATTAGGGATCACCTTAATAAGAAAGTTATATGGTTTTTCTTTGTAGCTTATGAAGAGCAATTGACGGATGTACTCACCAAGAGGTTGTCACACCAAGAATTTTGTAGGATTGATTGACAAACTAAGTATGATTGACATCTATGCACCAACTTGAGAGAGAGTGTTGGAATATATTCTTATTGTAATTAGAATTAACTCTTGTAGATATAACATGATTGTATAGATATCTTTTCTTTTTGAAAAACTACTTGTAAAGCTATAATAACCCTAAATTAGAATGAATGAAATCATTAAATTCTGCGTTGATACGTAGAACCAAAAGAGAGTATAGAGTTATTGATGCATTGCTCTATGTGATATGTGATCGATATGTTGAAATTAGTTCACGGTGACCTTCTTTTAATATGCAGTTGGGAATTGAATCGAAGACATAAGAGTCGTAATAAGAGAAGCTTGACATAGTCAGCTACCAATCCTACCATATATGTTTTAAGTTTAGTTATTTCATAACTAGCTAATTAAATCCATCGCCCGTAATGCATATATACAGCACCATGTGGTCAATTTAATTTAAACATTAAGTTGCCATCAGGCTAGGGTTCCATAGTTCCATCCATGCATGATTGGCAAGGTTCGTTGGAGGTGTTTAACTTTGCTATAAATAAAAGTTGTTCGATCGACAAATCCTCGTAAGACTAACTTAAGGACCTTCCTTCCCTTTAGTGTACGTATATAGCTGCCTACATCCATAAACCTTCTTGATTATCGATCGAGGTGAATTATATACGTGCATGTGTAATTGTTGTTGCAATATACATATTATTATGCATATATAAGGCTGGCTTCCGATGGAACAAGCTAGATCAAGTCAAGATCGATTGCGCGACCTACGTACACGTCTCTGTCGCATCAATTACCAGTTTTCCATAAACCTATATGCAGCTGCTAGACTCCACTCTCCAACCAAAATTATATATGAATGTTTTGCCAACCCGGCCAGCCTCTATTAAATTGGTAGTAATTTTTGTAATACCAATCCATTATTCGATCGATCAATTAAGGTAACTCTATTAAATTGGTAGTAATTGTAATACCGATCCATTATTCGATCGATCAATTAAGGTAAGGTAAGGTGTACTAATTTAGTTGCTATGGCTCATATTGTAAACATTATCATCAATTGAGGAATTTGTTCAAGTTTATTGCTTCTCCTTCAACAATTGAAATGAATGATAGAACCTATTTTGAGTTCTGTCCACTGTGTCACTTCAAGTATCTGTGTTTTATGAAAGAGGTGGGAATTGAAGAAATCAAACAATACATCGGAGGCACAGCAAGATCAGAACTCGATCGGCCTCAAATACAAATAGTGTCCAAATAATATTGAAATTCATGGTTGCATCAACTCAAACATGTCGGATAACTTGCTCGCATAGTAATCTGGATGAGTATTATTCGAAGGGTCTTGTAGAGCGTCGTCACACCTGTTGTTAAAAGTGATTAATAACTACGAGCAGCAGATCATCAAATCACTTCATATCATTTGTATTAATAATGTTCGTTAAGGACTATGAGCATACCACTCACAACTCTTGTACCTGATAGAACGAGCAGAGTTCTGCATCCAGCATGCTGTCCAAACATTATATCAGTATCTAGTCTCTCACCGACCATACACATTTTTGAGCAACTGATGTTGAATCTGCAGAAATATTACAATGTATCAGATTACCTCCATATAGGATGTCTACATATAACTCTGATTCTACAAAGCCACAACAAAACAAAACCGCGTATGTAACTTGACATGAAGGTCGAAACCAAGGTTAAGATTGTTGTGTATTTCGATTAATTCCAGTCTTGACACCTATGTAGTATATACTATATATGATCGGTGTTTTACCACCCTCAAAAATACCCTATAATGAACTTAATATGCTTGTCAATGCAGTACAATAGTATAGGGGTCAATCCACAGGGAAAGATGAGACTTAATATTCTAAACTACAAACAGACACAAAAGCCAGAAAGCTGACAGACTCGACCACTGGACACTAACGTAATTAATTAAAATAGCTAGACTCGACCTAAAATTACGAAATTAACACTGGACACTAAAGACACCCTATCGAGCTTCGATGCAAAATTTCGATGCAATCGGAGTTCGATAGGTTATCGAACAAAATTATGCAAAACAGAGTACGAAACTGAAACAGAAAACAGAGTATGACTAAAACTAGAATCAATGATAAAATGGGTTAAGGGAAGTGTTATCCACCACCGTCACTCCATCTAGACAACAAATGCTTAACTAAATAATGTAATTGTTATGAATGAAAGATTCCCAGGAAGGCCCCGAGTTGTGAACACAACCTATTACCCGATCCTTATGTTTACAACATTGAAGGTCTGCTTATCAATATTGTCTATCCCTCAAAGAACCCGAAGTCACGGACTCGAATTTACTAAGAGAAACGCATTAAGATTTAGAAAGGGTTTGAGAATCTACAAGGCTTCATAAGTACACTACGGTCGTGTCTTACTAGACCTAGGGTTTCTTATACCAAGCATGTATGGGTTCTACTATTGAAACTTGAGGAAGGTAATAATCACCAACAGCCATCAATTTTCTTAGAATTAGATTCCTAAACATGCATACTAAGCGTGCACTCAAAGCATACATAATCAAGAATCATCACCGTATAAATAACAAAGAAACCTCATTCAAATAACAAAAACAAAATTTAATTAAAGTGCATAAGCAATCTAGATGTCATGAACGGGGCTTCAAAACAGCCCCTTAACAATGGAGTTTAGCTTCTCATGGAATCAGAAAATAAACTCAAATAATCCATGAAAGAAATTGATATAAACGGATGAAGGAGAAACTTGCAGCTTCCTTGCTCTTCGATACGTCCGTCCTCCCCCTGCGTACGTTCTCTTCTTAGCTATTTATATGTTTCAAACTAGCTAGGTTAATTAACCTAGCTAGCAACCCACGTGCCAGCAAAAAGTCCAAAAGCAAATGGACTCCCAAAGTCCAAGTCCAACTCTTCATAATCTCATTATTAAATTAGGACTCTTCTCTTCTTCTCCTTGCTAACCCATCGAACTTCGATAGCCATCGAACTTCGATAGCCATCGAACTTCGATAGCCATATATATATATATCAAAGTTGATTCACTGGCCAGCATGCATCACGTGCATGCCTCTTCTTTTCAACCCACTTGACATATATATAAACAAAGATGCATGCATGCAGCCATCCTGACACACACCACTTCCCCCACGTACGTCTCTTTGGCAATATAAGTATATATAAATATATAACAACTTCTCTTTTATCACATGCTCGCCAAAACAACTTTCAGAAGGGCTACTTTCTATCGAAGCTCGCCAAGACAAAACCTCATCGAGAAGGTTTCTTCGCCAGGAAATATTATTTAATCCCTTTTCTTCATTTATCTCCAAAATACCTAAAAACAAATAATAATGTTAAATTGCTTAAAAACATAACAAAAGAGCTAAATATAAGGTTCGGTTAAGCACATAAACGTTGCCTAAATATGCAACTATCAGAATACCCCACACTTAGCTTTTGCTAGTCCTCGAGCAAAACACTAAACTAAGACTCTGAAAAGACTCAACAAAACTCTAACTACATGACTCTAACGCCCTCAACAAATTGTCTCAGCAATCTTCCACAATTGTAACACCAAGATAAGTGACTCTAAATTAACATTCCACAAAGTTTCGAAAATTAATTTCAATGCATGACACACATGTAATATGTAGGACGAAGACATAATCATGGTGAATGTAAAGCTGTAGCATGCAACAAACTTGTCAAGATTCGACCTCACAGGTATATGCTCTCAAAAGTGTTTCTCTCAAAGTATATCTAAGGTTTTCACTCAACTCAACTACTTGCCAAATGGACCACACCATATGCTTACACTTGTGACAAATCTCCACAGATCAAAGGCTGCTATCTTGAGGATCAAAAGGACTTTCATGGGTTGTAATGGGGCTTGGCTCATAGGTTAAAGAATAAATGGATAAGGAATTCAAATATAATTCTAGAACCCAGTAGAGCACCAAATAAGAGACTTCTTCAAGCTTTACAACCATGAATTTTCTCACTTTTGTGGCCGAATTTCATCTTGTTGGGCCTTCACGTCATTGTTTTTGTCAACAATTAACTCGGGTATCAAGCTAGACATCACATTTTTTTTTCATTTCATTCTGTTTTTTTTTTTTTTTTTTTTTTTTTAAACACTAGCTTGATACCCCACACTTATTTCTTTGCATCACTTCTCGACATTGTTGTCGTCTTCACATACCTGTCTCATGTATAGCTCTACCAAGTCCTAGAACAAGGGTAAAGATATAACTATTCTAAGGTTTAAGGTCAGAGATATGTGGGTGATGACAAAAAATTTAAACATGTAAGCTCAAAGTGGTTAACTAAGGGGTGCACATCTTGTGTACACACAATTAGGACACAGGCTTATATGGCACTGGTGGTGTCCCCTAAATGCCTTTATCACTTCCTCAATCAAAACAAGTATTGACTATAAGCTTTGAAAAGCACAAGAGCAAGTTCTAGTAATATCTAGAGTCCATTAACTTAATCTGTGGCAAGCAATTTACACTCAATAAAGAAAGCATGTGTATTCACATATATGCTCAATCGCTCACAGGTTAAATGAATCTCAACAAAGTTTAAACATGCCAAAAATCTGTACCATGTTAACTTTTTCTACATCCACTACACATTCGCATATGCATCATATATCAAGATTAACCGAAGAAACTCAAGTAACATGATCATCCTTTAGTCACAATTATGGAAGATATAATCACATCATGGACTAGTTAAGGGCACCTAAAGACACAAAACAAAAGACTCTTTTTATGTTTTTCTTGACACTTTTTACTTTTGTATTTGGTTTTTCAAATAAGACACTAAAACACCCAAGGAAAACAAAGAAAAACTCAAAAATTCCAATATCAGGCGAGCAGCTCGCCAGACTCTGTGTATCGAGCAACACTCTCGCCAGAATTTTACAAAATTAATCACTCATCGTAATTGGCTGAAATTTTGCGAACACTATCTAGACACATATACAGACCTACCCTCAAAATTTCAGAAAATTACGAGACCTATAGCTATGTCAAATAAATTATACAAAACAGCAGACTGTTTGCTCGCCAGCCCATCGAACTTCGCTGGCTCATCGAGCAGCGAGGCTCGATAGAATTTTACAGAATTAGTCATACATCGAAATGAGCTGAAATTTAGCGAGCACTCGATAGACTCATTTACAAAACTGCCCTCAAAATTTCAGAAAATTACAAGACACCTAGCTATCGAAGATGCATGACACGAACAGGTTACTGTTCAGTACTGAGAACTGTTGCTCGCTTGACTCGGCTCCACTCGCAAGAATTATATAAAATTAATGACAGAGTGGAATGAGCTGAAATTTAGAGGGAACAAACTAGACACATTTATATACATTCCCTAAAAATTTTAAAAATTTACGAGACTTCTAGATATGGCGAACAAATCACACGAAATATCAAACTGAACAGTACAACATGCGAAGCTCGATAGAAACTCATTCCCTCGATAGAATTTTACAGAATTGATCACACATTGGAATGAGCTGAAACTTTAAGAACACAATTTAGATACATGTAAAAACATCCTCTTAAAATTTCAAAAATTTACGAGACTTCAAACTGTGTCAAATAATTGACACGATACAGCATACTGTACAGTACCAAAATAACGAAAAATTTATACATAGACGCTAAGGATATGATATAAACCCCACCCCACACTTGAAATTTGCATTGTCCTCAATGTAAAACAAAACTAAAACATACAATACATCAAACAAGCATGGAATGAGACACATAACAAATCACAAATCACACTAAACATGGAGAAAAATAAAGAAAAAGAGAAGGGATAAGAATTCAAATCTGGCAGCCAAGCTTCTCCATCCACATGGGTTGCCTCCCAAGTAGCGCTAAGTTTAACGTCTTCAGCCAGACGGTACCAAGTATCACTCTTTATCTTATGGAACATCCTCGAGAGGTACTTGCTCGACGATATGCTCCATCATCAACTCGTGAAACGGCTTCAATCGATGTCCATTGACTTTGAAAACTTTCCCTGTTTTGTCACTTTTCACAACTACAACACCACTAGGGAAAACATTAGTAACCACAAATGGACCAATCCATCTAGACTGAAGCTTACCTGGAAACAGTTTCAACCTCGAGTTGAAAACCAAGACCTTTTGTCCTACCACAAAAGTCTTGGTCCTGATATTTTGATCATGAAAAGCCTTGGCTTTCTCCTTGTAAATCCTGCTGGACTCATATGCATTGTTCCTGATTTCTGCTAGCTCATTTAGCTGCAGTTTCCTGTGAATCCCAGCCTCATCAATATCGAAATTGAACTGCTTGACCGCCCAATAAGCTTTGTGTTCGAGCTCGACCGGCAGATGACAAGCTTTGCCAAAAACAAGCCTATAAGGGGACATCCCTATAGGTGTTTTGTAAGCTGTTCGGTAAGCCCACAAAGCTTCATCTAATCGCTGACTCCAATCCTTCCTGGTAGGGCCTACGGTCTTCTCAAGGATCTTCTTGATTTCTCGGTTAGACACCTCCACTTGTCCACTGGTTTGAGGATGGTAAGGTGTCGCCACCTTGTGTTGAACATTATATTTCCTCAAGAGCGCAGCGAACGTGCGGTTGCAAAAATGAGAGCCTCCATCGCTAATGATGTACCTAGGTGTGCCAAATCTAGCAAATATGGACTTTAAAAACCTAAGCACAACAGCAGAATCGTTAGTTCGGGTGGCAACTGCCTCCACCCACTTCGACACATAATCAACTGCCAATAGTATGTACACATTAGAATGAGAAGAAGGGAAAGGACCCATGAAATCAATACCCCACACATCGAAAATTTCAACCACAAGAATTGGGTGTTGAGGCATTTGATCCCTAGGACCTAAGTTACCTGTCATCTGACATCTTGGACATGCCTTATAGAATTCATGAGCATCCTTAAAGATGCTAGGCCAATAAAATCCACACTCCAACACCTTGAGTGCAGTTTTCTTTCCCCCGAAATGTCCTCCACCTACATGTGAGTGGCAAAAAGAAAGAATAGAATAAATTTCAGATTCGGGTACGCACATTCGAATGATGGAATCTGGGCAATGTTTCCATAAGTATGGATCATCCCACACATAATATCTGGCCTCCTTCTTCAACTTGTCCTTCTGAGCACGGGTAAAGTTAGTAGGTACCAGTTTTGAAACCTGGTAGTTGACAATATCCGCATACCACGGCTCAGAATCCTGGATAGCAAAAAGTTGCTCATCCGGAAAGCTCTCACGCAAAGGGAGTTTATCCTCCTCCGCATTGGACCCGTGTGTCAACCGACTCAAATGGTCTGCAACCACATTCTCTGTTCCTTTCTTATCTTTGATTTCCACATCGAACTCCTGAAGGAGTAGTAACCACCTAATCAACCTTGGCTTTGCATCCTGCTTTGTCATAAGATATCTTAATGCAGCATGGTCAGAGAAAATAATTACTTTAGTTCCTAACAAATAAGATCTAAATTTCTCTAAAGCGAAGACAACAGCCAAAAGTTCTTTCTCAGTTGTTGAATAGTTTAACTGAGCATCATTAAGGGTTCGAGAAGCATAATAAATCACATGTGGTAACCTCTCAACCCGCTGTCCCAACACAGCACCTACAACATATTTCGATGCATCACACATCAATTCGAACGGAAGGTTCCAGTCTGGTGCTTGGATGATTGGGGCGGTGATTAACAGCTCCTTGAGCTTGTTAAAGGCAGCAAGACAATCTTCAGTAAAATCAAACGTCACACTCTTCTGGAGCAATGCACTGAGAGGTCGGGCTATCTTGGAGAAATCCTTGATAAACCTTCGATAGAAACCTGCATGTCCAAGAAAAGAGCGCACCTCTCTCACAGTAGTGGGAGGTGGTAAAGTACGTATAACATCAACCTTAGCCTTGTCTACCTCAATACCCTTTTCAGAAATTACATGTCCCAAAACAATACCTTGTTCAACCATGAAATGACATTTCTCCCAATTTAACACAAGGTTCTTTTCTACACATCTCTCTAGAACTAGGGACAGATTATTCAAACACGTATCAAAAGAATCACCAAAAACAGAAAAATCATCCATGAATACCTCGATGATCTTCTCCACCATGTCTGAAAAGATGCTCATCATGCATCTCTGGAAAGTAGCTGGTGCATTGCACAACCCAAAAGGCATCCTCCTATAAGCAAACGTGCCAAAAGGACACGTGAACGTAGTCTTCTCCTGGTCCTCTCTGTCAATGGCAATCTGGTTGTAGCCAGAATAACTATCGAGGAAGCAATAATACGCATGACCTGCAAGACGTTCCAACATTTGGTCAATAAAAGGAAGAGGAAAATGATCCTTACGGGTTGTGGCATTAAGCCTGCGGTAGTCAATACAGACTCTCCATCCTGTTTGAACTCTCTTTGGCACCAGCAGATCCTCATCATTTTTAATCACTGTGATGCCCGACTTCTTGGGTACTACCTGCACAGGACTCACCCACTTGCTATCAGATATTGCATAAATAATACCTGCATCGAGAAGTTTGATAACCTCATTCTTCACCACATCCATCATAGGTGGGTTGAGTCTCCGTTGTGGTTCTCTCGTTGGCTTTGCTCCATCTTCAAGGAATATCCTATGAGTACACAATGTTGGATCTATTCCTTTAATGTCTGCAATTGTCCAGCCAATAGCCTCCTTGTACTCTCTGAGCACAGTGATTAGCTTCTCTTCCTGTAACATGGTTAGTTTTGAAGATAAAATGACTGGTAAAGTCTCACCAGTTCCAAGGAATGCATACTTCAAATGCTCAGGCAAAGGCTTGAGCTCAAGCTTTGGTGCTGTTACAATGGAAGGAAGAAGCGTGTCATTAGTAATAGGAAGAGAAAGAGATTTTGAACTACCTCTTATGTATGGCAATGACTCAAGGGCTGCCACAACATCATCGTACGCTTCACCCATCACTAACTCCTCAGCTGAGCTGATTCTCAATGTTTCTTCTTCTTCATCCATGGATCGAACTTGGGTGATCAAATCCTCAAGTTCATCCCACACTTTAGAGCATGGGGAAGTTTCAGATTTCCTCCCCCCTTCTTCAATCGCTTTCTTCAACGCATCCTCATTCTCGTTCACCGAATGCTGCATAAATTCCTGCATGAAATTATCAAATGTATCAATAGAAAAACAGGAATACAAATCATTATCACTAGGATGCTTCATTGCGTCGAAGATGTTGAAGCGGATCTTCTCTTCATCCACTTTCATGGAGAGGGTACCATTGAAACAATCTATCTTGGTCCTAGCGGTCCGTAGGAATGGACGACCAAGTATCAATGGTAGCTCTGATGGTTGAGGCTCTGCCTCCATCTCTAATACGAAGAAATCAGCTGGAAAGATCAACTTACCTACCTGCACCAAAACATCCTCAACAAAACCTCTGGGGTAGCAGTTAGATCGATCAGCTAATTTAATTGTAACACCAGTTTGTTGCAATGCACCAATATTCAAAGTTTTATACACAGAGTATGGCATTAAGTTTATTGATGCACCCAAATCAAGTAAAGCTCCAGTAAAGTTCGTGTTACCAATTGTACATGGGACGGTAAATCGTCCAGGATCACCCATCTTGGGTGGTAGCTTCCTCTGAAGTACCGCTGACACCTTCTCACTCAAGGCCACGGTCTCGGTCCCTGTGAACTTCCTCTTCATTGTACAAAGTTCCTTAAGAAACTTTGCATACTTCGGTATTTGCTTAATCGCATCGAGCAACGGAATGTTCACTTCCACCTTCCGGAATGTATCTAGAATCTCTTGCTCCAATTCATCCTTCTTCTTGTTCTTCAACCTGCCAGGAAATGGAACACGTAAGGGAATTGAAGGAGAAGGTTCAGAAGTCGACTTACCTGATTTTTCATTTGCTGAATTTTTCTGTCCAGGTACGCTCTTCTCTCCCTGATCCTGCAGTAGTGGTGGAAATGGCAGCACCTGTTCTAGGACCGGCTCATCTTCTAAAGATGTTTTTGTAGGCTTTTCAACCTCTTCAATCACTCTTCCACTTCTCAATGTGATCACATTAGCTTCATGTTGAGATCTTGGGTTCTGCACAACTTTACTCTGAAGGGTGCCCTGTTCTCTAGTAGACATTTGTTGTTCCATGTTGTTCATCAGTTTCTCTAGTATTTGGAATGCCTTGCTAGAGTCTCTGTTATGAACCTCTATTCCCTCAAGCTTGGCCATGATGGCAGCTAAAGCGGAATCTGGTACTGAGGATGCTTCCTTTTGTTGTGGCGGCTGGTACTCCTGTCTTACCTTAAAACCTGGGGGTGGATTCAAGATGTTGCTATTGTTTCCATAGCTGAAATTTGGATGATTCCTCCACCCCGGATTGTAAGAATTTGAGTAAGGGTCATTCCTCGCTGCTCTTTGTTGTACAAAGTTCACCTGCTCTTCTTTAGGAATGAATGGACAAGATTCGTTAGTGTGATCTGACATAGAGCATACAGAACATACCTGAGAAACAGATGATGATGATGTCGTTTGGCTCTTGATGGCAGTAGCAATGGACTCCAACTTCTTCTCCATTGCTTTCATTCTCTTGTCCATGTCTGGGTTGGTGGCAACCTCAAATACAGATTGTTGTTTCTTGCTCGCCAACGTTCTCTCTCTTGTATAGAACTGCTTGGTGTTCTCAGCCAATTTCTCGATGGTATCATGAGCTTGCTGACCTGTTTGGTACATAAACATACCTCCACAAGCAGAATCCACTCTTGTCTTGTTGGCTGGCTCTAGACCTTCATAAAAGAAAGTCATCCTGTCCTCTAGATCATACCCATGATGTGGGCATTTCCTCAACAACTCCTTGAAATGACTCCATGCCTCATGAAGCATGTCACCATCTTTTTGTATGAAGCTATTAATCTCCTTCTTCAACTGCTTAGTCTTCTGGGCTGAGAAATACTCCTTCATGAACGTTACCTTCATCTCATCCTAAGATTGTATAGACCTAGGAGCTAAAGAATTGAACCACATCTTCGCTCCTTCCTTCACAGAAAAAGGAAATAAAATTAGTTTCAACACATTAGATTCAACATTTTGTAAATTTTGTGTTGATGCTAAAGCTTCAATCTCAGCTAAATGTTGTTGAGGGTCCTCTGAAAATACCCCCCTATAATGAGGTAGGGCTGATAGTAAAGCAGGAGGTACTAAATAAGTCCCAAGAGCTGGCAACACTATTGGTGATGAATTCCCCTGAGCACTAGGTACAAAGGAATTCATCAACGTTCTTGGTTGTTCTCCCATTGCTGCTCTTTGTGGTGGCGATTGAGGAACTTCTTCTTCTGAATCTGAACTTGTTTCCACCTCAATCTCGGGTTCTGCCACTGTGCCACTCGTGTTTCCAACCTCCAGTTCTGCTTGCCTTTTCTGCTTCCGGTTTTGCTTAGCTGAGCGCTCAATCTCTAAATAAAGTAATAAAGGCTCAGTTCTCCTTGACCTTCGAGTATGCATGCACTAAGTACCTGCACACAAGAGACACGTTACACTACAAAATAAATGAAATAAAACAAAACAAAACTGAAACAAAAGACACGTTAGAATATAAAGACTAGATCTTTCCCCGGCAACGGCGCCAAAATTTGATCGGTGTTTTACCACCCTCAAAAATACCCTATAATGAACTTAATATGCTTGTCAATGCAGTACAATAGTATAGGGGTCAATCCACAGGGAAAGATGAGACTTAATATTCTAAACTACAAACAGACACAAAAGCCAGAAAGCTGACAGACTCGACCACTGGACACTAACGTAATTAATTAAAATAGCTAGACTCGACCTAAAATTACGAAATTAACACTGGACACTAAAGACACCCTATCGAGCTTCGATGCAAAATTTCGATGCAATCGGAGTTCGATAGGTTATCGAACAAAATTATGCAAAACAGAGTACGAAACTGAAACAGAAAACAGAGTATGACTAAAACTAGAATCAATGATAAAATGGGTTAAGGGAAGTGTTATCCACCACCGTCACTCCATCTAGACAACAAATGCTTAACTAAATAATGTAATTTTTATGAATGAAAGATTCCCAGGAAGGCCCCGAGTTGTGAACACAACCTATTACCCGATCCTTATGTTTACAACATTGAAGGTCTGCTTATCAATATTGTCTATCCCTCAAAGAACCCGAAGTCACGGACTCGAATTTACTAAGAGAAACGCATTAAGATTTAGAAAGGGTTTGAGAATCTACAAGGCTTCATAAGTACACTACGGTCGTGTCTTACTAGACCTAGGGTTTCTTATACCAAGCATGTATGGGTTCTACTATTGAAACTTGAGGAAGGTAATAATCACCAACAGCCATCAATTTTCTTAGAATTAGATTCCTAAACATGCATACTAAGCGTGCACTCAAAGCATACATAATCAAGAATCATCACCGTATAAATAACAAAGAAACCTCATTCAAATAACAAAAACAAAATTTAATTAAAGTGCATAAGCAATCTAGATGTCATGAACGGGGCTTCAAAACAGCCCCTTAACAATGGAGTTTAGCTCCTCATGGAATCAGAAAATAAACTCAAATAATCCATGAAAGAAATTGATACAAACGGATGAAGGAGAAACTTGCAGCTTCCTTGCTCTTCGATACGTCCGTCCTCCCCCTGCGTACGTTCTCTTCTTAGCTATTTATATGTTTCAAACTAGCTAGGTTAATTAACCTAGCTAGCAACCCACGTGCCAGCAAAAAGTCCAAAAGCAAATGGACTCCCAAAGTCCAAGTCCAACTCTTCATAATCTCATTATTAAATTAGGACTCTTCTCTTCTTCTCCTTGCTAACCCATCGAACTTCGATAGCCATCGAACTTCGATAGCCATATATATATATATCAAAGTTGATTCACTGGCCAGCATGCATCACGTGCATGCCTCTTCTTTTCAACCCACTTGACATATATATAAACAAAGATGCATGCATGCAGCCATCCTGACACACACCACTTCCCCCACGTACGTCTCTTTGGCAATATAAGTATATATAAATATATAACAACTTCTCTTTTATCACATGCTCGCCAAAACAACTTTCAGAAGGGCTACTTTCTATCGAAGCTCGCCAAGACAAAACCTCATCGAGAAGGTTTCTTCGCCAGGAAATATTATTTAATCCCTTTTCTTCATTTATCTCCAAAATACCTAAAAACAAATAATAATGTTAAATTGCTTAAAAACATAACAAAAGAGCTAAATATAAGGTTCGGTTAAGCACATAAACGTTGCCTAAATATGCAACTATCAATATACATACTCATATGTAGTAACACTTGAAATACCTGAACCTTTTCTTCCTATTCGCTTGAGTAACTAAACAGAAAGTCAATTGACAGTTCAGATAATGTTTTCTTCTTTATATTCTGTTTTTCTTGAAGCTAAAATTCGCTTGAGTAACTAAACAGAAAGTCAATTGACAGTTCAGATAATGTTTTCTTCTTTATATTCTGTTTTTCTTGAAGCTAAAATTAAAAGGATCTATGTATGCAAAGATGTACTTATATGTCTGGTTCACCACTGATTCCGGATAATGATGCTTTTGATAAGATTTCTTACTTCTTTAGTAAAAATTCAAGATTCAACTATATTAGCAGAGACAATTGATGATCCAAGTGACATCTTCATGTTTCAAGTAGCAAGAATTTCAAGATTCAAGATTTCAAGAGTATACTTCGGGATTATGGGTTTTCAAATTCAACGTTTCAAGGTTTGGGATTTCTGGTGCAGCGGAAGGAAAAATTTGGTGGTGGTAATTCAGGGTTTTTTAAAATTCAGGAATTTAGCTATGATGCCAAGTAGAAAAGCATTTCAAGGAGAATTCAATGATTTCATTCATCCCAAGTTTGAGGTTAATATAGATTTACAAGTAGTTTCCCAAAAGAAAAAAATATCTACACAATCTTGTCATATCTATAAAAGTTAATGCTAATTACAATAGGAATATTCCAACATATTCGTTAAAAAATAGGGGTTGTACTAAATTGAATTCAAGTGCAACTTTATAGACTAACCAACCAATGTGGATGATTATGATCGGAACCACTTCTCTCCACCGGTTGTGACGTTTCACAACCATGAGTGTATCCCACGATTTAATTGCCGTCATTGATCTAATCATGCTCTTGTTGTGGTCTTTGTAACAAATTATAACCCTCAAAATTTCAAACCCACTTACCCAACTCGTTCAGACAGAGACACCCCCTCATTCATTCATGCTTTCTCTGGATCGAAATGGAGATTAAGTTGATGACTGTGCTTCACGGAAGATGTAGACTTTGAAATTGAGAGAAGGGAAAGTGGATCGGGAGCCTCGAAGAATCTAGACTGATAACGCATAAAACATGCATCAAATATTAACACAAAGTAGACACTCAACACATAGTTCACACGTATGCAATTTAAAACCCTTCTTTGTAGATGTAGTATTGATAAGTAGGGATCGTTCTTAACCGGGGATTGAGGGCACTAATGCATGACAAAGTTTATAAACACAAAAGTACATGTATGGGGGGGGGGGGTTTATAAGTTGGTTTTTAATTATCTAATTTATTTACTAAAAACATCTCAAACATAACACATAATTCTAGGACTCTAACATGCATTGACTCATAGACAAGCAAACACGTAGAAGACCCTAAAACACATACCATGTTTTGAAACAAAAAAAAAACCTAATTAATTATATATAAGTGATCATCTTATTCCTTACCTTCATTCAAACATGGCATATATACATCTCTCAACAACCTACGAAATTCTATCACTCAAATTCTCAAAACACATGCATATTTCATATTTTGTGCTCGGAATCCCCTATATCTAAGATCAAAGCATTAAGAACCAAATACACATGCAAGTTTCAAATAAAAGTAATAAAACACATGGAAGATTTATTGAAAGACATATAATTCATGAAACCAAATAAAATCATCCAAAACACACAACCAAGTTTAATACACAAAAAGAGACTACGGAGTAAAGAGATCATAGTTACACTTTTATAGCTTCGGAATCCCCTAAGGCTACTCAAGAGCACTAGATTTCTTTGGTGGAAGACGCTCGGAAACCTATACGTCGGTGGAAGAAGAGATGCGGCGTTATGATGGTGTAGTCGGCTTCTTGAGGATGTCAGCTTAATTTGTGGGTAGAAGGAGAGTATTTGGCAGAGCATAGGCGTAAGAATGAGTGATGATTTTGTTCTGGCCAAATCTCCCTTTATATAGGCTAAGCAAAACCTAATTCGACTCATTCTAGGACTCTAACTACTCCACCCGGGTAACCTGACTATTCTCCACAAAAACAGGAATTTCTCTCGTTCTAGAACTCCAAATCGTGTGATTCTAGTTGCGTTGGAAACTAAACTTCTAGAGATTTCCAACCATATGCTAACTGCATCTAGATTCATCCGGATATGTTCACAGTGATCTTTCGAAGTGGGCTGATGTACAAAGGCCGATTTCTGATAATTCATTTTAATCCATCTTCTTTCTTTGGGTTTCTTTGGACATGCTCTTGGTCTTTGACCCATCTTCATTAATCTTGGTCCATTCTTGAGTAATTTGGGCTCCCATTCAGCAATAGGACATTTTCAATATATAAGCAAGTTCGTGACAAATCATTCTTCCAGGTGGACTAGGATTTCAATTCTTCTCCAATCACAATTAGGAAAGGTTTCCTTTATCAATTAGGAAAGATCCGAACACTTCCTCTTCACTTAAGGAAATATTTTGCACATGTGTTCCGAATTCACTTTCTTATTCTCCCAATGACTTCTACTCCAACAAGGATCCTAGTCGAAATAGGATTCTTCATTTTTCTGCGCTTTTGCTCCATTTTGCATCCTTTATTGTTCCTCCTTTATTTTCAACCTAAAAACATAAAGTAAGTTAGAAACATATTTACTAAGGTCAAAACAAAGCTTATTGTAAAGAGAAAGACGTTAAGAATCAAGCATAAAATGCGTAGATCATAGACCACTTGACAGAGATGGTGGCGACGGTATGGAAGGAGTGAATCACATTGAAAAATGGAGGGAGGTGGAGGGAGTGAAGAGGATGAAGGATACGGCGGTGTAGAGCTGGAACGACAACATTGCTACTTCACATGTCTTGAAATGTAGATAGAGTAACAATATCAATCTTTTAGCAGATTTTTGTTCTTTTGAGGTCAATTAAAGTTTATGTATGCAGTGTCAAGAATGAAATCTGATATGCATACCCCTCAGAATCGAATCTCCTAGTCCTAGTAAACACTAAAATCTTCATTTTCTCACACATCTGTCATCTATTTGCCTACAAAATGAGCACCAATCAAACCAAACAAAAGCAGAGCAAAAATTTGATCTTTAAACTGACAATATCTAGTTGTCATAATCAAACATACACATAGTGCAGTTATCTACTGATTACATGCCCATTAAACACTAATCAAAATACAAGGGAGCTTGGTTCACTAAGTCATTTTCACAAACAGCTTGCATGCACAAAATATAAGAGCTTCAGAATTAGTTGTCGTCTTCGAAAACAAGTCCATCACCTTCAAATCCACGTCTGAGATCACAAATTTTGTCCTACACATGTTCCGAAACCGGCACGACGGACAACATCGGCTGCCGAAATATAGCAAAACCCTTGAATGTAGGGAGTGTCTGTCTGGACGGGTTGGATAAGTGGATTTGAAACTTTGAGGGTTATAATCTACTACAAAGACCAGAGAGAGAGAGCATGATTGAATCAATGGCTGCAATTAAATCATGGGATACACTCATGGTTGTGAATCTTCACAACTGGGGGAGAGAAGTTGCTAAGGTTTATGATTGTTGATCAAAAAGTGGTTAAGCTCAGGCAGTGTGCAAACATTCTCTCTCATATGATTGTTGGGTCAACTTTGGAAGACTACTGAGGACAATGTGATATCCACTTTGGCGTGCTGGCTTGCTGGCCTTGTGGTTGTTGTTTTTTGTGAAGTAAGGACTTGGGGCTACCCTGAACTCTTGATTAATGAAATGGTTGAAAACAAGGGGGGACATAAAGCTTATACCTCATACAAAGAGAAACAGCCGAAATACTATCCGGCGACTCAATTACAATGTATCCAAAACTTCATCATTTAGCAAAGAGTGCATCATAAGCTACTCCAATTGCTTTACAAATAAGGCGACATAGTCACAGAAAGATAACACGCACGTGGTGATGTATCAATTCACTTTGAACAGCTTTCATACTATGCTGCCGAACGGAACTTCCGTCGACACTACATTTCATCCTGCCACTAGGAAGGAGTGCCCAAGAAATGAACCACCGAACGTTCTGACCGACAAGGCACCAAACGTGCACAGCCTGGGACAAAGTCCACTTCTGCTTGCCTCATACGGGTACAAGCTTATTCTAACCGAAAATAATAAAACAATGAAAATTAACTTAAAATTGAAAGTATTAAAATAAATGAAACATAGGTCAAGGGCAATACCTCAGACCAAGTACTTGATCCCAAGTAACTAATAGTATGTAACTCTCTTGTACTTAATTATTCTAAAAATACTTCGTTTATTTATTTAGTTTTCAGTAATTAACTGTGTTTTTTTATTTAGGTTATTTGGAGAAAAATACAAAAAAGAGCAATAAAAGGGAAATTCAATTCAAATAAGGATTGGTGATGTGACAAGTTCAGGCGGCGATGACTCAGCCCTATGTTGATAAGGAGAAGGCCCAAGGTCAAACCTATATAAGCATACTTTGAAGATAAATTTGGGGTTGTTCAATTTTGAGAGAAAGAGCTAAAGAAGGAGAAAGAAGCCGCAACCAGGAATTCCCAGCCGTCAGTCTTCAATCCATCGAAGATTGATCTTCAACCCATCGAAGACGTCCTGCCAAAGATTTTAGAGTTTTGGTTTAATTCTTCCTTCTTCATCATATTTTTCTATCATATTCTCTTGACTATGAGTTGCTAAACTTCCTTAGTTAGGGGCTGATCGAAGCCCTGAATATGTTTCGATTTTGAACCCCTTGTGATTTTAATAACTATTGGATGAGTTTTATTCACTGTTATATCATTGATGATTTCTACTATATTTTCCTGGGGTCGAAACTTTGATGCATTTAGTAGTATCTATAATCTAGAATGTGTACATGATCATCATATCATTGCATGATCATTAGAGATAAGACAGGCTCCTGTGTGAATAAGACTTTGGTGATGCAAGAGCACCCATCATAGTAGCTCTTGAAGTCTTGTTGTTTCTTAGACACTCTATGAATCTTAATGACTTAGGTTAGGTAGATTTGGACCCATCATAGTATCACGTCTCATAGTTTAAGATCACGTTAAGCCAGGTAATCAATCCGGATAACATGCAAAGCAAGAGAGTGTAATACGTAAGATGTCTTAATCATAGCTCATACGTGGGAAAAATTCATCCATTGTTGTTAAAGTTAGGGTTATGGTAGATCGAGCATGTTTAGGGTGGAGAGAAGTTTCTAATATTCATCTTTATCTGATTTTCATCAATATTTACTTTATTGAAATTTACGTTTTTCTGCATTAGCTGTAGATATGCCGAATTATTTTGGCAACCAAAACAACTCTGAATACCCTTAAATTTTGTGTGGTAGTCCGTCACTGAGTCTAGTTTATTGTATTAAATTTTAGTAGTATTTGGTTTAGTCTAGGTTGGGTTCGTAAATTAGTTAATGTCCAGTGTTCAAGTCTGTCATATTTCTGGCTTACACGTCTTTTTGTGTTTCTTGTGTTCTTGAGTCTTAGTTTCATCAATCATCTGTGAGTAATGATCTCTATTTTCCATTAAACTACATTGATCTGATTGCCATATAAATAGGGTATCTTTGAAGGTGCTTATGCGCCTATCAGTAGCAAAGACAAAGCCTAGCCCAAATCCATTCTAGCCTCTGTGGCAAACAACCCACATGGATCCCGAACACACCCATCGGTGCCGCCATTAGTCAGTCGTGCACCACCGATCAGCACAACGCACGACCATGCCTCCAGCCGAACAACCATTATCCCACGGTCAACCAAACCACTCAAAACAGCACAAAGCCAAAAGCATGTTAATCAAACCCAAGGTTCGACAAAAACACAGTCGTGAAACAACGCACTTCAATGTTAGACCAAAGGATGAGAGCCGCGCCGACTGGAAGCAGCCAGACCAGGTAGATTCGCCATCGAACAACCATCTTCCATCTTCACTGACGCCACAAACACCAAGTGAACCCAAGCTTGACATCGCCCCGCAGCCCGTCTCACTCCTACGTCCACCGCCATCCATCACCGGGACGGGGACAACACCTATCTGGTAGCACCCTAGGATGCCGGTGAAGCCAGATGCCGCAACCGACAAAGCCAGGGCCACCGGACGAGCAACAGTAACAAAAAAGATTTTAGTATTCAGGGCGATGCTTTCTTCTCTCTAGTTTTTTTTTTCATCGTGCCTTGTGGTTGTTATTGGGTGCGGAGTTGAAATCTAAGTGTTTAGGAAGATATAAGATACATGTGATTTCATAAATAAATTGCACTCATAGACAGATACATATATGCTTATAAAAATTTATAACTACGGCTGCTGATTGGAGTGACCTATAGTCCTATACAAACAAACAATGAAACAGATATAGGAATCTTTCAATGAACCAGATTAAAGTTTGCGAATGTTCCTCCAAATACTGCCCATTGAAGCTTGTCCATCACCACTTAATGCCCTCAACTCTGCGTTTAATCACTCTACTGCCATTGCTCGTCTCCTTGGTTGCTGGACTGCCAGACTATTGACACCAGATTTCTTTTTACTCATGAACAAAACGTGTCTTGCTGCATTTTGATTTCTTTTGTATTGATCATGAAAGTAGCTGCGTAATTCTGCAGAGGATGGAATTAAAGACGCGCAATATTCATTTCCAGATTGCTAGCAGTCCTAGCACGTACTAAAGTAGTTTGACTAGTTGACATTTAATGCGAAATTCCCAGAATTTTAATCATAAAGGAAGATCCTTGGTGTTCAACCGAGGAATATACTTGAATGGCAATGAGTGCAATTAGTGAGTAATGGCAACCCAATTATATATGTATATACTGTTTCTACCGAATTACGCGGGACGTAGTCTAGCAGAAGCAAGTACGAGCTCTTCTTCTCGTCCGAACGCTCGAGCTGTTCGGATGGTCGGACGCTTCTTCTCTCTTCGGGTGTTCGGGTATGCGTGTTCGGGTTCGGCTGTTAGAAGAATACAACGACAAATGGGCGGTCAGATGGTCGAGACAGGGGTGACTTGCCTTCAACGCTCCGATGCCTAAGTTAGAAGATGTATTTGATATAACAGTCAAACGAACGTGCGAGAAAGTAGGTTGAAGTGTTTAATGGAATTGAATGCTATTGAATGAGTTGTTCTTCTTACCTGTAGTAAATGCCTTACCTATATAGGTGGTTGAGATTGTTGTTTGCCTGTGTTCTTCGATGTGGGATAGAGCCGTTTTGTTGTCATGAGGAGCGAACATTCGGGCGTGCGCCTGTCGGGCGCGTGCGCGCTCGGATGGGGTCGGTCTTGCGGGCGAAGTTGTAGCCTTCCTGGTGGTCTTTCGAGTGGTCGAGTAGGTGTTAGTCACCTGCTTAATTGGATAAGTATGTTTAATCAACGAACTAATGCTGCTATACTAACAAGTCCCCCAAGTCCCCAAGTCAAAGAGATCTTTCTTGACTGGGGAGTTGAAAAAAGGGTTGTGCGATTAAACAAAATACTTATCCGATTGAGCAGTGATGCGTGGTCCTGTAACCCCCAAGTCCCCCAACTCTCCGGTCAAGAAAGGGCTCGCTGGACAGAGTGGGTACCTGTGCGTCCGATTGTGTACCTGTTCGTGCGGTCGTGTACCCGGGGCCCGACCTCCCAAACGAGTCTTGCTGTTTGGAGTCGTGCACCCTGTGGAGCTGTTCGGGCGAATATGGATGCAGATGTTTATGATATAGATATAAGTATGTATGGGTGAATGAGTGTGAATGTGTATGAGTGAATGAGTATGCGGATGTTTGTGTATGATGATGTGGGTGTTGATGTATGCATGTTTGTGGATGTATGCGTGTATGACCGTGGTGTTCATCGGTCTTAGCACGCGCAAGGAGGGGACGGACCCCATGCCTTAGGAGGGGACGGACCCCATGCCCGTGCCGCCTAATCCAGCGAGTCGAACGTTAACGTTACGCACGCGGAGGGGAGGGGCCCCATGCCCGTGCCGCCTATCAGTCTTAGCGCGTGCAAGGAGGGGACGGACCCCATGCCCGTGCCGCCTAATCCGGCGAGTCGAACGTTAACGTTATGCGCGCGGAGGGGAGGGGCCCCATGCCCGTGCCGCCCATCGGTCTTAGCGCGTGCAAGGAGGGGACGGACCCCATGCCCATGCCGCCTAATTCGGTGAATCGAATGTTAACGTTACGCGCGCGGAGGGGGGGCCCATGCCCGTGCGGCGTAAGTTCTTCATTTAGCGCTTGCACGCTGGAAGGAAACTCAGATGTTGATCCTCTTCTGGGACGCCTAAATGGTCTTGCACTAACCTAGTGGGGTGACGTTTTTTACTTGCCCGTGAGGTTTCTCGGGCGCTTGGTCGTGCGGGTGGTGCGTGCGCCAGTCCGAATGACGGGAGTCGTGACGTGTATTGTCTTGCCTGGGGTGGGGTGATGTTTTGTCTGACGAGACGCTTGAGGTGACATTCCTTTTGACTTCTTCTTGGGAACCGTTGTGTAATAAATGCTAGCCGGCGTAATTAATGCTTGCGTGCCCTGTGCATTAAATGCTGATGACGTAGTAATTGCTCGAAGGTCAGGCGTCAGGCGCGTGGGAGCGTGGGGTGCTGCATGGCTGACACGTGACGAGTCGTGGGAGATCGTTCTAGGGTTTTAAAAACGAGGCGGGAAGCTGAAGGATGAGCGCAGTTACTTAAGTGGGTAAGTAAACCGCCTCGGGGCCACGTGTCACCATCTGACTGTGGACACGCGAAAATGGACGGCTGGCGTTCGTTGGTGTGTCCCGTGTGATCAGTATAAATAGGCTCTTCTGGTGTTGTCTTCTCCATCACTTTCACTTTTTACTGAAACTCTGCAAAATTTACTCTGCACACCGCTCATCGTTGTCACTCTGTGTCCTTGCTTTCTTGCCGGAATCTTTTCTCGACGTGCCATCTCCACCTTCAATCAATCTCTGGTGAGGCCCTTGAACTTGTTTTTGCTTTCTTTTCCGTTCTGTTTTTGGTTTTTCCGGTTACTTTCCGTTTCTCTCCACGGTTTCTGGGTTTCTTTTGTCTTTTTCTGGGTTTGCGTCTAAAGAACAGGGCGTGTTCTTGAGGCGTGTCTGGTTTGGGGTAAATTTTCTGGATTTTTTTGTTTCTGGTAGTTTGTTTTTTTTTGCTAAGTGTTTGTGGGTTTCGCGTGCGTGCGTCTAGGAGATGGAGCCAATAGAGATATCGAGCGGCATGTCACGTGAGCGGATATACGTATCGGGGGCGGGGTGGGTTAGTTGTAGTTCGTATACGAGCGGGTCGGACTCACCCTCGTCCGATTCTGTGATGAGTGTAACGCCTCTTCGGTTCATCCCTAACGCTTCTCCTCTTCGGATCAAGAACAAGCGCTCGCTGCCGCAGGGTTAGGGGAATCGTCTGGGTCATCAGGTGGGTCTTCACCCTCTTCTGGGCCGTGGGGGGAGGAGCACGTGCAGTAGGAGGCGCCCGTGCCCCAGTTCGCGGAAGGCGGTCACGTACACTGGGTGTTGCCGGATGGGGTTCCAGTTCAAGAGCCTGAGCGTGCGCCGTCCGTGAAGGAGATGGCGAGGTGGGCGCACGACTACCATATCCCAAGTTCCGTGAGGCTGCGGATCCCCGGCAAGGGCGACACGTTCACTCGACCTCCGCCCGGCCACGTCTGCCTCAGTAAGTTTCACCTGAAGGCTGGGATAAAGCTGCCCCTGCATCCCTTCTTTCAGTACATGCTGGCGCTCCTGAAGATCTCTCTTGGCCAGTGTGGGCCCACGCTCACCCGCACGCTCGTTGCTATGTTTAATATCTTCCGGGTGAGCGGGATGGATCAACCAACGCGGGCGGAGTTCCTCCATTTCTTCCGTCTCCAGTACTCTACCCGCCAGAGGGACTCGAGGACCTTCACGGTGGAGCCTCGCGTGAAGTGGTGGCTGGTCGACCCGCCAAGCTCATCGACCTCCTAGCGCACGATCAACTGCCTGGTCGGAGGAGACTAGGAGTTCGGCTCATTCGCCCCAGAGTACGCGGCCAATGCCGACCGAATCGATCGAGTCCCCCAATTCTTCCATTCGCTCGATACGAACGAGTATCCGCTCACGCCCGTTGAAGAGGCCAGGATAGCTCGGTTGAAGTTCGTTTTCGACCCTACGCCCGAGGCGAGATATTTCTGGGCAGCGTGTCACCGAGACCTGATCGAGCGCACACGTCTCGCCAAAGCGCCCGGTCCATTTGGGCTTTATAGTTCTCTTACATGCCAGTAGAAATAAAATAATCCGAGTGTTAATTATGTTGCTAACCTTCCGTTTGTGTATTTTGCAGCCAAGATGACCAAGTCGAAGGCGACTGAGAAAGATGAGGCTCTCAAGCGCCGCATGGCTACCTTGCTGTCGACTGCCGAGAACGTGCGGAAGGTCGCGGATGACGGGCGCAGGGGTCTCGTTGTGGGGAGCAGCGTGCAGGCGAAGATCCCCAATCCGAATGTTGCAGATTGCGCCCCGCCCGTTCGCACGTCCCAGGCGACCGTCCCCCACCCGCGTCCAAACACCACCTCTGTCCCCAAGGGTCAAGACCGGGCCGAGCGCGAACGCCTCCACCAGGAGAAGGAGCAGCGGCATGTGGATCGTGACCAACGCCGGGTGGAGCAGAGGGATAGGCAGGAGGCCTCACAGAGTTCGGGTGGGCGGAGCCGGTCCCATAGTGGTGCAGATCTCCCTCTCAGCGCGTCTGAGCAAGAGGGCAGTGCCGAGCGTCCGCTGAAGTGCACACGGATAGATGCTACTGGGGATGCACTCGCCTTCTACGAGCCCCTCATTGCCGCCATGGCCTCGAGTGTGAAGTCTGCCAATGGTCTGCTGCCGTCGGGCCCTCATCCCGTGGACGACCTGGACCGGGCCCTCAATGCATACATGATGCTGCAGCTTAAGCTCTTCGCCCTGCGCGTGCGGGACACTGCCGATCGTGAGGTGGCGACGCTAAAGGCGGAGTTGCGTGAAGTCACTCTGTCTCAGAAGAAGCTGCAGCATGGTCTCTCTAAGGCCAACGAGCTGGCGGATCGCCAGCTCCGATAGCTCCATGAGGCCGCGGAACGCGAGGCTGTGCTGAAGGCGGAGCGGGACAACGTCCTCGCTGCTGTGGAGGACGCGCGCACAGAGGCGGTCAACAAACTAGCGGAGACTGAGCGCCAGGCATGGACCATGGAACGGGTCAAGAAGGCCCAAGCGGAGGCGGTTGCTGCCTTCAAGGAGTCTTCGGATTTTTTGGAGTTAGTGGCTGCTGAAGCTGACGGGCAGGTGGCCGAATTCCAGGAGGTCGTGTTCCCGTTCCTGGACCTGGAGCGCTACCGTGCGCACCTGTAGTCGCTGGCGAGTAGGGCGTCCGCGGAGCCGGAGGAGCCTGAGCGTGCGGAGCAGTCCGAGGAGGCGGCTGAGGAGGCGGGGCAATAATGTAGATTTTTTTTCCTTTCTTTTATAATAGTATAGTTTGTGACTGGCTGTTCGTGCCCATTTTTCAGTAAATATAATGAAGTTTCTTTTCTTTCCGTATGTGTGCATTTTACTTTTGTTGCTTCTTTTTTTTTGGCATCTTTTGAATAGTTCATGCATGCGTACGCTCTTCATTTTTTTGCTATGGTATTTTAACCGTGTTACATCAACGCGAACAGTCTCTCCCCAGTCCCCCGAGTATCGGGCGGGCGGGTCAAGAACATACAAACGTAACAACAAAAGTTACTTTAATGAAAATAAGTACATAACACAGCAAAGTTTAATGAAAGTATTTCCTCAAGTGCTGGATGTTCCACGGGTGTCGCAGTCGTTGACCTTGCATGTCCCTAAGGTAGAAGGTGCTGGTGCTTACCACCTCGTCCACGACATACGGACCTTCCCATGACGGGCAAAATGCCTTGACCTTTTGTTGGATTGCCTTCATTACCCAATCCCCCTGTTGGATTGGTCGAGCCCGAATACGCTGGTTATATAATCGAGCGATCCTCTGCTTGTTCGCAGTGTTGTGGAGATGCACAGTGTCTCTCTGCTCCTCCAGTAGATCATTGTTGAGTCGTAGTCCTTTGTCGTTCATGCTCGGATCGTACCCCTCGATCTGTGGGCTCTGGTGGGTGATTTCCAAAGGTAGCACAGCTTCCGTTCCGAACGTCAGACTGAGCGGCGTTTCGCCCGTGGCTGAGTTGGCGGTCGTTCGGATGGACCATAGGATCTCTGAGATGATCTCGGGCCAGCGCCCGTATCCTGCTTCTCCGGGCTCGATGTCTTCGATCTTCTTCTTGATGCCTGCCTTGATGATTTTGTTCGCTGCCTCCACCTGTCCGTTTGTCTGAGGGTGCACTGGTGATGCGAACACGAGATCCGTTCCCTGTCGTTTGCAGAAGGCCGTGAGCCGAGGGTTGTTGAACTGTGGCCCGTTGTCCGTGATGATGCTGATCGGTGTCCCGTAGCGACAAAAGAGGAAACGCCAGAGGAAGCGTTCGACCTTTTCTGTCGTGATCTTTGCCATTGGCTGGGATTCAATGAACTTGGTGTCGTAGTCGATGATGACGATCAGGTACCTGTACTGCCCCTTTGATTTTGGGAGCTCCCCGATTAGGTCCAGTCCCCACTGTGCGAATGGTACGGGCGATAGGAGGATGGGCAGTGGGACGGCGGGTGTGTAGTGGTGATGTGCGTGCAGCTGGCATTGGTGGCATTTGCTCGTTAGTGCTGTGGCGTCCGCGTGGATGGTGGGCCACCAGAATCCACACCGAAGGGCCTTGTGTGCGATCGATCTGGCGCTTGCATGGTGGCTGCACGTGCCCGAGTGGATTTCTTGTAGGATTAAGTTGCCCTTTGTTGGAGTGACGCACTTGAGGCTTGCCCAAGTCCTCCCTTGTCGATACAGCGCTCCATCCCGCATGCTGAAGTTTGCCGGGCGCGCGACGATGGTTCTGGCTTCTCGCCTGTCCTCTGGTAACTCTCCTCTCGCCTTGTATGCGATGAGTACGTCCATGTAGCTGTGCTCATGTGGTTCGATTGCCAGGATTTGTTCTGCTCCCGAGATGCTCGGTCGCCGCAGCATTTCGACAATCCGCTGCCCTGGTCCCGTGTGCACGGAAGCCGTGGCCAATCGGGCGAGCCTGTCTGCCTTCGCGTTGAGCCCCCGGTGGATGTGGTTGATGTTGACGTAGTTGAACCTGCTGATCAGCGCCTTCGCGTGCTTTAGATAGGCGATCATGGACTCCCCCTTCGCTTGGAATTCCCCTCCGACCTGGCTCACCACCAACTGCGAGTCACTGAATACATTGAGGTCGGGCGCCTCCGAGTTTTTGGCCAGCTGTTGGCCCGCGATGAGCGCTTCGTATTCGGCCTCGTTGTTGGTCGTCTTGAATTCAAATTTGAGGGCGTACTCCGCGTTTACCCCTCCTGGCCCGGTTAGGATGATCCCGGCGCCGCTCACATTCTTCGTGCATGAACCGTCGACGTAGAGGTTCCATTCCGACAATGGTCCTTCCTTGACCCCTAGTTTGTCGGATGCCCCTACCGTCGGGCCGTCGGGTGCGTCGACCGATGTCGCCTCTGCTTCCGTGTATTCGACGATGAAGTCCGCCACTGCTTGTCCTTTGATTGCCGTTTGGGGTTTGTACTGGAGATCGAACTCGCTGAGCTCGATAGCCCACTTCGCCAGGCGGCCACTGTGATCGGGCGATTGGAGGATCGGGTGCAGGGGTACGTTCGTGAGGATGTGGATGCTGTGCGCTTGGAAGTATGGCCTCAACCGTCGGGCGGCGGTGATGAGTGCAAGCGCCATCTTTTCGATTGTCGGATATCGGGTCTCAGCGCCTGTCATGCCCTTCCCTGAGAAGAAAACGGGCAGTTCCGTGCAGTCCTCCCGGCGAATGAGGGCTGAACTGACGGCTGTGAGGGAGGCGGCCAGGTAAATGTATAGTATCTCCCCTCGAACGGGTCTGGAGAGGAGTGGGATGGACGCCAGGTACTCCTTGATCTGAAGAAAAGATGTCTCGCATTCGGGCGTCCATGCGACCTCCCGCTTGTTCGTCGTTCGGAGAGCCTTGAAGAAGGGGGCGCATCTGTCTGAGTAGCGAGATATGAACCTATTCAGTGATGCGAGCTTGCCCGTGAGGCTCTGCTGGTCTGCTTTCTTGACGGGCGGCTTCATGTCGATGATTGCCCTCACCTTGGCGGGCGCAGCTTCGATTCCCCGCTAGCTGACGATATACCCCAGGAATTTGCTATTGGTGACTCCGAATGTGCACTTGGCCAGGTTTAACCTCATGTCGTTCCTGATGAGAACGTCGAGCACAGTCCCCAAGTTCTGGATGTGGTCGATCGCCTGAACGCTCTTTACCAGTATGTCATCCACGTACACGTCCACGATGTTACCGATCAGGCCATGGAACATCGCGTTCATGAGTCTCTGGTACGTGGAGCCAGCGTTCTTCAACCGGAATGGCATAATGACGTAGCAGTATAGGCCCTTGTCCGTGACGAATGTTGTTGCCTCCTGGTCCTCGGGGTCCATGAAGATTTGGTTGTAGCCTGAGTATGCGTCCATTATAGATAGGAGCTCGTGCCCGGCTGTCGCGTCTACCAACTGGTCGATCCTTGGCAGAGGGAAGCTGTCCTTTGGGCACGTCTTGTTGATGTCGCTGTAATCGATGCACATCCTTCATTTTTTGTTGTTCTTCGGCACCATTACAGCGTTGGAGATCCATTTCGGGTAATCCACCTTGCGGATAAACCTGATGCCCAGTAGTCGATCCACCTCTTCATGAATCGCTGCGTAGTGTTCCGCCTTATACGCCTGTCGCTTCTGTTTTACTGCCCGTGCGCCGGCGTTGACGCTCAGCTTGTGGGATATGATGTTTATGCTGATCCTGGGCATGTCCTTGTATGACCATGCGAACACTTCCTGCTTTTCTTTTAGCAGTGCGATCAGCCGCTCGGCTATCGTGGGAGCTAACGATGCTCCGACCTGGATCGTCCTCTCCGGATGCTCGGAGGATAGCTGGACCGTCCTCAGCTCTTCGCGCTCGGGAACGGGGGATACTGCCATCAGCCCGTCACGCGGGTCGTCCAGTACTTCCATTTCTGGTGCCGATTCCTCCATGGCGAGGACCTCTTGTCTATTCTGGGGCTTCATTGCATCTTCGTAGTTGTACCCTCGGACGTGTCCAACCCCGTGCTCTATTGGGAACCGTCCCAAAAGCATGTGCCCTGCAATGATCAGCTTCAGCCTGTTGATCCCCGGCCTCCCGAGTATGGCGTTGTATGGGGAGGGGGTGTCCATGACGACGAAGTCCGTCTGGACCTCGTTGTGCGGAGAGTCGGGGGCGCCGATCCCAACCCGAATGTTGTCGCTTCCGATCGGGTATGATGTTTCGCCCGTGAAGCTGGCGACGCACTCGTGGTCTTGCGTCATTTTGTGTGCGGGCCTGCCAAGCGCCGTGTACGTATCCAGATAAATCACGTTCACGGACGCCCCGTTGTCCACCAGCACCCTTTTCAAGAGGAATCGGTCTATGATCGCATCGATCATGAAAGGCAGGGTGCTGTCCTTTGGGCCTCCTTCTTCGTCCTCCGCCGTGAAACTGATGGTTGGCGGCTCTCTCCTTCCTGCTTTGCTTGTTCTTCCCGCCCCGATCGTCAGCACCTCCCTGCTCGAACGATCGGGCGACGAAGTCCCCTCCTTGCGCTTCCCCCCGGATATCGTGCTGATAGTCCCCCGGGTCTCGATATTTGCCTCGCGTGGTCGCTCCTCTGCCCTAGGAGGGGTGATCCGACCGTCCTTCTGTATGTCCCTAAGGACCTTCTTCAGCATGACGCAGTCGTTGGTGTGGTGGGTGGCGGTGTGGTGGTACTCGCACTAGATGTCTGGGGTCCGACCGAGCGGAGTCCTCTCTTTCGACACGTTGTTCGGCGGCTAAATCTGGGCGCCGGTGCTGGCGGCAGGCGGGCCCCTTGTGGCGCTGGTCCCCTCGCCTGGTTGTGCCGGTTGTTCTGATAGTTGCGGGGGGACGGCCTCCGGTGATTCTGTCCTTGCGTGTCTCGGCCTCTTTTATAGCCCCCGGTTGGCTCTCCGTCGTCCGCGGGTTGTCACGGTTGAGCGCTCGCGTCCTTCGGCCTGTTGGTGCTAGACTCGGAGGTGGACCCGTACACCCGCGTCTCCACTAACGCCTTCTGTACGATCAGGTCCATGATCTCGTCGTAGTCGAGATGCTCTTTCCTCATCAGCTTTTCTATGAACGGCGTGGCGAGCATGTTGTCCATCAGGGCTATCTTGGCCACTCGCTTGTCGAGATCCCTGCATGTTCTCGCCAGTGTCCTCCACCGGTTGATATAGCTTGACAGGCTCTCGTCCATCCCCTGGCGGACCTTGAGTAGGATACCCGTGATGTTGTACTTCCCTTGGAGCCTATAGCGCCGCTGGAAGCTCTCCGCCAATTCAAGGAACGAATGGATGGAGCCTGGCGGAATCTCGTAGAACCAACTCCTGGCTTCTTCGGTCAGCGTCTCCTGGAACAGGAAACACAGGATTGAATCCGAATACCTGGTTCCGTCCGTGGCGGATCGAAATTCATCGATGTGTGTACGGGGATCCCCACTTCCGTCGAACCGGGTGATCTTTGCTGTCTTCGCGTGGAGGTCTCTTCCCCTCTCTAGTATGTGCGCCGAGAACGGGCTGACCCGGGGGGTGAACATCCCACCTTGCCCGGCAAGCTTGTCTTTCCGTAGGCCCGAGACTTCCTCCGCCAATTCCTCCATCCTCCGAAGGATCAGGATGTTGTCCGTCGGGGGTGCCGATTCTGTTTCTACCGAATTACGCGCGGGGGCGTAACGGGGCAGAAGCAACACGAATACACCTCTCTCCTCCTGGTGCGTCCGAGCGCCGAGGTTGCCTGGATGGACGGGCGCTCTCCTTCTCTTCGTGCGTGCGAGCTCTCCTTCCCTCGGGCGGTCGGGCGCACGCGGCTGTTAGAAGAATACAGCAATGAAACAGGCGGTCAAGGGTCGAGACGGGGTGGCCCGCCTTCAATGCTCTGATGCCTAAGTCAGATGATGTATTGGATATAACAGTCAAGCGAAAATGCGAATAGAATGATGAATCGAGTGAGTCAGCTGGCTCTCGATGGGATGATCTTACCTGTAATAAATACCTGATATATATAGGTGGTTGAGTTTGGAGTTCGATGGTGTTCTTCGATGTGGGACTGGTGTACTTGCTGGTGTGTGATTCGTACGTTCAAGCGTGCGCCTAGCGGGCGCGTGTGCGCTCGGATGGGGCCAGTCTGGTGAGTGAAGTTGGAGCCTCCTTGGTGGTCTTGCATGTGGTGTGGTAGGTGTTACTAATCTGCTTAAGTGGATAAGTATGTTAATCGTACAACTAATGATGCAATACTAACAAGTCCCCCAAGTTCCCAAGTCAAAGAGAACTTTCTTGACTGGGGAGTTGAAAAAAGGGTGTGCGATTAACAGGAATACTTATCCGATCGAGCAGTGGTCCGGATCCTGTGACCCCCAAGTCTCCCAACTCTCCAGGCAAGGAAGGGCTCGCATGATGGAGTGGGACCTGGGCGTCCGAGCGTGTACCTGTTCCTGTATTCTGGGCCCGGCGTCCAAACTGATGCTGCTAGTTAGGACCCGCGCACCCGTGGAGTGTTGCCTGTTGGTGTACCTATGGGCCCGGTCAGATGGGGTGGGATTTTGTAAGCTTTCGTGGTGTAACAGATATACAGACATATAGGTAAATAGATAGATGGGTATATAAGCATATAGGTATATAAGTATATAAGTATATAGGTATATAAGTATATAAGTATATAAGTATATAAGTATATAGGTATACAAGTATATGAGTATATGGTATGATGTATGAATGTATGGTATGAAGTGTGTGTATGCAAAATGCTGTCCGTACGCCAGTCGTGGGATACACTGCGCACGCCGCACGTCAACGGGGATGCCGTTGCGTACGCTGTAGCATCAACGGGACGATCAGGACCGCGACCTACAAGTGTTGCGGCGCCCACGATCACGTACTCGTGCTGCCCTTCAGCCTTAGCGCGCGCAGAGGCCTCTGCCGCCTAACCCGGGAAGATTTCGCGCCCGGAGAGGACGGACCCCACACCCGGTCTACGCTCATCGATCTCGGGCCCTTTGGAGGAGAGGACGTACCCCACACCCCCCGGCCGGAACCCGAGTCGGAGAATCGATCGTTAACGTTACGCCCACGGAGGGGAAGAACCCCACACCCGTGTCGCCCATCGAGCTTAGCCCTGCTAATTCGGCTTATACCTTTGCGATCGTCGAGGAAGGGCGCACCCCACACCCGCGTCGTGTCCGTGGCCTATAGGGGGGACGGACCTCACATCCCTACTAGGGCTTAGGTTGGCATACGGAGGGGAAGAACCCCACGCCCGTGCCACCCATAGCGCGCGCAAGAGAGGGGGCGAGCCCCATGCTTGTTGCCGCCTATCGATTTTGGGATACCCAGAGAGGGGACGAGCCCCATGCCTCTGCCTTTGGAATGAGGCGGCGTACGGAGGGGAAGAACCCCACGCCCGTGCCACCCATAGCGCGCGCAAGAGAGGGGGCGAGCCCCATGCCTGTTGCCGCCTATCGATTTTGGGATACCCAGAGAGGGGACGAGCCCCATGCCTCTGCTACTTAATCCGACCTGCACTTGTGCGAACGGATGGGACGTACCCCACATCCGTCGCTTGTTGGTTCCAGGGTCTGCAAGGGGAGGACGGGCCTCTTGCCTTTTCATATAGGCAACCTGTATTTTTACGTACGGAGGGGACGTACCCCACACCCGTTGTCCGTTTGTCTCAGCGCCTGCAACCTGCCAGGGCTGAGCCGGTGCGTGGATTGCTTACGTGTTGCGCATATGGGGGGAACCCTACGCCAATGGCGCCCGTCTAGTTTTACGCGCCATGCCTGTTGTCGCGTAAACCGTGCTGTCAGTTCTTACCGATATGTGCGCGGAGGGGAGTTCCCTTCGGGCGCGGTGGTGTGTACCTTGTTTGGGCGTGCGCGAGTGATCTGTTTCCACCGGTTGTGTGGGCGGTGTGGCTTGCCTTGGATTTGGTGGTGCGCCGATGATGAGATGGTTGAGATGACATTCATGTTGATCTTCCCTTGGGAACCGTTGTGATGAATGCTGGCCGTCGTCTTTAATGCTGGCGTGGGTCAGGCATCAAATGCTGCTGTCGTCATGGCCGTCTGAAGGGCAGGCGTCACGCGCGTGGGCGCGTGGGAGTAGTGCATGGGTGCCACGTGTCGAACTGGGGGGGATCGTGCTAGGGTTTGTATTCAAGGCGGGAAGATGATGGGTTGGCATGGTTACTGAGGAGGGTGAGTGGACCGGTCGGGCCACGCGTCACGATCCAACGGTGGATACGCGAAAAAATGGACGGCTGGCGTTCGCTGGCTGACGTCGGTCGATTAGTATAAATAGGGGTGTGGTCTGTCTTGTTCATCACTTTCATGACTTACAAAAACTCTGTCGAAATCACTTGCGTTCTGCCTCCCTGAGCTTTCTGTGTTTGTGTCCTCTGTTGCCGGAGTACGTGCTCGCCGTGTATACTCAATTCTACCAACTCGGACTGGTGAGGCCCTCGTCCCTGGTGTTTGTTTGTTGCCTCTTCTTTGGTTTTTTGTGTGTTTCTGGATTTTTGGGCTTGTTTTGGTTGCTTCTGTTTGTTTCTCTCAAGAACAGGGCTTGTTCTCGAGGTGGGGTGGGTTTGATCTGTTTTGGGTGGTACTTGGTGGGTTTTGGTGTTTCTGGTGTTTTGCTATTTGCTGCCAAGCGTTGCCTCTGTTGCCCGTGCGCCCAACATACCCTGGCGCATCCGATACTGGCGGGAGTCCCCCAGTCCTCTCGTACGCTCGGTACGGGCGGATGCCTGACGGGCGCTGGCGTGCCACCAGGCCGCCCGGGTGTGTTGTAGTGTCTAGCAAGGAATAGAGTAATTTAACGAAGTGTTGTCTGTTTGCTAACCTTTCGTGCGTGCGCTTGCAGTGAAGAATATGGATGAAGCGGTCAAGCGTCGTTTGCTCAGGATGCGGAGTGATGTCGCAAAGGTTCACGGGGTGGCGGATGATGGTGGTGGCCCGTCCGGTGTGGGGGATAAGATCCGACGTCCGCTGCCCGTCGGTGACGTGGGTGCCCCTGCCCTGCTCGTCCAGGTGCCACAAGCGGATGTTCCCCTGCCGCCACCAGGTGATGTTGTTGGGTTCAAGGCGCAGGCTCAGGCGGAGCGTGAGCAACAGCAGGCCGTGCGGGATGGTGTCGTGGACAGGCGGGAGGTTGTTCTTGCGCTTTCATCGTCGAGTCGCGCGGTCGTCGTGCTTCCATCTCCAACTCGGGCGATTGTTTCAAGTCGACCTTCGAGTCCTCCACAATACTTTTGCTCTCCAAATCCCTCGCTCCTGTCCTTGGGTGCGCCAAAGTCTCCTCCGCAAGGAAAAAGTGGGGAACGGGTGCGGAAGCGGGCGCGGGTGGAAAACTCCCCTCCCGGCCCCGCTCCAGGGTCGGGCGATGATGTTGTGGATGGGCTGCGCCGTTCGCTGGCGGATGATGCTGCCGCGCTTGAGTCCCTGCTGCCTCCGGTGGAGGATGCCCCTTTTGATGGGCTGGATGCGGTCTTTGGCTCGTGTACCCGCCTGATGCAGCAGGTCTTCCTCTATCGCTCGCGGGAGATTGCGGAACTTGCACGCCTCAGGGCTGATGCGCTGGAGCACCGGAAGGTGGTGGATCGGTTGGTGGTCAGTCGGGACAAGGCCAACGACCTGGCGCGGCGGTACGTTGCTCGTGCGGACGAGGCGAATACCTAGGCGGAAGAAGCTGCTGCCTGTGAAGCCCTGGCCAAGATTGACCGGGATAAGGCCGTGACCGAGGTGGCGTGTCTGCGTGGCGTGGTACGGCGCGTTCGTGCTGAAGCAGCCGCTCGGGAGGCGTTCCTGGAGTCTGAGGTTGAAAGGATGGCGGGTGCCGAGGTTCCTGCGTATGAGAGAGTGGCGGGGCCTTCTAGGGGACCTGCTGAGGCGGAGCTGGATCCGGTGGTCATGCGGGTGGGTCCGGGCGAGCAGGTGGAAGCTGAGGTGGCGTCGTCGGAGGAGGGTGAAGAGCTGGATGTTGATACGGGGGTGGAGTAGAGTAGCTTTTCCTTTCCTGTCTTTTTGTAATAGAGTAGGTTTTTGTAATCAGGCGAATGAATGAAACTTTTTTTTTTTTTTCGTTTGTGTGCCTTGAGATTTTTTTTTTTGGCATCTTTTTGAATGACTCGCGCCAATTCCCTTGCTTTGAATGGCTATGGTTTTCGACCAAGTGTTATATTTACGCGAGTAGCCTATCCCCAGTCCCCGAGTCCCCCGAGTACACGGGCGGGCGGGTCAAGGACGAGCGGGCGCGAAAATATAAGCCAATGGAAAGAGCACAATAGAAGTACAATATCAATATAATAAGTCTAACAAAAGTACTTCCCCAAATGTTGGACGTTCCATGGGCGGGGGGCCCCTCTTCCGTTGGATTGCTTCCCAGTCCCCTGGTTGGATTGGTTGGTTTGTGGATGCGCCTGTCTGGATGATCGGGCGGCCCGTTTTCTCGCCCGCTCAATAGATTACTTGAGGTGTGGTCCCTCGGCGTTCGTGCGTGGATCGCGCCCTCCGGTCCGTGGGTTCCAAGGTGAGAACCTCCTGCCTGCCCCGAGGCTCCGTGGTTTCATCGTGATTGTATCCCCGAACGTGCCCGATTCCACGCTCGGTTGGGAATCTTCCCAAGAGCAGGTGCCCTGCGATGATCAATTTTAGGTTGCAGATTCCTGGCCTCCCGAGTACGGCGTTGTAGGGGGAGGGGGTGTCCATGATGACGAAGTCCGTCCGGATCTCGCTGTGCGGGGAGTCGGGCGCGCCAATCTCGACCCGCAGGTTGTCGCTCCCGATTGGATACGACGTCTCGCCCGTGAAGCTGGCGATGCACTCATGGTCCTACGTCATTTTGCTGGTGGGCCGTCCGAGCGTCGTGTATGCGTCGAAGTAGATTATGCTCACGGACGCCCCGCTGTCTACTAGCACCATCTTCACAAGGAATTGGTCGATGATCGCGTCGATTACGAATGGTAGGGTGCTGTCCGTCGGGTTCTCCTCCTCGTCCCTCGTCGTGAAACTGATGGTGGGTGCATTCTTTCCCGTCTTGGGCGCTCTCCCCGTCCTGATCGTCAGCACGTCCCTGCTCGAGCGATCGGGCGATGATATTCCCTTCTTGCGCTTGCCCCCGGATATCATGTTGATAGTCCCACGGGTCCTGGCGCTCGTCTGGCGCTGTTGTCTTTCCGCCCTGGGAGGGGTTGTTCGCCCGTCCCTCATGTCTTCGAGGGCTTTCTTCAGCATAATGCAGCTGTTGGTACGGTGGGTGGCGGCGTTGTGGAATTCGCACCATACATCCGGGAGTTGGCCGGTCGGAACCCCTGCTTTCGTCATGTTGTTTGGTGGCGGTATTTGGTGTCGATGCAGACGGAGTAGGTACTCGGGCGACTGCCCATCAATCGTGAAGACCTTCTGTCCTGCTGGTCGGTAACGTGGTGCTGGCGGAAAGTGGGCGCCCTACTGTGCTTGCCCCCGCGCCTGGTTGTAGCTATTACCCTGATGTCCGCGGAAGAAAGGCCTCTGGTAATTCTGCCTGTTCGTGTCTCGGTTCCTCTTGAAGCCCCCGGTTGGTCTTTCGTCGTCCGCCAGCTGTCGTGGTTGAGCGTTCGTTGCTTCTGGTCTGCTGGAGCTGGGTTCGGAGGCGGACCCGTATACTCGCGTCTCCACTAATGCCTTTTGTACAACCAGGTCCATGATCTCGTCGTAGTCGAGATGCTCCTTCCTCACCAATTTCTCTACGAATGGAGTGGCGAGCAGGTTATCCATCAGGGCGACCTTGGCCACCCGCTTGTCAAGGTCCCTGCACGTGCTGGCGAGCGTCCTCCACCGGTTGATGTAGCTGGACAGGCCCTCGTCCATCCCCTGGCGGACTTTGAGGAGGATGCCCGTGGTGTTGTATTTCCCCTGGAGCCTGTAGCGCTTCTGGAAACTCTCTGCCAGCTCGAGGAATGAGTGGATGGATCTCGTAAAACCAGCTCCGTGCCTCCTCCGCCAGCGTTTCCTGAAACAGGAAACACAAGGTTGGGTCTGAGTACTGGGTTCCGTCCGTGGTGGATCAAAACTCGTCTACGTGCGCGCGCGGGTCCCCGCTCCCGTCGAACTGAGCGATCTTCGTTATCTTCGCATGGGGATCCCTTCCTTTCTTCAGTATGTGCGCCGAGAATGGACTGACCCGGGGGGCGAACGTCCCGCCCTGACCGGCCAGCTTGTCCTTGCGCAAGCGTGAGACTTCCTCCGCCAGCTCTTCCATCCTCTGCAGGATCAGAGCGTTGTTCATCGGGTGCGCTGATTCTTCCACGGGCGGGGGCGCTCGGGCCGCCTGGGTGTTGGTCCTGCCGAACAGGCGCTGCTCCTCGCTGGTGGTCTCCTGGGTCTCCTCGTGCTGCTCCATCTGCTGGCTGATGAGTGTGTCCAGCCGTTCCTCCAACCTCTGGCGGATTTGGCGCTCCTCTGCTCTCTCGAGCACCGCTTCTCGTAACTCCTGGACCAGGCTACTTATGCGTCCCTCGTCGCCGTTCCCGTCAGTCGCTAGTGTATTCCGCCCCTGTGAGTCTGGCGGTGTCTCCCCATCGGACGTGTTACTGCCGTTAGTCACCGGGTTGAGCATGTGGACCTTTGATTTTGGTGGTGTTTATACGAGGTTTGCAATTTGTAAGTTTCCCACAGACGGCGCCGGATGTTTCTACCGAATTACGCGCGGGGGCGTAACGGGGCAGAAGCAACACGAATACACCTCTCTCTTCCTGGTGCGTCCGAGCGCCGGGGTTGCTCGGATGGACGGGCGCTCTCCTTCTCTTCGTGCGTGCGAGCTCTCCTTCCCTCGGGCGGTCGGGCGCGCGCGGCTGTTAGAAGAATATAGCAATGAAACAGGCGGTCAAGGGTCGAGACGGGGTGGCCCGCCTTCAACGCTCTGATGCCTAAGTCAGATGATGTATTGGATATAACAGTCAAGCGAACATGCGAATAGAATGATGAATCGAGTGAGTCAGCTGGCTCTCGATGGGATGATCTTACCTGTAATAAATACCTGATATATATAGGTGGTTGAGTTTGGAGTTCGATGGTGTTCTTCGATGTGGGACTGGTGTACTTGCTGGTGTGTGATCCGTACGTTCGAGCGTGCGCCTGGCGGGCGCGTGTGCGCTCGGATGGGGCCGGTCTGGTGAGTGAAGTTGGAGCCTCCTTGGTGGTCTTGCATATGGTGTGGTAGGTGTTGCTAATCTGCTTAAGTGGATAAGTATGTTAATCGTACAACTAATGATGCAATACTAACAGATTCCCCTGTAGGTGTGGGTGTACCGGTTGTCCGGGTGTCGGCCCTACCAGGCAGGCGTTGCTCTTCGTCGGCGGTTTCTTGGATTCGTTCGTGTTGCGTCTGCTGTTGGCTGACAAGCGCGTCCAGTCGTTCCTCCTGCCTCTGTCGAATTCGGCGCTCCTGATCCCTTTCGAACGCTGCCTCTCGCAGCTCCCGGAGCAAGCAGTCGACGCGCTCCTCGCCACTGCTGCTCGTCCCCAGCTCCATTACCTGCCGCGCCCGTGCGCCTGGGGGTGTTTCCTCGACGGGTGTATCACTGACGTTTGTCTCCTGGGTATGCATGTGGGCTTTTGGTTGGTGGTGTTTATACGAGGTTTGCAATTTGTAAGTTTCCCACAGACGGCGCCAACTATTTCTACCGGATTACGCGAGACGTAATCTAGCAGAAGCAAGTACGAGCTCTTCTTCTCGTCCGAACGCTAGGGCTGTTCGGATGGTCGGGTGCTTCTTCTCTCTTCGGGTGTTCGGGTATGCGTGTTGGGGTTCGGCTGTTAGAAGAATACAACGACAAACGGGGGGTCAGATGGTCGAGACAGGGGTGACCTGCCTTCAACGCTCCGATGCCTAAGTTAGAAGATGTATTGGATATAACAGTCAAGCAAACGTGCGAGAAAGTAGGTTGGAGTGTTTAATGGAATTGAATGCTATTGAATGAGTTGTCTTCTTACCTGTAGTAAATGCCTTACCTACATAGGTGGTTGAGATTGTTGCTTGCCTATGTTCTTCGATGTGGGATAGAGCCGTTTTGTTGTCATGAGGAGCGAACATTCGGGCGAGCGCCTGTCGGGCGCATGCGCGCTCAGATGGGATCGGTCTTGCGGGCGAAGTTGTAGCCTTTCTGGTGGTCTTTCGAGTGGTCAGGTAGGTATTGGTCACCTGCTTAATTGGGTAAGTATGTTTAATCAACGAACTAATGCTGTTACACTAACATATACAAAGATGAAGAACAAGTATTTAAAAGCTCAAAAAGTCTCTGTGGGGGACTTGGCTGGTTTTGTTTCCCTCTTTTACTTGTATATACTTGAGTTTCTACTGCCTCGATTGTATAATATTGTTGGTGAGTTGTGAGGGAATTGCAATGGCGGATCTCAAGTCAAAGTTCCTGGACGTTTACTCTGTTCTGAAATCGGAGCTCCTCCAAGACCCTGCATTCGAATTCACTGATGTCTCTCTCGTCAATGGGTTGAGCGGGTATGAACCTCTGATCTGATCTAATCTATGCTATATCCCCCAACCAAAAACAAAGCTTCAATCTTTTCCAGAATATGCACAAACTTTTGACAATGAGATTCATGGTCTAAGTTTCATTTCCAAAAACCCAACAAACTTTGATCCATTAAAGTATGATTATTGGAAGATCGCAAGATTAGTGGATAGTCAACAATGCCAAAACAGTACTACTACATCCCTCTTTTGATGATTGTCTAATTTACCTTTGTGTATTACAGATGCTGGACTACAATGTGCCTGGAGGTGAGTGAGCCTTTAATTTTTTTTTTCATCTACTACTTTACTTTTTGAGCAATCTACTAGCATATACATTCAAATATTCAAAGTAAGAAAAGAAACAAGGTTCTGAGTGTAATTTGATGAATGCAGGCAAGCTGAACAGGGGACTATCTGTTATTGACAGCTACCAGTTGTTGGTAGAAGGCAGGGAATTAACTGAAGATGAAATCTTCCAGGCCTTATGTGGGTAATAACCCCGCTTCTCTCTTCTGTCAAGCCTTGTTGTTCTTGTTTCTTTTGCATACATCCAGAAAAATTGAATAAGTTGATCATGGTAATATTACATGCAGCTTCAAGCGTTTTTTCTGGTTCTCAATGACATGATGGATGGATCTCACACACGGCATTTTTTCAGGAATTAACATATGCAAAATTCTATACCGAGTTTCTTGTGTTCTCACTGTTGGTGCTATTGACTGGTGAGAACGTGCCCTTTATCATGTAGGTTGGTTTGATTGCAGCAAATGACGGAGTTCTACTTAGAAACCATATTCCTAGGATTCTCTAGAAACACTTCAGGCAAAAGCCTTATTATGTGGACCTTCTTGATTTGTTCAATGAGGTAGTGGACTTAAAGAGTGTTTGCATTATCAATATGGGGTTTCCTATAAATTTTCACTTTGTCAAAATACTAAACACTGACATATGTCATTTCTTCTCCAGGTGGAGTTTCAAACTGCTTCAGGTCAGATGATAGATTTGATCACTATCATTGTCAATGTAAGTGAAAAGTGGAAACCATTTTTACCGATCCTTCTACCTTTATTTATTAAGTTTATGCATATAACCCTTTACTGTTGAAACAATTGGTCATGTGTATAGCATGTAATGGCACTGATATTGGGGGCCTTGTTACTGGATGTAGATCTCACAATGAAACTGAATATGACTCCTATATATTCATCTGTATTGACCATAAGTGTTTCCGTTTATGCATGACATAATATTATGTTATATACTTATATCTGTTAACTTTTAATGGTTTCTTGCAGTCACCGCCGTATTGTTCAGTACAAGACCGCATATTACTCATTGTACCTTTCAGTGAGTACATGATTTTACAACAATTATCGCTCGAATTGTTTACTTTTTTTCTGCTACACTCTTTTGGTGTTAACATATTATTTTATTTGTAAGCCAGCATCTTTACTTTAAGTACCTTTCAATATCCTAGCTTCCCAGTTCATATAACTAGCCTGCCATAGTTGATCTAAAACGTACTGGCATTAGAAACTTCTCCTCTTTGTGCTAATGTCAGTCATGATGCCTATACAAAAAGTAGATATATGTTTTGTATCCATTTATTGTATACACATGATATCACATGTGTTTGGGTATTCTATCTTGAAAGGATCTGCCTGACTGTTGTTGATGTGTCATGTATGATTCTCACCATTATTAAGTACTAAATTAACACTTAACACTCAACAACAATGAGTCAATTAAAATCCTTTTTAGTAGATGTAGCATTGGTAAATAGGGATCGTTCTTAACCGGGGATTGAGGGTGCATGCATAACTATGCTAGGTTTGTTTATGGGGGTGCGAGATTTGGTTTGTTTAACTAATGACCTACGAAATTTAAACCTAATTCTACTATGTACACGTGATCATCACATCATGTCTACCTCCACCATTTTCATGCTTCACTTACCCAGTATCAACGAAATTCTTACCTTCAACCTGCAATTTATACACATGCTTTTAAGAGTGCGACGAAGAGCGCCTACACCTTAATTTATCTAAGATTCATACAAAACATGCTAGGGAGGAACGAAGAGCGTATCACCCAACACATTAAGAAGCTTTAAGCATACAAGCATGCATACAAGTCAAAGACCAAAAACTAAGAACACATGGAAGATAACATAAGTAAGTAAAAACGTATAGCCTTTATTAAACAAATCACAAGTCGTAAACCGAATTCTTTACAAGACAAAAAATGAGATAGAAGGTTTATGGTTACACTTTTGGAGTCTGTGAAGATCACTAACAACGCCTCGAGTGGATGAATTCTCAAGAACAAGACGAAGAGCGCCGATTATTCTTGATCCGTGAGGAGGGAGCTTCGGCCTTGGAGGGGATTAGGCTTAGGACGACTTGGGAGGTGTTTTGGGCAGAGCTTTGCTGTCTATGATGTGTGATCATGAAACCCTAGTCGAGCCCTCATTTATATAGGCCAAGCAAAGCCTAGTTCGACTCCTTTTAGAAGTCTAACTACTCCACCCGGGTAACCTGACCCTTCTCCACTAAAATAGGAATTTCTCTCGTTCTAGAACTCCAAATCGTTTGATTCCAGTTGCGTTGGAAACTAGACTTCTATATCTTTCCAACCATATGCTAACCGCGTCTAGATTCATCTGTATCTGTTCACAGTGGTCTTTCGAAGTGGGCTGATGTACAAAGGCTGATTTCTGATAATTCATTTTAATCCATCTTCTTTCTTTGGGCTTCTTTAGATATGATTTTGGTCTTCAATTATTGACACCATATGAGAAAGAATTTTAGTAACCATTTTTAAGACCATTTATCGGACCATTTCTTCTCTGGAATTAAGAACTTTTATCCTTAGCCAACTTTTAGCTCCGAAATGCCTCCTTTATTATTTCCTCCTTTATTTCTACCTAAAAACATAAAGTAAGTTAGAAACATATTTACTAAGCATAAAACAAAGCTAAATGCAGAGAGAAAGACATTAAGAATTAAGCATAAAATGCGTAGATCAACTTCCCCCACACTTAGACTTTGCTAGTCCCTAGCAAATACAAAACAAAACTACGGACTCAAATGAAAGAAAATAATAAGGGAAAACGTTTTACACAAAACACTTAGATGTTTCTTCGTTTCAAAGCTGCAAATTCTCATGTTATCATGTTTGAAAACGCAAGAAAACACTAAGTGCACAAAACTAAGCCCTTAGTCGAAATTTGTCTCAGTAAATTTTCAAGTATATGGCGAGGGAATCACAATATGTCAAGCATGAATGATCTTTGAATTCAATAGATAATAGAGACATGATCATGCTATGAACAAGTAAGACATAGAGAAAACATTGGTGAGTTAAAGCTGTGCATGTTTCGAATGAAGTTCAAATCAACTCACATGGATGCTCTCATCATATTTCTACTCATGCAAGGGTTTTTCTCAAAGTGTTTAAATCAATGAATGGAATGAATTACTTGCTCAAATGAACCAAAACCATATGCTTACTCATGTAACTTACTCCACAGATTGAAGGCTACTCATCTTAAGGATCATAAAGGACTTTCAAGGGTTGTAATGGGGCTAAGGTTAAGGCATTCGAACTTTTAGATATTTGGTGGTTAAGAACATTCTAAAGACTTAGCCAAAACACCAAAACGTGATCAATTTAAAGCTCCATCAATACCAAAAACGTCACCATGCTTTACCCTTGAAGCACAGGGGCCAGATTTCATCGTATTGGGCCATATCTTCATTCTAAACTTCCCTTGAGCTTTGTGAACAGGACAAAGACCAAATTTTACATTGTTGGGCCTTCATTTTGAAACAAAACTCCAAACTCACAAATATGGGGGACATTAATTCAAACATTGTACATTGAAAACCTATTGCCGGAGAGCTTTTGATTTTTCTTTTCTTTTCTTACTTCTTGCTCTCGAATTTTTTTTTTTTATTCATTTTTTTTCTTTTCGGCAATTTCTACTTATCACAAGCTATTTGAACAAGTCTATCCCCATACTTACATCCCTCTCATGACTTCTTACGCCATCTTCTCGATTTTAGCTTCAAAAATCCCACCAAGTCTTTAGAACAAGGGTATGGATCATCTACACTAAGTTAAAGTGTTTAGATGTACATGGCAATGAAAGAAAAGCTTAATGTAGGCTCAAATGGGTTATCTAAGGGTGTCGCAACTCGTGCGCACATAATGGGACACATGGCTATTTGGCAAAGTGGTGGAAAATCCTAAGTGCCTTTAATCATATCCAAAATCAGAGTATGTATCAATTAAAAGTTTTGCAAATTGACATGAGTAAGTTCTAGTATTCTCTAGTTCATTAAGATCTATGGCAAGTGAGTGTATGAATGATTTTGAGACCTATCAATGTAATGCACGAAATTTCTCTCAAGAAGTAGTGTTTAAGGCTCAAAATCTCACTTAGGGCTCATATGATTCAAAACTTATTCTAACATGCGAATTTCTGTACCAAGTTTTGCAAACCATATCTATTACATGTCATAACACTCAGATATCTCAATTAGCACATGAATTCATCCTTAATGATATGCAACGCCATTTTTGTATTCTTTTCGGTCAAATTTCATCGTAGACTAACTAAGGGCATCCTAAAGACTTTTTAAAACACTAAGTTAAACAAAAAGACTCACAACAATTTTTTTAGGGCATCATCCACCGGAAGGTTCCATTGTCCGCCCGTTTTTACACTTTATGACTCAAATAAGTTGTAAACCCCTCCCCCACACTTAAACTCTACATTGTCCTCAATGTACTAAAGTAAAGCATAGAATTCGAGCATGAAGGAATGACTCACGAAAATTCTACTTATTTAAATTAAAGTAATGAAATTAAAAAGAGATTGGGGAAGAGAATGCAAATCTGTTGATGACTCCTCCATTGGGTTGCCTCCCAAGTAGCGCTTGTTGTTTAACGTCTTCCAGCCTAGACGTGATTCATTCTTCATGTGGTTGAAGGTGATGGCTCCATGAGTTTGTCTTCTTCAACGTTGTGCTCCTCAAAATTGTCATAATATGGCTTCAACCGTTGACCATTCACCATGAACACTTTGCCAGATTGTAAGGACATGATTTCTATGGCCCCATGATGAAAAACTTGCACCACAATGTACGGACCAATCCATCTCGAACGCAGCTTGCCCGGAAAGAGTCGAAGTCTTGAATGAAATAGTAAAACCTTTTGCCTAACCTCAAAACTCTTTGTACGGATCATCTTATCATGAATGCGCTTTGTCCTCTCCTTGTAGATCCATGCATTGTCAAATGCCTCGTTCCGGATTTCTTCTAACTCACATAACTGCAATTTTCGATGCAATCCAGCTTCATCCTTGTCCATGTTGAATTTCTTCACTGCCCACCAAGCTTTGTGCTCTAGCTCCACTGGAAGATGACAAGACTTCCCATAAACAAGTCGATATGGTGACATGCCTATAGGGGTCTTGTACGCTGTTCTATATGCCCACAAAGCATCATCCAAACACTGGCTCCAGTCTTTGCGGTTTGGCTTGATAGTACGTTCCAAGATCTTCTTGATTTCTCGATTTGAGACCTCCGCCATGCCATTTGTTTGTGGATGATAAGGTGTAGAAACCTTGTGCTTGACTCCATATTTCATCATCAACGCCTCAACTGTCTTGTTGCGAAAATGACTCCCTCCATCACTGATTAGAACGCGCGGCATCCCAAAACTTGAAAATATGTTCGTTTTGAGGAAATCTGCAACAACTCGCGAATCATTAGTACGGGTGGCTTTTGCTTCCACCCATTTCGAAACATAATCAACAGCGAGTAAAATGTAAGTGAAACCATTAGATGGAGGAAAAGGTCCCATAAAATCAATGCCCCAAACATCAAAAATTTCGACATTCAATATATAGAACTGCGGCATTTGATCTCTAGCACCAATATTTCTGGATCGTTGGCACCTATCACACTTAGTACAAAAGTCATTAGAATCACGAAATAAGTTAGGCCAAAAGAAACCACAATCTAACACTTTAAGGGCAGTCTTTTTCGAACCAAAGTGACCTCCACATGCACCACTATGACAAAACTCAAGAATAGATGCAAACTCACAATCCGGAACACACTTTCTAATCACTAAATCAGCACATTGTTTCCATAAGTAAGGTTCATCCCAAATAAAAGTCCTAGCATTACTCCTAAGCTTGTCACGTTGGGCCTTATGCATTGATGGTGGAAACTCTCCAGTAACTAAGTAGTTAACAATATCTGCATACCATGGAGTTTCAGAGGTACTTACCTGAAGTCCGAAAAGTTGTTCATCCGGAAAATGCTCCTCAATTGCAACGTTGGATCTCTCTCTCTCAATCCGAGAGAGGTGGTCGGCTACCACATTCTCTACTCCTTTCTTTTCCTTGATTTCCACATCAAACTCTTGTAGAAGTAGTATCCAACGTATGAGCCTTGGCTTGGCATCCTTTTTCTGCATCAAATACTTCAAAGCAGCATGATCAGTGTAAATTATAACCTTACTCTGAAGTAAATAGGACCGGAACTTGTCCAATGCAAACACTACTGCCAACATCTCTTTCTCGGTTGTTGTGTAGTTGGCTTGAGCATCATCAAGTGTCTTAGAAGCATAATAAATGGCATATGGCTTCTTATCTCTTCGCTGTCCCAATACAGCTCCAACAGCATAATCTGATGCATCGCACATAAGTTCAAATGGTTGAGACCAATCTGGAGCACAAAGAATAGGGGCACTTGTCAATAACTCCTTAAGCTTCTCAAATGCAACGCCACATTCTTCATCAAAAGCAAAGGGAGTGTCCTTCTGAAGTAGCTTGCACAAGGGACGTGAGATGTGGGAAAAGTCCTTGATGAACCTCCTATAAAAACCTGCGTGTCCAAGAAAAGAACGAATCTCTCTAACCGAAGTTGGAGAGGGTAAGTACCGCACAAGATCTACCTTAGATTTATCAACTTCTATACCCTTTTTCGAAACAATGTGACCTAAGACAATCCCTTGAGTGACCATAAAATGGCACTTCTCCCAATTAAGTACCAAGTTCGTTTCAACGCATCTTTGCAAAATTAGTTCTAAGTGATCTAAACATGCATCGAAATCCTTCCCAAATACACTAAAATCATCCATGAAAACCTCAATTATTTTCTCAGTATAATCAGAAAAGATAGAGAGCATGCAACGTTGAAACGTACCTGGGGCGTTACAAAGTCCAAATGGCATACGACGATAAGCAAACGTTCCAAAAGGGCATGTGAACGTTGTTTTCTCTTGATCCTCCTCAGCAATGCTAATCTGGTTGTAACCCGAATATCCATCAAGGAAGCAATAGTAAGAATGACCAGCCAACCTCTCAAGTATCTGATCAATGAATGGCAAAGGAAAGTGATCCTTTCGAGTGCTTGCGTTGAGCTTCCTATAGTCAATGCAAACCCTGTGGCCAGTGATGGTTCGTTGAGGCACTAATTCATTCTCCGCATTCTTCACAACAGTAATTCCAGATTTCTTAGGAACAACTTGCACAGGTGAGACCCAACGACTATCCGAAATTGGATAGATAACTCCACAATCTAAGAGTTTGATGACTTCCTTCTTCACAACCTCCATCATAGGCGGATGGAGCCTTCTTTGAGCTTCACGAGAGGGCTTAGCTCCATCTTCAAGTAAAATGCGATGAACACAAGTTGCAGGATTGATACCTTTGATGTCCGCAAGTGTCCAACCGATGGCGGTTTTATATTGTTGAAGCATATGAACTAACTTCACTTCTTGTTCTTCCTCCAAAGATGAAGAGATGATAACCGGTAAAGTCTCATTGTCTCCCAATTAAGCATACTTCAAATGGTCTGGTAACACCTTGAGTTCTAATTCTGGTGCTCGAACAATGGAGGGAACTAGCTTGTTTTCACCATAAGCCAAGGGAATAGGAGCTGCCTTGGAAATCACGTTGGCTTGCTCATTGAGGAGCGACGCCATCGTCTTCACCCTAGGCTCAAAAATCTCGATCAAAGCATCCAAGAGAGCTTCTTCATCTACACTACAAGAAAATGAGTCATCACCGGCGAGATTCCGGCCAACAAGGCCGGCGACCGGAAAAGTCGCCGGTAATGTCCATCATTACCGGCGACTTACTCCGTCGCCGGTAATGTGGCCGGAATCTCGCCGGTAATGTGCCCTAGACATTACCGGTGACTCCAACCGTCGCCGGCAATGTCTAGGCCACATTACCGGCGAGATTCCGGCGTAAAGTCGCCGGTAATGTCTTCATTTCCGGCGACTTACTCCGTCGCCGGCAATGTGTCTTATATTTGATGCCGGATGGGGCAGCTCGATCATTCAATCATTTTGAGCGAAAAAAATCCAAAGAAATCGAAAGAAGGAAAACGTACGCTCTGAAATCGATCATTCGGTATATTGTCAAAATTAAGGCGCGCGTCGAAAACTCGATCATTCGGGAAGCTATATATATAGGTACGTAGGTGTATATATACGTATATGTGGTATATATATATGTGTGTGTGTGTTGATCAAATCCAATTCGTGAGATATATATGAAATGTTGTTGATGTACGGTCACCGAAACGAGAAAACAGGTTGTAGTTAATCTTGTGTCTGAATCAATGACTGGTATTATCGTATTGTTATCGGAGCCAGGCTTAACAGAGCCTCCTCCTACCCAGTCAAATACGTTTTGAATTGAAAAAAGGAGAATACTATCATCGAGTACTGAATCGAATTCAGAGATTAGATCGATATATATACATATGCATGCATGTGTTGATTTAATTAGAGTTGAATTGAGAGATCACGTCGATTATTAGTAGTGAATGTGTGTGTATATATATAACTAATACGTAAAATTGTTAGAATTTTCAGGATGGACAAGAGTTGGATGAGCCTCGAAAGATGGGATGTCAGATATCACCAGGGAATTAGGAGTTTTGTGGATTTTGTGAAGGCTAATTGTGGAGACACTACACTTCATTATTGCCCGTGTAAAGAATGTAAGTGTTTCAGCGATCGATTTCGATTTCCCATTGATAAAGTCCAGAGGCACCTGAGTAAATACGGGTTTTGGGATAAGTACACTTGTTGGATTTATCACGGTGAAACATCGGTAGCGGGTCCGCATGATCATGGACAATTTGGTGAGACGGCTAGTCCACGCTATGATCATGGAGATTTTGCTGAGAGGGGCAGTTCATCCTATGATCCAACATCGATGTTAATCAATGATATGTTTCCTCATGAGAGCGGTGTATTCGCTGATGAAGCACCAAATGTCCCTCCCGTCGTTGAGGGTTTCCCCCATATCGAGCCAGTCGAACCATTACCTGGAGGTCATGTCAACACAAGCGGTATGGACAAGTACAACAACCTGATTGCATTGCAACAGACTCCGTTGTACGACGGTTGTAGTAAGACTGTTCTTGAAAGTGTCATGGGAGTGATGCAGCTCAAAATGGAGAACAAAATGTCTGTCAAAGCTGTTGATTCTTGGTTGAAGTGGACTGCTTCGCTACTGCCACCCGGTCATCGTCTTCCTACCACACATCATAAGGTGCGACATATCCTGAAAGATCTTGGGCTTTCCTACATCAAAATCCATGCATGCAGATATGATTGTATTCTCTTCTGGGGAAAAGATCTCGAAGACCTTGAAGCCTGCCCGGTATGTTTTACAGAAAGGTATAAGTTGACTCCTGCAGGCAACAAGAAAGCTGTGAAGATACTTCGATATTTCCCGCTTATTGATAGGCTGGAGCGGTTGTTCATGTGTGCTTTCACGGCCGAGGCAATGAGATGGTGGGCTGAGAGGAACTTGCCTGACGATGACACCCTTATACACCCTTCCGACGGAGAGGCTTGGAAGCACATGGTCAGGGAGTTTGATCATTTTGCAGCAGAGGTCCGAAATGTTTGGCTAGGGCTCTCATCTGACGGATTCAACCCTTTTGGCAACATGAGTCTTCAATACAGTATATGGCCAGTTATTTTGGTACCGTACAACCTTCCACCATGGATGTGCATGAAGAAGGAATACAATATGCTCACTCTGTTAATTCCGGGCCCGGGTTATCCAGGAAAGTGTCTCGATGTGTATTTGAGGCCTTTGATTGAGGAGCTTAAGTACCTGAGTGAGTGTGGCCACCCCACTTACAATAGGTTCAAAAACGAGATGTTCCAGATGCATGCCATGCTTGTTGGCACCATCAGTGATTTTCCTGCCCGCGGTATGTTGTCGGGCAATGTTACCAGGGGTTACAGGGCTTGTTCAGAGTGCATGACGGTTGATTGTTGTAGTCCTCATTGCAGTAAAATTGTTCAGATGCGTCACCGTTGTTGGCTTCCATATGATCACCCATTTAGGCAGGATCCAGACGCGTTTGATGGGACTGTGGAAACAGGTGTGGCACCCAGGCGATGGACAGGGGAAGAAATTTTGGAAGTGTTGAATGAATATGATTTTGGCCAGCTGAGCAATCATCTTGACATAGTGGCGTCAATTCCAGAAAAGCCCGAAAGGTATAAGTTTTGGACACACAAGAGCATATTCTGGGAACTCCCCTACTGGCCCAGGTTGCCTATCAGACATTACCTAGATGTCATGCACATAGAGAAGAATGTGTGTGAAAGTGTGGTGGGCACAGTTCTTAACTTGGAGGGGAAAACAAAAGACATCCCTAAGGCACGCATTGATCTGAAAGCAATGGGTGTGCGGAAACATTTGTGGTTAAGAGATGGTAAGAGAAAAATGCCGCAAGCTCCGTACACCGTAAAGCCGAAGCATAAGCATGAAATTTTTCGGTGGCTGAGTAATGTCAGGTATATATTCTTATGGCTATGTAGGAATTTGGCCTTAAATTTTTAGCGGAGTATATATGGTTATATGCGAGAAATATAATTGGTCCATATATGTGGCTTTATCTATATATATGCAGGTATCCTTATGGCTATGCAGGAAATATAAGCAGGTGTGTTAACTTCCGGGACAATAAGATGTACGGATTAAAGAGTCATGACTGCCATGTACTGCTTCAACGTCTTTTCCCTATTTTCATTCGAGGGTACATGCCCAAAGAGGTGGTGGAGCCGTTGGTGGCCTTGTCAAGATTCTTTCAGAAGTTATGCACCAGGGAAGTTAAAAAAACAGACCTCAGGGAGATGCAAGATGACATCATTTTTATGATGTGCAAGCTTGAGAGGATATTTCCCCCAAATTTTTTCGACATAATGCCTCACCTGATGATCCATCTTCCCGAACAATTGTTGCTTACCGGTCCCGTACACTACACTTGGATGTACCCCATGGAAAGGTACAAATGATTCATACATTTGGTTTGCCTATGTTTTTATATGTAAATTCTTATTTTTTAACTAAGTTAACATGCACTTGTTAACTTGTAGACAATTGGGAGCCTACAAGGACTATGTGAAGAATAAATATGCACCTGAAGGGTGTATCGCTGAAGCATATCTTGCGCACGAGTGTGTAACGTACACCAAAGTGTACCTCGAAAATGTAGAGGACCCCCAACAACACATGCCGATAGATGAACCACAGTTCAACCTTTCTATCATCTCCAGTGACGTGGTAGTACAGGGAAGGTTGCCAAAGTCGCACAAGTTGGATGGAAATGAGGTAGCCATTGCCCACTGGTCGGTACTGATTAACTGTCAAGAAGTACAATATTGGAAAAACTATCATCTTCACTGCCCTGCTATTGCCGGAAATGTTGATTACCACAACAAGACGTTTGCAAACTACTTTGGTCAATGGGTAAGTATATGTCTATTTTTATATATATCCTTACATAGCATGTATGTATGTACGTGGTTTTGTGGTTTCAAGATGACATAATTTCTTCTGTACGTATTAATATATGGACGTTTTCAGATGAACCATGTAGCAGATGATGGTTACCCAGAGTGGTCAAACGAATTGAGGGTCCTGGCGATGAAACCGATAGCTTCACAAGTTTACTCCATGTGTCAGGTCAATGGCGTGAAATTTATATGTGAAAATCGAGACGACCGACTAAAAACACAGAATTGTGGGGTGATGGTCCATGGTGGGCAGGATGGCGTTGACTATTACGGTGTCCTTCATTCAGTTGTTGAACTAATTTATGGGAACCGCATGAAAGTGCACTTGTTCAAGTGTAGATGGTTTGATACTAGCCCGGAGACACAAGGACCGATCAGTACGGAACATTTTCGGTGAATACTGCTACTACCTGGTATGAAGATGACCCTTTCGTTCTTGCCTCATCAGTAAAACAAGTGTTTTACCTGGACGATCTTCTTAACAAAGTCCCGTGGAAGGTGGTTAACCATGTTGCTCATAGAAACATATACAGTGCTGCCACACTTGGTGATACCGCAGATGATGAGGAAGTTACTGCATACCAAGAGCCAAACGCTTTTGACATTCCTGAATCATCTACGATTCGCCTTAATAATGTGAGATCTGGGAGTGTGGTTCGAATTACTGGAGCAGAACTTCTCGATGTTAATCCATATGAAGTTGACGCTGATTCAGATGACGAGGAGCGGCACATATTGCCAGAGGTTACCTATGAAACCGAGTCAGACTCAAGTGATGAATATGATTACGATTATCATCCTTAGTACGTTGGAAATTGTAGTCGAAAATTGTAGTCGACAAATGTACGTAGTAAAATGTACGTAGTAAAATGTTTAAGGAAATTGTAGTCGGAAAATGTACTCGGAAAATGTACTCGGAAATTGAACGTAGTCGGAAATTGAACGTAGTCGGAAATCGGAAATTGAACGTAGTCGGAAATCGGAAATTGAACGTAGTCGGAAATCGGAACCGTAGTCGGAAATTATACGTAGTCGGAAATTGTACGTTGTCGGAAATTGAACGTAGTCGGAAATCGGAAATTGGTCGGAAATTATACGGAAATCGGAAAATGGTCGGAAATCGGAAAATGGTCGGAAATTAGTCGGAAATCGGAAAATGGTCGGAAATTAGTCGATCGGATAATAGTCGACAAACCTAGACATTACCCACGAGTTGCTAAGTCGTTGATAATGTCATTACCAACGAGTTGCTTCTCAACTCGTTGGTAATGTCATTACCAACGACGTTGACCTACCTCGCCGGCAATGGTGGCGGTATAGCTCGAGCTCGAGCTCCTCCTCCCCATTTCTCTTCGGCCTAATTCAATTCTCTCTTCCCTCTCTTAGCTCGAATTTCTTCCCTCTCCCCTCTCCTCAATCCTCTCTTCTCTCTTCCCTCTCCCCTCTCTTCCTCTCCTCCCCTCTCTCCTCCCCTCTCTCCTCCTCCCCTCCTCCTCTTCCTCCTCCCCTCACCTCCGTCGCCGGCAAAGTTGGGTCGAGCTCCACCATGGCAGGTTTGAGCTCACTCTCTCTCCCTCTCTCTCTCCCTCTCTCTCTCTCTCATTCCACAATATTTTTTTCTGTATTTTAATTAATTAATTTTTGATAATTGTGGGATGTATATATGTATGCATGTGGACAATATTTGTAAAATGTAATTAAGGTATGTATGAAAATTGTGGGAAAAAAATGTGGATAATTGTGGGGTGAAGGAGCAATATATGTGATGTATATATGTGAAAAATTAATTAATATATATGGAATGTATATATATACGTATGTTTGAAAAATATGGAAAATTAATTAGCTAGGGTGAATTGGATTAATATGTGATGTATATATATATGCACGAATTAAGGTGAAATTAAGATGCATGATCGATGTATATATGTGTGAAAAGTTTAAAGCCGGAAATGATGTATGTATATATGTTAAGTTATGTGATATAGTACGTTGTTAATTTAACGTATAATAGGTGATATTGGAACCATACCAAATCGGAACCGGAACGGTTTGAAACCGGAACTGTTTATAACCGGAACCGTTTGAAAACAAACGGTTTCGGTTTCAAACGGTTCCGGTTCCAAACCGTTCAGGTTCTGATTTGTTATAGAACCGAAACGGTTTGGAACCGGAACGGTTTGAAACCGGAACCGTTTGTTTTCAAACGGTTCCGGTTATAAACAGTTCCGGTTTCAAACGGTTCCGGTTCCAAACCGTTTCGGCAACGATTTGTTATAGAACCGAAACGGTTTGGAACCGGAACCGTTTGGAACCGGAACTGTTTGTAACCGGAACCGTTTGTAATATAACGGTTCCAGGTTCCAAACCGTTCCGGTTCCAAACCGTTCCGGTTCCAAACCGTTCTAGAACCCCAGTTCCCATGACTATTACGGTGTCCATGCCAGGAGGTTTTGTAGCTAATTGGCTTCGGAGAGGTTCCTAAAATAGTGGAGGGAACAGTAGTCAAGCTTCCTCCTCGCCCGCAGTTAGCAACACGCCCAGTGGGCCAATGATGAGTGCTCGCACGAGAGCCTTGCTAGAGGCGCGAGCTGAGGAGGAAGCTGCACGATCAAGAGCCGTGCAACCGGAAGTTGAGCCTCGAGCCTCAGTCTCCAGACGCTCAATCAGCAGACGTCCCTCCGGTGGCAGAGCCTCAGACGAGCGACAATCAACGGGGGCATCAGAAACTCCCTCAATCCGAATGCCCTATATTCGCCCGGTGCCTACTCCCGTTTCACGGGAAACATATGAGACACATGGTGGTGCTGGCGCCTCATCGTCCAGGCCTCGTCTATCTCCGCCGTCCGGTCTCTTCCTACCCGACGAGATTCCTGTCATCCCTGAATTCGATGATAGGGGGATGCCTGTTTATATTGAAGGACGGCCGGAGTTCCTGAGCGTGGAGGAAGCGTATAACTTCCTCCCGTTCGACCCCGTGTATCTTTGGAGTGTGAGGTGCACCAACCAACAAACGGACGGTGCAGGTAAATTTTATTTAACATCAGATTGATTACTTAATTATTACTTAAGACTTGCAATAGGTTCAATTAATGATATCAATTTGTTGACATTGTATTATTAGGCAATTTCGTTAATGGGACTGGAAAACGGAAAGGGGCTAGAGGCACCTGCACCGAGAAGAGACTTGAGCAGGCCACCGGCGGAAGGAAAACGCCCATAAGGGCCAATGAGGATGGCGAGGTGATCGAGGCATTCGACACCACGCGCAAATATGTCAGCATGGCCGGTGCGATCGTGCGGGACAAGGTCCCAATGCTTTGGCCAGATTGGGAATCTGTGCCTATCTACGTGAAGATGCAAGTGCATAATGCACTCAGTGTGAGTAAAATCGTATTTTTATTACGTAAATTTTACATTTATTAATTAAGTCCGAATAAATATATAATTTTACCTTTTATATATTCATATTGCAGGTGTGGTTTGACGTGGATGAAGTTCTTATTCACACGTGGGTAGAGCGTCAACTACATATGAGGTGATGTGCTTCGACTTATTTGAATATATATCGAGTTAGATTTTTGTTTATCAAGTGTTTTACTATCTCTAACTTTTTTTCCTTCTTTTAATATAGGTATAAAGAGTGGAAGAACGAGCTTTCTTCCCATTACACTGTATACAAGGAGCTAGGCCGAGGTTCCACCCCTAGCGAATTCCGGTTTAGGGAGTACGAGTGGCTGTGGCTGATAGCCCACTTCGAGCACCCCAAAGCTCGGGTATGCATCCTTAATATATCTTTCAAGCCTAAAGTATCGTATCAGATTGAAATAGTTAGTTACTAATTTTTTTTCATATGTTTATCAAACAAGGCGATTTCGAAGACGAACCGGGCGAATAGATTGAAAAACACCAGGGCCCATCATGCAGGTTCACTCAACTACATGGGTTGGTCGACTAAGGCGCAGCAACAACAAGAGGTGAACCCGTTGGTGTATATTCATCAGAAGTTCTACCCGCAGTGCCCTGAAGAAGCGGTAAGTCTTTCGCCTCTCAATGTGTTAATACAACTATTTTTGAAGATGGAAATAGATTTTGTTAGCTAATACGTTGTTCATTTTCCCTTTTCAATTAGTCGAGAGTGGAGGAGGCGACCGCAGAAGTGACCATGAGTATAGCTCGGACAAACCATCCTGACTGCTCCGAGGAAGAAGTCACCCAGTATGCCTCTCAGATCGATCCGCTTGATCCCCCGATAGCGGCTCGGATCATGGCAAAAGCGTGCGGGACTGGAAAGAATACCTACTACTGCAGGGGAATGGGCTCGGCGGGTGAAGGAGTATTGAAGAACACTTCAGAATACTCTACCGGGTCAAGAAGTTCAACTTCTAGTCGTAACCTCGCAGCGGAGCTTCATAGGACGCAGAGGGAGTTGGAGGAGCAAAAGAGGCAGATGGCCGAGTACCAAATGCAGCAGACACAGGTGCAGGCTCAGATGTACACATGGATGCGGACGATGTACGAGGCTCAGACTACCGGACAACCGTTCCCCACACCTCCCCCGGTCCCGGTCCCTCCCTTCCCTAGCTATCCACCACCACCACCGCACCAGTCAACGCCAGAGCAAGACCAAGGTAGCCACCGGAATTCAAATGAGTACATGGCTTACTTCAACCCTGATGACCCGCAAGTTCCTGGACCTGACCTGTAGTTGTAGTTAATTTTTTTATCGTCGTTGCTATTTGTACTGTACGTTGGACATTTATGTTGAACTTGTATGACTGTCTTTGCTACGTGTACTGTTGAACTTGTATGATTGTACGGTTTATCCGGTTCAATGCAGGTTATGGAATTGGGCCCAATCCAGAACCGCGTTTTTTTTTCAAAATTTTTTCCCACATTGCCGGCGACATGGACTCGAGTCGCCGGCAATGTCTCAAATTCCGGCCACGGCGGCGCTGCCATTGCCGGCGACTTCCTCAAGCACATCAATCTTTGTTCTTGCAGTTCTCATGAAAGGTCGTCCGAGTAATAATGGTGTGGTGTTCAACGGACTTTCCTCCATGTCAACAATGTAAAAGTTAGCAGGAAAGATCAGGTTGTTGACTTGTACAAGAACATCTTCAACATATCCCCTGGGATATTTATGAGATCGGTCGGCTAACTGTATGATGACATTATCTTGCTTAAGCTCGCCAAGCTCCATGGATGCATAAAGATAGTAAGGCATCACATTGATTGATGCACCCAAGTCAAGCATGACATCTTCAAATCTGGTGTCACCAATAACACAAGGGACAGAAAAGCTCCCAGGGTCCTTCAATTTTGGGGGTAACCGACGCTGCAACACAGCCGAAACTGTTGCATTCACCTTCACGACCTCTTTCGCTCTCGTTTGCCTCCTCTGGGTGCATAACTCTTTCAAAAACTTGGCATATATCGGCACTTGCTTTATGCACTCAATCAAGGGTAGGTTTACTTGCACTTTCCGAAAGATGTCCAGGATTTCCTCGTATTGATCATCCTTCTTTGATTTTGATAATCTGTGTGGGAATGGTGCACGAGCAAACGAAGCATTAGTATTAACAGAACTTGAAGGGATAGAGTTAATACCTTTGGTTGGGGTAGGTGGCGTCGGTGATTGTGGCCTCAAAAGTGGCGCCACTTTCTTCTTGTTCTTGGCATCTTTGGTTGTCGGATCCTCTTCTAAATCTTCATCCTCCACAACATCATAAGTTAATGGTGTTACCTTTAGCTTAGCTCCATCCAACGTTGGACTCTCCAAAATCCTTCCACTTCTTGTTGTAATCGCACTCACATTCCTTGGTGGTGGTTGAGGTTGAGATGGAAGTTGTCCAGAGGCCCTAAATTGCCCCATGAAATCCACAAGTTGACCCATTTGCTTCTTCATTTCAGAGATATCATGTCCATGAGACTCCAACGTGGCCTTTGTTTGGTTTTGTCCATCAATTAGAGCTTGTGTGGAGTTGGACAGTTGAGCAAGCATCTTGTCATAGTCTGGATTTGTAAATTGTTGGACCGGAGGAGCTTGTGGTGGTGGCATGGGCGCTTGAGGCATTTGTGGCCTTTGTTGATAGGGAGCACGTTGGAATTGTTGTTGTTGAGGTGCTGGAGGGTTAAGACATCCATCATTGCTACTCCACTTGAAACCAGGATGATCACGGTAGCCAAAATTGTTGTAGTTGTTGTAACGCTGGCCTCCTTGATATCCACCAATGGCGTTGACTTGTTCTTCAGTAGGCGGTTCCATTGTTGTAGGACATTGCTCACTATAATGTCCTTGGATGTGGCAAATGCCACATTTTGGTCCCAAAGCTGCCTTAGCTCTCTTTACTTCTAATTCAAGCACTTGCTCCATCAAGTCGGAGAGTTTGTCATACTTGTCATCCGGTGCTGGCTTAGAACTTACTTCAGCTACTGTCTTGCGCGGTGCCATCCCATATTGAGCATCATTGTTGGCTCGATTCTCCAATAGTGCACGAGCTTGTACCTCAGTGAAATCCATGAATGCTCCATTTGCAGCGGCATCAAGAAGCTCTCGATCAATTGGTTTGAGACCATCATAGAAGTAGTTCATGAGGTTAGTCTCAGAGAATCCATGTGATGGGCAGGTGGCGCAGAGAACCTTAAATCTGTCATAGTATTGGCCAAAAGACTCATCCACAGCCTGTGCAATTCCAGTGATCTTCTTCCTCAAAACAGTGATCTTTGAGGCCGGAAAGTACTTGCTTAAGAAAGCATCTGCTAGTTGTTTCCATGTGGTGATGTGATTCGGTGGGAGTTCCATAAGCCAAGTTTGTGCTCTCTCTTTCAAGGTGAAAGGAAACGCCTTGAGTTTCAAGAGTTCTTCATCAGCATCCGCAGGCTTCATACTTGCACACACAAACTGGAATTGCCTCAAATGCATATTTGGATCTTCATGCGCCATCCCTTGAAAGATAGGTAGGCGATGGAGAAATCCGCTCTTCAGCTCAATGTCCTTCTTCTCCTCTTGAGGTTCCGGAAATCTGATGCATGAGGGGCTGGCACTCCAATCAGTAGAACAAGTGCGTTGGCGAAGTGATTGTTGAGCATTGTTTGCGTTGGCCATTGGTACTTGCTCTTGTTCTTGTTCTTGTTCTTGTTCTATTATCAAATGCTCGGGGTGCTGGGATGACCTTGGTGAGTCAATGTCGTCCTCAACAATAGGTTGGTCAAGGTCTTCCACCGCGTTGGTAGAAATGATCACAGTGCGAGTAAGAAGTTGAACTTCACGTGGAGTAGGTCTGATCATTCATAAATCTGAGCATCCACCAAAGACCAAGTGTTAGTATCAAAAGAATACACAAGAAAAACAAGATACTAAGCCAGAAATGAAACAAAAACAAAGCACAAACATAAGTACACGAAAATCACACAAAATTACACAAAACACAAAAACTCATGAAAAATACACGAGCACACTGAGACAAGGGAATCGACCGGTCAAAATTAATAGGCATGGAATAATCGACCGGTCGCAAACTAGAGTTTCTCGACAATTCAAAAGTTCTAAGTTATGAATGCAAGGGCTTTAAATATCCTAGATGATATGAAACGTAATATGAACAATCTAGAACAAGTTAACACACATATTTACATGGTTTCCTGCAAGAGTAGATGAGGTTAGTGTATAAACAAATGGAAGGTTTAAAGGAACACACATATGTACATAAATCACACAAATGAAATCAAACAATACTTCAACAAATTCATGCATCATATATTCAAATCGTCACCCAAACATATCAAACAAGAACTTAGATGAAGTATGGAGTGAATGCATAAGAGAAAAGTGTTAAAAACCTGTAGAAAACACAAAAGTTACGTGCTAATTTATGATGCAAAGTGACCTATCTTTTGGCCTCATGTCCCTAACTTCACTTAGGTTAGGGTACCCGGTGATGAAATCCGAGCATCACAAAGCCGCCAGAAGGTTATGCAGACTAAATGCAACGTTTTAATTAGTGTTTAATTACAAAATTTGGTGCAACACACATGTCCACGTTTTTATGCTCAAGTATAGATCATTTTGAGTGTGCTTCGGATTTAAAGAGAGTACACTTGCTTGATCTTTAGGTCGTTCAAAGGACGTGCGACCCGCGCGATAAAATATAAACTTCCAATCGAATGGTCTTGGTTCAATCGAAAAAACATGGCCAGTTGGGGATAGAGATAACGCGAGAGGTAGGACTAATTTCGACAATGCATCCCGAGGCTTACCGATCATGGAAAGTAGATTTAGCCCTTATCTTCTTTGGGCAACTTTAATGAACTTGGCCAGTTAGCAAGAGAGACCACGAGAGGTAGGACCGATTTGAGATCTCGGATCCAGAACCTGTCATAGAAACCGTCACCTTCTAGACACCAAGTCACCAAAGATATCTTACTCAAAGATAAGTATTCATCCACTCACTGGATCATCAGTATATACTCCATTGATGCAAGTCTTTCTTAGATCCACAACCTGTCACCAGTCATAACCCGTTTCTAGACACCATGTCCGACATTCAACCAATCTTTCGAAAATTTACACTCCCTCAAGTCCATTGTAGACTCCGCCCTCAACCTCATGTCCATAACTTCACTTAGGTTATGGTGTGTGGTGATGAAATCCACACATCACAAGGGGTTTAGGAGATAAACTTTGGAAAAGAGGCGCCATCTATTCACAATGAGTGCGACTTAATCAACCAAGCTCATGTACTTAATGTAAATCCAAAACTTTCCTTTAAGGTGTATACATTGCTGCAAAAAAAAAAAAAAATATGAACAAGTGTTAGTACACAAATATAAACAAAAATTTCGTGGGTTTTATATACATGCTTAATATTTACACAATTTCACATATTTACAAAGAACACATACAATTCCAGATTCGTGCAAACATGAGCACAGCTGCTTGTAGATTTTTTCCAGAATTATTGGCTCGGTGGAATTCAATACAATTTTACAGACACAAACTAGACACGTAACCAAACAATCCTGCAAGTTTTCAGATTTTTTGAGACCTGTAGCTATGTCAAATAATTTACACAAAATATGGCAGTGCACAGTTCCGAAAACAGAAAAATATAAACATATTGTACAAGCATAATCACACAATTCTTTACAATCCCCGGCAACGGCGCCAAAATTGATTCTCACCATTATTAAGTACTAAATTAACACTTAACACTCAACAACAATGAGTCAATTAAAACCCTTTTTAGTAGATGTAGCATTGGTAAATAGGGATCGTTCTTAACCGGGGATTGATGGTGCATGCATAACTATGCTAGGTTTGTTTATGGGGGTGTGAGATTTGGTTTGTTTAACTAATGACCTACGAAATTTAAACCTAATTCTACTATGTACACGTGATCATCACATCATGTCTACCTCCACCATTTTCATGCTTCACTTACCCAGTATCAACGAAATTCTTACCTTCAACCTGCAATTTATACACATGCTTTTAAGAGTGCGACGAAGAGCGCCTACACCTTAATTTATCTAAGATTCATACAAAACATGCTAGGGAGGAACGAAGAGCGTATCACCCAACACATTAAGAATCTTTAAGCATACAACACTACCAACATAAACACTTTAGGCAACGAAATTGAAAACAACGCGCAACGACATGGGGAATTCGTTGCCTATAGTTGACAATAGGCAACGACATGAATTTTCGTTGCCTATTGTAAACTATAGGCAACGACATCTTTGCCTATAGTAGTAAAATCGTTGCCTAAAGTCCATTTTATAGCCAACGAAAAAAATCGTTGCCTATAGTTTTCGTTGCCTAAAGTATGGTTATAGGCAACGAAAAAATCGTTGCCTATAGTTTATAGGCAACGAAAAATAATTATAGGCAACGAATTACTATTTCGTTGCCTATAATTAGTATTATATCAGATCTAGCCAGCAGCTATTCAAATCAAAATCGGTGGAAAAATCTGAAACGTTCTGGAATCGCCAGTACATTTCAGGATGGACAAGAGTTGGATGAGGCTGGATAGAATTGATGCAAGATATGGGCAGGGAATTAGGAGATTTCTGGAATTTGTGGCGGCTAATTGTGGAGAGTTGCCAGTGCATTATTGTCCATGTAAACAATGTCGGTGTCGCGGCAATCGTTGTCCCATTGCTACAGTTGAGCGACACCTTCATAGAAACGGATTTTGGAATAAGTACACCCGTTGGATTTATCACGGTGAAGCATCAGCAGCCGATCCGCATGATCATGGACAATTTGCTGATACTGCGAGGTCATCCAATTATGATCCCACCAGGAGGTTCATCGACGATATGTTTCCTCATGAGAGCGGTGTATTTCATGATTCTGAAGCACCCGTATATGTTCCTCCAGAAGTTGAGAATTTCCCTCACATTGAGCCAGTCCAGCCATTACCTAGAGTTTATGTCAACACACGTGGTATGGACAAGTACCACAACCTGATTCAGATGCATCAAACTCCGTTGTACCACGGATGTCCTAAGACAGTCCTTGAAAGTGTGATGGCAGTGATGCAGCTAAAAGTGGAGACCAAGAGCACCGTGGCAGCGGTCGATAGGTGGCTTCAGTTGACTGGTGATCTGCTGCCCCCCGGTCATCGTCTTCCCCCCACTCATCGTAAGATACGACATGTCCTCAAAGATCTTGGACTTTCCTACACCAAGATTCACGCATGCATGTATGATTGCGTTCTCTTTTGGGGTGTAGACGATGACGGGAAGGATCTATCGAAGCTTGAATACTGTCCGGTGTGTGGTACGGAAAGGTGGAAGTACACTCCTGCAGGAAACAAGAAAGCAGTGAAGATACTTCGGTATTTCCCACTTATTGATAGGCTGGAAAGGTTGTTCATGTGTGCATTCACGGCGAAAGCTATGAGATGGTGGGCTGAGAGGACTTTGCCTGACGATGATATCCTTAGACACCCTGCTGATGGTCAGGCTTGGAAGCACCTGGTGAATGTGTTTTCTGATTTTGCAGCTGAAGTCCGAAATGTTTGGCTGGGGCTATCGACTGACGGATTTAACCCCTTCGGCAACATGAGTCAGAAGTACAGCATATGGCCCGTTATATTGGTACCGTACAACCTTCCTCCGTGGATGTGCATGAAGAAAGAATATAATATGCTGACTCTGTTGATTCCAGGGCCGGGTTATCCAGGAAAGTGTCTGGATGTGTACATGAGGCCATTGATTATAGAGCTTCAGCACTTGAGTACAGTTGGTCATCCCACTTACGACAGGTTTAAAAATGAGATGTTCCGAATGCGTGCTATGCTTGTGGGCACAATCAGTGATTTTCCAGGTCGAGGGATGTTGTCGGGAAACCCAACCAAGGGGTACAGGGCCTGTCCAGAGTGCATGACTGCCATGTTTGGACAAGCTCATTGCTCGAAGATTGTCCATATGCGTCACCGATGTTGGCTTCCACGACATCACCCATTTCGCCAGGACGCCCAGGCTTTTGACGGCACTATAGAAGAAGGTCTGCAACCCATGGGATGGACTGGAGATGAAATCTTAGAAGTCCTGAATGAGTATAATTTTGGGCCATTGAGCAATCATCCTGAGGTTGTTGCGACTATACCGAAGATACCCGACAGGTATAAGTTCTGGACACACAAGAGCATCTTCTGGGAACTCCCGTACTGGCGGATGTTGCCTATCAGGAACTATCTAGATGTCATGCACATAGAGAAGAATGTGTGTGAAAGTGTGGTGGGCACCGTTCTAAATTGGCAAGGTAAAACCAAAGATGGCCCTAAAGCTCGCGTTGATTTGGAAAAAATGAAACTGCGGGAACATCTGTGGTTGAAAAAGAAGGGGAGAAAGATGCCCCAAGCTCCTTACACGGTCACGCGTGACGAGAAGCATGAAATTTTTGTGTGGATGGCTAACGTCCAGTATCCTTATGGGTTTGCTGGAAATATAAGTCGGTGTGTTAACTACAGGGACAATAAGATTTATGGATTAAAGAGTCATGACTGCCATGTACTACTTCAACGCCTCTTCCCTATTATGATTCGAGGGTACTTTGATGATGAGGTGGTAGAGCCGTTAGTGGCGCTGTCAAGGTTCTTTCAAAAGTTATGCACCAGAGAAGTGAAAATGTCAGACCTCGAAGAAATGCGAAAGGACATCATTTTTATCATGTGCAAGTTGGAGAGGATTTTCCCCCCAAATTTCTTCGACATCATGCCTCACTTGATGATGCATCTTCCCGAGCAATTGATGCTCACCGGTCCCGTTCACTACACTTGGATGTATCCAATGGAGAGGTATATGCCCCGCATTTGTATGATGTTTGCTAATTAAGTCTTTATATATTAATTTATTCTTGTTCTACGTACAACAATAATAACAAGCTGTTTTCATCATTGTAGACAACTGGGAGAGTACAAAGGGTATGTACATAATACATCTGCACCTGAAGGGTGTATCGCCGAAGCATATCTTGCGAACGAGTGCGTAACGTACGTCAAACTGTATTTGGGAGCGCTTGAGGACCCACATTCGAATATGTCGGTAGATGAACCCCAGTTCAACCTTTCTGTAGTCTCTAATGATGTTTATCCACAGAGTAGGTTGCACGGGGAGTGGGAGTTGACACCATATGAGTTAGACATTGCACACTGGTGTGTACTCATTAATTGTAAAGAAGTTAAATATTGGAAAGACACACACCTTGGAAGTCCAGAGGTTCGCGGGGATGTTGCGTACCACAACCGGACCTTTGCAAATTTTTTTGGCACATGGGTGAGTATATATTCATTTAGTCATAATATATATGACGTGTAAAAGCAAATTGTGACGGTTATTTATATGAAATGTCGTATCTAATGTTGACGGTTATTTATTTCAGATGAACTATGTAGAAGATGATGGTTACCCACAATGGTCACACGCATTGAGGCTCTTGGCTATGAAACCTATATCATCAAAAGTTTACGCGATGTGTAGGGTCAATGACGTGAAATTTATGTGTCAAGAAAGAGACAATAGGGTGAAGACACAGAATTGTGGGGTAATGGTGCATGGTGGGGATAACGACCCTGACTACTACGGGGTACTCCATTCAGTGGTTGAACTCATGTATGGTGAGCGCATGAAAGTTTACTTGTTTAAGTGCAGATGGTTTGATACTCGTCCGGAGAACGTTCGCATCGATCAATATGGATACATTTCCGTGAATACTGCCACAAGTTGGTATGAGGAGGATCCTTTCGTTCTTGCCACATCGGTCAAACAAGTGTTTTACCTTGACGATCTTATGAACAGACCCCCCTGGAAAGTAGTAAACCATGTGCAAGCTAGGAATGTGTACAATGCTGCCACACTTGGTGAAAATGAAGATGACGAAGAAGTTGCAGCATACCAAGAGGGAAATGGAATTGACATTCCGGAATCCGATACAATTCGCCATTATAATGTTCGACCTGGTATTGTGGTTCAAAATTCTGGAGCAGCACTTCTAAATGTTAATCCAAATGACTTTGATGAAGACTCGAGTGACGAGGACGAGGAGCGACACCTATTACCAGACTTCAACTATCAAACTGCGTCAGACTCTAGCGATGATTCTGATTATCAGCCTTAGTTAGAGATGTAATTGAGTATAGTCTTCGAGCTTGTATTGAGTTGATTAACTCCTAAATGTATATATGTGTTGATCGAATCGAAGTTTACTTGTGTAATTTGATGGATTAGTTTAACGGTTATTTTCATGTATGTTGTGGAAAACATGTGAATTTCGTTGCTTATAAATTGAAGTTCGTTGCCTTTAACATTGATTTCGTTGCCTTTAACATTGATTTGGTTGCCTTTAACATTGATTTCGTTGCCTTTATCATGGATTTCGTTGCCTTTATCATGCATTTCGTTGCTCATAGTATACGCAACGAAAATTTCGTTGCCTATAGTATATGCAACGACATATTTCGTTGCCTTTAGGATCCAGTCGTTGCCTAAAGTATACGCAACGATACGCTTCGTTGCATAAAGTCTTGAATTCGTTGCCTAATGTATATGCAACGAAAAATTCGTTGCCTATAAGTCCTCCTCGTTGCCTATACTATAGGCAACGATGCCACCATTTCGTTGCCTATAAGTCCTGGAATATATTCCCAGCTCGCGACCAGCGCCGCCGCAACTAGCATTCTCTCCGCAAACCTCGCCGGATTTCTGCCCTCTCCGCAACCCGAAAAGTACGGTTCGCATTCTCCCTCTCTCCTTACTTGAATAAACAACGTGATTTTAGTTGGATTTGTGTTGGGTTGTTTGTTAGGTTGATTTTAGATGGATTTGTGTTGTGATTTAGGTTAGGTTGTGTTGGATTTGTGTTGGGTTGTTTGTTAGATTGATTTTAGTAGGATTATATTGTGGATTAGAGGATTATATTGTGGATTATATTGTGGATTAGGATTATATTGTGGATTATATTGTGGATTATATTGTGGATTAGGATTATATTTAGTTTATGTAATTAGAATTGGGAATAATTAGAATTGGGAATAATTAAGTGTGATTTTAGTTTGGTTATTTAGTTTAGGTAATTAGAATTGGCCGGGAATAAGTGTGATTGTTAGTTTGGGTTGTTCATTTTAGTTAGACAAAATTTAAATTTAGGTTATTGTTGCCTCAATTGTACGTAAGGTATTCATTATGTTATTTTGTTGTAGACATTAATAAAAATGTCCGTGTTCAAAAGATTGATTCCCGGGAAAAGTGGGAAACAAAAAGGAGCTTCCTCCTCGTCACCTCAAGGAGCGACACCTCAAATGTCCTCCGGGTTGAACCCTCAAGGACCCAGGAGTGGGTCTAGGTCCGTTGGTCAGAGTTCTGGAAGCACCGTACCGGACAGTCTTGAGACCGTCTATGTACATTCCAATCGTCATCTCCAACTATATACAGCATCCCAGGATCCCCAAGGTCCACGTCACTCGGTGTCTCATGAACAACCCTCCCGCAACAGCAGCCGAAACTCCACCACGGAATCCGGTCGTCACTCAGTCAGCGGCGAACGCCCAAATAGTACGAGGGTACTATGGCCAAACCAGCAGGACCCACCGCGTATGCCACCTCTTCCTCCCAATGCGGCGACGCCACAACCTAATTCCGGATCATCTGGGCCATCCGGCAGTGCATCCCGCACGGATTCTGTGCACTTATGCCCGCCAAGGGACTTGTTCTTCCCTACGGTTATTCCGAAGATACCTCAGCTCGACCCTAACAACGTGGCTGTCTATGATGAGGACCCGTTCACGACGCCTGAGGAAGCATACACATATGAGCCGTTCTCTCAACCTCTGTTGAGTGTGAGGGTTAAGGGTCAGCTCACTTACGAGAATGGTAAGTTTATGTTCATTTACTAGATACAGTACATTAAATTAGGTTCTATTTCTTAATTTCCTTCTTTTGTACCGTGTCTTAGGCACCGTCGTCAACCCTAAAGCTAAACAGAGCAGAGGTACCACAACCGGGAAGGGTATTGAAGATCGAGTTGGTGACAATCGGGCTCATATTGATTATGAAGATGATGGGGAGGCTATCGAGTATTCTGACAAAGGGATGTATGCTAGCCAAGCAGGATTTGTCATACGTGATTTCGTCCCGATGTTGTGGGACTCGTGGGGTTCAGTTGATGCTGAAGTGAAGGCCCGAGTGCATAATGCACTGTCGGTGAGTTAAATTTACATTAATTTGTCATAAAAATATACGTTCTTATATATTATTGTAAGGCACCAAACATACATATTTATGAGGCTAATTATGTATACGTGTATTGCAGCAATGGTTTATTATTGACGATCGGCTGAAGGAGCCCGGGGGGTGGTGTGAACGAAAGCTCACGTCTAGGTGATGTGATTTTGGATTTATATAAGGCTAAGTATCCTTATATGATTTGTGAATACGTTAGATTTGTGAATATAAAGTGTTGGTTATATGATATTTTTGTTGCATCAATATAGGTATCGAGAGTGGAAGTCCCACTTGAAAAAGTTCTGGGAGGAGAACATAGATAAAGGCCGAAATGGCACTCCAAGTGAGTTCAGATACCGGGAGTACGAGTGGAACTGGCTTATAGCCCACTGGAAGCATCCCAAGCTTGTGGTATGCACATGAATTGATTTGCGTACCTAAATCTAAACTAATATTATTATTATTAATTTACCTACATTTTATGTTAGTAGGTAAATCTCTATCTATGTTATTAATTTAATATGTAGGTAAATCTCTAATATATTGTGTAGGTAAATTAAATTATACAATTTACATTGTTTATACGAAGTAAAGATAGTGAACTGTATTAGTGATTGAGATGCTAGAAATTAAAACCAAAAATAACAAAGATTAAATTATTTCCCTGCAGAATAACATGAAAAAACCTAGAAATTAAAGGAAACAATTCTAGGTCAGAGGACTAAATATGTGAAAAATAAATGGGTTGGATTTTAATCAAAAAAATTAATGTTGCGAGGATATTCTCTAATTTATGCTATATATATAATTGGCTAATAATTGTGCACATTTTCTTATTCTACAAGCACATTTCGAAACAAAATGCTAAAAACCGAGCGCAGAACGTGAACCCACATCATTGCGGTTCACGTCGAGATGGACTCGACGTGGGGCAAGGTTGGAACCACAGACCGATCCTCTCGTGTATTCCATCCGACATGGGTATCCGAACAACCCTGAATATGTTGTAAGTAGCTAATAAATATTTGTCCATATTTGATACATCTCATGTTTAATTAATTCTTGTATTTTACTCAATTATTAATGCGTCACCGATTTTGCATTGTCTATTAGGAGAGATTGGTTGAGTCGATCCCGAAGGTGCGTGCTAAAGTAGCTCGAGAGCTGCATCAGGGGTGCACGGAGGAAGAGGTGACCCAGTATGCATCTCAGGTTGACCACATGACGCCCATTAATGCGGCGAGGTGCGTGTCAGATGCGATTCCCGTTGGAAAGAACAAGTTTTGGGCCAAGGGGATGGGTTACAGAGGAAATGGAGTCTTGAAGATGACTCCAGAATTCTCCAGCGGGTCCAGCAATTCTAGGTCGTCCGGCGTACAAGAGCAGATTCGGAGGCAGGAGGAGCAGATTCGGAGGCAGGAGGAGGAGTTGGAGGAGATGAGGCGTGCCAGGGAAGCCATGGAGCAGGAAAGAGCCCGTGAGAAGGAGCAGCACGACCAAATGTGGGCATTCTTTCAATCTCAGCAACCTCGGGGGGCTTCGCAGCCGCACCCACAGACTCAGCCAAATCTGTTCACGCCTACAACACAGCCGCAGTATTTTGGGGGTCACCAGCAGCCGCCGTTATATGGGGACCACCAGCAGCCGCCGCAGCAGCATCAGTTTTGGACGGGTGCCGAGCAGCCGCCGCCTCCGCCGCCGCAGCATCAGTTTTACGGGGGTGACCAGCAGCCGCAGCTTCATCAGTTTTATGGGGATGACGACCAGCAGCACCAGGAGGGTTCACACGAGGACTTCCTCAATTCTGTTAACTTTGATCAGTAGCACGTAGCTAGTTTTTGATTTCGGTTGAAATGTGTACGCTGTTGTGGTTTGAACTCATGTAAATGTTGCAGATTCTGGAATTGGGCCCAATCCAGAATCAAGTATTTTTTTTAAAAATTACACACACTATAGGCAACGAAATGGACCAATTTCGTTGCCTATAGTTTGCCAGAAATGCAAAAATTCAAACTATAGGCAACGAAACTCTTAATTATAGGCAACGAAATCCTAAAGTATAGGCAACGACGTCGTTGCCTATAGTTTGAAAGGTGACCTGTTGTGTAGGGTTTAAGCAACGAAGAAATCGTTGCCTATAGTGAAACTATAGGCAACGATTTAAGCTGGTCGTTGCGTATTGTTGAAAACCCTAACCCCTAAACCCCGAACTATAGGCAACGAATGGGTTATTGATTTCGTTGCCTATAGTATAGTCAACGATGTATAGGCAACGAAAGTATAGGCAACGAAAATTCGTTGCCTATAACTATAGGCAACGAATTTTGGACTATAGGCAACGATTTGAGATCGTTGCCTATACCTGTTATTCTGGTAGTGCAAGCATGCATACAAGTCAAAGACCAAAAACTAAGAACACATGGAAGATAACATAAGTAAGTAAAAACGTATAGCCTTTATTAAACAAATCACAAGTCGTAAACCGAATTCTTTACAAGACAAAAGATGAGATAGAAGGTTTATGGTTACACTTTTGGAGTCTGTGAAGATCACTAACAACGCCTCGAGTGGATGAATTCTCAAGAACAAGACGAAGAGCGCCGATTATTCTTGATCCGTGAGGAGGGAGCTTCGGCCTTGGAGGGGATTAGGCTTAGGACGACTTGGGAGGTGTTTTGGGCAGAGCTTTGCTGTCTATGATGTGTGATCATGAAACCCTAGTCGAGCCCTCATTTATATAGGCCAAGCAAAGCCTAGTTCGACTCCTTTTAGAAGTCTAACTACTCCACCTGGGTAATCTGACGCTTCTCCACTAAAATAGGAATTTCTCTCGTTCTAGAACTCCAAATCGTTTGATTCTAGTTGCGTTGGAAACTAGACTTCTGTATCTTTCCAACCATATGCTAACCGCGTCTAGATTCATCCGTATCTGTTCACAGTGGTCTTTCGAAGTGGGCTGATGTACAAAGGCTGATTTCTGATAATTCATTTTAATCCATCTTCTTTCTTTGGGCTTCTTTAGATATGATTTTGGTCTTCAATTATTGACACCATATGTGAAAGAATTTTAGTAACCATTTTGAAGACCATTTATCGGACCATTTCTTCTCTGGAATTAAGAACTTTTCTCCTTAGCCAACTTTTAGCTCTGAAATGCCTCCTTTATTATTTCCTCCTTTATTTCTACCTAAAAACATAAAGTAAGTTAGAAACATATTTACTAAGCATAAAACAAAGCTAAATGCAGAGAGAAAGACATTAAGAATCAAGCATAAAATGCGTAGATCAATGTACCTACTCAGGTTGCATGTGCATTGCTTATGGCAGGCGAGGAACTGGAGAAGCATATTGATGTAAAGAACCTACTTGTTGATATGGGGATCTACTTTCAAGTACAGGTAAATTTTGGCTGATACCATATGCAAAATACTGCAAATTTTCTCTTTAGTTTGTTATAAATTATAATTAAGTAAATAACCTTTTTTCATTTTTCTCATTTCCTATATAGGGTGATTATTTGGATTGTTATGGTGATCCGGAAACAATTGGCAAGGTGAGTTAACAAAGATGAAATGCAGTACAATCTTAAACTTGTGTGATGGTGTTCTTACTCGAGTTCTCTGTGTTATCAGATTGGAACAGATATTGAAGATTTCAAGTGCTCTTGGTTGGTTGTGAAAGCTTTGGAACTCTGCAGTGAGGAACAAAAGAAAACACTAATTGTATGTAATATGCAATCACTATTTAATTAGCTGTTGATCAGTGATTAAAGAGTATAGTAAAAGTCCTCTAACTTATGGTGTATGTTTTCCAGGAGAACTATGGAAATGCAGATCCAGCAAAGGTCGCCAAAGTAAAGGCCCTTTACAATGAACTCCACATTCAGGTTTGAACTTCCTTTGGTAGTTGTAGGATATTTGATGTTCCTAGTTATGGTGAAGGTTATAGGATATGGCAGTATAGCTTATCCACAGTTGTAATAGGATTACTTTCTTATTTGTACTTCTTGTACTCTCCTATATATAGAAGTTGCTCCTTCATTAAAAAGAGTTGCAGAATTCATTGCTTCAAACTATTTTCTCTACATTCTTATTTCCTAAAACACGTTATCAGCACAAGACTAGCCATGTGTGCGGATCTCAAAGAAGAAGAAGATTGTTCTGAAGAAAACAAGAGAAGAAGAAGATTGTTCTGTAATAATCTCAAGTAAGTTTTCTATGAACACAACTTCAATTCAAATTCAAAATAACCTATTCTTTTGAGAAATTTGAATTTTTTCGTAGGGATTTCGGGATAACATCTTATCCCCCCTTTCTACACCTCACATTTCTTGAAGGTGAGCATTTTTGGAACAAAGAGCATTCCCACATGAACTAAGAGCGTTCATGAGTGAACTAAGAGCGTTTACAAAATCGATTGAACAAAAAGTGTTCATAAAAACATTGATTAAAAAGAACAAAGAGAGTTCGTAAGACTATATACATCAAAGTAAAGGTCTAATCCAAATATTATATTGAAAAACAAATTAATTTTCGAGTAAGTTTTTTACGACTGCGAAACTAATACATTTGTTGTTTTCTCATGGTGTTTGATATGCAAAAGTGCATTCACACCATGCTCCCGGATCTAAAAAAGAAGTGGAATAACATGTGGTTTTCGACTTCAAGCAAATTGCATCAATCAACAATGAGATGCTTAAGTTTAGATCCATGCTCCAATTATGCGGAAAGCAATTGATGAGCAAAATTTGATCGAGAAAATTCTCTACACAATCATAATTCAAGGCAAATTGAAACTAAGAATGTTCAGTATGCGAATTATAAAAGCGCATTAAGAAAATGGCGCAAGGAGCAGAACCTTTAAGTTAAAGGAATTTTGATGAGACAGTTTTTGGTCTCTACCACAGTCCACACAAGGAAGGACGCCATAAGTTGGCACATGAAGGTCATGATCGATGACCATGATAGAGGAAGCGCCGGCCATAGAGGCCGTGGCGACCAAGGAAGTCATGGAGGTTGAGGTACCAATGCCAAGAGAGGCCAAGATAAAACGCATAATATTTCTCGAATCAAATAAGTTGTTTATTCTCAAAATGTTTGAGAAGATAGATTTCGGAAGTTTTGGATCAATAGGTATTGATTACCATTGATAGGCAATAAATGTGAGGGATCTATGGATTTCCAAGATCTTCATCGTTATATTGAAACCACTCAATCCGAATCTACTTGATCCTTGAACACATCAGTTTTCGGAACTATTTTTTGCATACTATTGTAAAAATTATTCTACCTAGATACAGGTCTCTAAAAATTACGAAAATTTTCAGAAGTGTTCATATACGTGTCTAGTTTGGGTATGCAAAATTTCGCTGCATTCTGACACACCAATAATTCGTCAAAAAATCAACAAGCAAGTGTGCTCAGATTTTGCGAATTTTAAGGATCAAATAAACAATGAAGTAGAAGATAGAGATGGAGCATAGGCTAATCTCATTAAGGAAAACTTCAAAATTGGCAGAGACTCAATTGCTGAGACACTGAATTTTGATTAGAGCTTTATGTTTTCCATGTAAAAATGTGTGTGTGCCTAAGTATTATGTTTGACAATGTTGGTCAATTACTTTGGATTAACAAACTTTGATGTATCATGTTGGCATTATTACTATAGGCATTATTTTGGCTTATTAATAACAGGCTTGTCTGCATTTTCTGTATGATATACATGTTTTGTGGTTGCTATAAACCTATCGTCTACTAGGGCTCACCTTAGTAAATTGTGATGTCTAGAACAAGAGATTTTCGATAAAGATATTTGAGCGGACTTCATGTCCCACCTACATTGATCTCTCTTCACCTGGTCATAAGTGAAAAGAGTTATCCAAACGACTTTAGATGTCCCAAAAAACTTGAAAATTCGTCCATGTATCAATTAGGATAGCTAAGAGTGTTATAAGTCCCCGAAAACGCAGAAAACAGAATCTGCTGCATTATCAGCCAGCTTCAACAATGAACTGAGAATTTCTAAGAAATAATTAGCATATGAGTTGCATATGGCTGAAAAGGTATAGATGTCTAGTTTTCAGAACTACTTCCGAATTGTTGATAGCTAATTTCTAGAAAAAGTTGTGCCCGTTTTATTGAACAAAGGTAAAAAACAGGACATAACAAAATCTGCTCTGCAGATCAGTCTACTTCGACGACAAACTGGGATTTGTCCAGAACAAACCAACATATGAACGACATATGGTTGAAAAGATATGGACCTCTAGTTTTCAGAACTATGTCCGGCTCATCGATATCTATTTTCTAGAAAAGGTTATGCCCGTTTTACTAGACAGAGGTCTGAAACCGACATAACGCATTTGGCTGTGCAGATTGCTTAGCTTTGACATGAATCTGAGATTGATTCAGAATGATTCAGCATATAAGTAATATATGCGCGGAAAGCTACGGATTTATAGTTTCTAGAACTTCATCCGGAACGTCAAAAGCTATTTTATAAACAAAGTTATGTATGTTTAAGTACTCAGAGGTCAGTTTGACCCGAGGAAGGCCAAAACCTGAGGAAAATCGGAGAAGGCCCTTTGATGGATCGAAGGTGTCCTTGATGAATCAAAATTTTTTCTGAGGAAGCGCTTCGATGGATCAAAGGGATCCTCGATGCATCAAATTTTTTTCCTGCGGACTCCCTTCGATGAATTGAAGGGATTTTCGATGTATCAAAACATTTCCTGAGGAAACCCTTTGATAGATCGAAGGGATCCTCGACGGTATGATCCGAATATTAGAGAAACTTATGTGTCAATCAGATGGGCTATGTAAGACAACTGAATGAGAGTTGTAGAATCAAATAATGTCATGTGAGATGACTTAAGGGATTTAGACACATATAGGCTTTGATATGACAAATTGGGATACCCAAGTCATGATATGATGATATGAATTTTGAGAAAGTCAATCAGACATCCCTCCTTTCGAGTGAAAGGAAGCAAGAACCAGAAATGGTTCATAAGATATTGTAGTTGGGCACCATTTAGTGGTGGCTCCATCGTCCAAATTTCGATTAGTGATCGACGTCTCTTCCCCCAAGAGGAGAAATCTAAACACTGAGGATGACGTGCTAGTCTCCTATCCCGCTTCCCGAGTTCATGGAAACTCCAAGTCTCAACCAAAATCCTCATTGGTTATTTTCAAAGGCTCATCACTCGTTATTGCAAAGCCCACTCATTCAAGAGATTATGATTGAGACTATCCTATGCAAATGACACATAAGTTCTCACTATATAGAATCTAAGGTGATTATATGGAACGATTCAACCAACTAGTGGACTACTATGATGCTTTGTGGTGTTGGTTATAATGCAGACACACTGGTCACGTGTCATGCCATCGTCCACTTGTCATGCTGCTCAAACTTCAAGCTTAGATCATATGACTGCGGGCTTACTACCCGAATCATCCCATTTATAGTCTATTCGACTTAATAATGCTAGAAAGTTTACATCGAAGAATTTCGATGACTTATATTGTACATCATTGAGATTTGATATTGGTATCATACTCTCATGAACAAACCCAAACGGTCTTGCAGAAAACTACTATTTAGTGACTACGATAGTAGTCTGAGCATTGGTAATGCGCACTAATAATTTCTGCTTAGGGTTATGCAATACCGCATGCAGCTATACTTCATCGTCTACGATTCACCATCACACAATCTTGTTTTGCGCAGCTAGTGTCTATATGCAAAGATAATATCTCGCACTTGAGCATATATGTGCCAAAAATTGCTCTGTCATAGCATATTATGATGGGTCAATCGAGACGGATGAATACATATGTTGGACATGAGTCTTCAACTAGAATCCGCTATAAGAACCTTGACAGACGATCTCTTTACCGCTAGTTTTGCGGATGTCACTTTGATGAGATAGTCTTCTCGTCGTTAGGGGGAGATAAGAACAAGCATGTTCAAACAAGAACGACATGAAGGGTCGTGTCCTCACTATGTCTCATCATGATCCCCAAACGATAGAACGTAACAGATTCGATGCCTGATACATTTTCTAGTATCGTGAAAGTGACGAGATCACATATATTTGCTGCAAACATGCCTGTAAGGATTTATATCCCTTTGAGAGGATATGACGCCACCAAAAGGAGTTGGTTATGGCGCTGGTCACCATGCCACCATAGAATGTGGCATGGTGACGTTACAAAGTGGCATAGTGTCATCATAGGCCATGGGTTCCGCTGAAGAGCATAGGAGACTCAAATGTTCGATAAATACTCGTCCAAGGAAGGGAGTGAGTTTGGCACTATATGATCAATTGATCATTAATACTCTATTCCGTCTCATGATAATATATTTGGATTATGGTTATCATTGAGGGATGCCTTAATGCTAAAACCAATTCCTCAGAATATAAAGATCTCTACAAACTACACTAGTGTACATGAGATTATGGAATTTTTGAGACTTATCGAACATATCTATGTTGAAACTCCCGAACGTTGTAGCAATTGACCTACATAGAAAGAAGCGATCCAGATTGAATTATGTTCACTAACAAAGAGAAAGGTCATTGGGTTGGTGATGCCGACACACCCAAGTGTAAAGCCTATCGAAATGGGTCTTTGTTAGAAAGCGTGATGAGAATAAAGAGATTATACTCGTCTCATGGCGTTAGGCTTCTCACAACACTCTGGAATCGACTACGATGAGATAAATTCTCTCGTAATGGATGTCATTGCACTCTACTACCTTGCCAGTTTGGTAGTTTCCGAAAAACTTGACATGCTGCTTATAAACGTAGTCATGACGTATCTCTATGGGGATCTAAAATAAGAGATAGATATGAATGTCTCAGATGAACTTCATTTACCCAAATCAAGTGGCTCTAGACCACAGAGCGCATTTTCAATGAGATTGAAACGTTCACCAAGTGACTCCTTGATTGGAAAGGGATATGCCCATGCGTGTTCATTTATAGGACAAGTTCAGGATTTGCAAAGTGTTTGAAATCTGAATTTGAGATGAAAGATCTTGGGATTACACGATTTTGTCTTGAATAAAGGAGTCACAGCTAGTGACTGGAACTCGAGCACCGTAATGATGAGATTCTCCATCATCGTCTTATACTTTAAGATATGTTGCACTTTATGATGATAAAGTGAAGTCTATGAGTACTCCCATGATCTGCTATAGTTTTGATCCTTAGAGGGATCCGTTTTCGTCCAAGGGATGATGGCGAAGACGTCTTAGAGGTTAAAGTGCATAATCTAAGTGCAAGAGTGTACTTAGCGTAATACACAAGATTTAGCTCCTCATTTTTGTTGAACTTAATAGCTAGATGTAGCTAAGCACCCACGCAATGCCATTGGAAAGATATGGGTTTAATATATCCCTATAGAGAGGCCATAAAGTGAGTGTCGTTGGAAGTAAGGGCACCACAAAGAGAGTGGCGTTGATTTCCCTTCATCCCCTATACCAACAATCGTTGTGATGTGTTGGCAAGTTTTGCTGAAGTTGGATATCTCTTTGATCGACACAAAAGTTGTTCCCAAGTTGATTATGTCTTTACCGTGGGAAACACCTTGATATCATGGAGGTCTACAAAGCAGACCCTAGTGGCTACATCCACGAATCATTATGAGATTATTGCTCTTTATGAGGTAATTAAGGAGTGTATATAGTTGAGGTCCATCACTACACATATTCGTAAGACTTGTGGATTGGAATCCACTACCGACTCTTGAAGTCTAGATAGCAGACTCTTGTCGCTACATCTTCGAACCATGTTGAGATTATTGATCTAACATGAAGTTGTTATGGAGTGCATATGGTTGAGATCCATAAGTGCACATATCAAAGATCAAGTGGTTTATGAATCACCATTGATGAACCTACATGCATTATGAGGATAATGTTGCTTGCATCAAGGTGATGAAGCTAGATTACATGTAGGGCGACAACACCAAATATATATCGCATAAGCTATTCTATAGTCGAAAAACAATAGCAAATCCTCAAGGCTATGGTTGACCAAGTTTGATTTGAGGATAATATGGCAGATTTTCTAAATCATTGACCAAATTCTACATTTGAGAAACATGTATAGAGCATAGGGTTGTTCAGCTTACTCAAGCTACCCTTGATGTTGATATCAGGGGGAGATGTAGGCTTCAGGGGGAGTCTAGCATACACATGAACGTTTTTGGATGTGAAGGACACGTTGTACTCTTTTTTCTTGACTAAGGTTGTTTTTATCCCACTGGATTTTTATTACTTAGTAAGGTTTTAATGAGGCAACATAGTTATGTATCATATCATCGTCTACAACGATCTGCACTCTTTTTACTTGGCGAGATCGATTTTTCTTCTGCAAAAGTTTTTGGCTCGGCAAGGTTTTTGATGAGGCATCAATGAAGCAAATGAAGAAGCATCACCACCATACACCGGCACAAGAGGGAGTGTTGTAGGATATTTGATGTTCCTAGTTATGGTGGAGATTACAGGATATGGCAGTATAGTTTATCCAAAGTTGTAATAGGATTACTTTCATGTTTGTACCTCTTGTACTCTCTTATATATAGGAGTTGCTCTTTCATTAATAAAATAACAGAATTTATTACTTCAAACTATTCTCTCTACATTCTTATTTTCTAAAACTAATAAGTAGAAGTAATTAGCTGAATAACTGAGTGCTTATATGGTTTTGTTGATCCAACTTTGTTTATGATGAATGGTAGGGTGTATTTGCTGAGTATGAGAGGCAGAGCTACGCAAAGCTGACGTGTTCCATTGAAGCTCACCCTAGCAAAGCAGTGTTGAAATCCTTCTTGAGTAAGATATACAAGAGGCAGAAGGTAGAATTTCTTTTATTGAACATGGAAGGAAGGAGTGGACAGAGCTAGAAAGGAATTCCATCCGATTTCTGTAAAAGAAATTCCATTCATGTTGTATTATCTGTATCTTCAATCTCCTGAACAAAACCATCGGGGCTTGCATTATTAGTTGAGTGATGAATCAAACAAATAAGTTGAAGGATATTTATCTTATTATGTGTGTTCCTAGTTATGGTAGAATATACAGAGAATAAATGAGATAATCATATTTAGTGATGTATTAGAATTTTTACCATATGTAACTCCATGTACTCTCATATATAAATGAGCTTCTTATTATCAATAAAAGGTTACACACTGATTGCTTTCACAATCTTTATACTTTACCATATTTTCTAAAACACGTTATCAGCACGAAACTCTAATGCTGTGCGCGGATCTTAAGGAGAAGAACAAGAAGATGAAGATTGTTCGGTAATAATCTCAAGTAAGTTTTCTATGAACACAATGAAAGGACCCAATCCCGATTCAGTTACCTAAACCGGAATCGAACCCCTTCTGAAAATACGAACCAACAAAAATTTTACAAAATTTCGGCAGAGTTTCGTTCTAACGTGGAATTGCCATAACCTGCACCCAGAAAATAACACTTCATCCTATGCCACAAAAGCCAAACCGTGGGCACCAATCCCAACCGGATTTCTCAACATCAATATAATCAACAACAGTAAATAAACTGTACTATGTATATATGTATATCCGAGAAAAATCTGTATAAACAAGTATCAGAATGTATCAGAGCGACCTCTAAAGTAAAACATATACAATATACACATCAGTAGGCGAAACAAGAACCTACTGGAAAGCACAGGTAACTCTGATCACTAGCCTCCAAACTGCGACGTGAAAAACACCAAAACCTGAACTACAACTGGGCACGGAAACCGAAAAGCCCAGGGGAAAGACATGAAACACGTTAGAGTGAGTGGACGAAAATAAATGTCTTTCACCAGTTTATATATATGTTATAAAAACATATGCGAGTCCAGGTAAATATAAACAACATAGTACACGAGGTAAAACTCATACTCCTCCAGTGTACAGAGCATGCAAGTAAAAATCCCACGGGGTCACTCATGGACACATCCGTGCTAGTACAGTCAGAACCACGGGGTCCCTGGCCCACACGTGATTCTAGCCGAAAATGGCCTCAGGTCAAAGGTCTGCCTCCCTCCGGTAAAGACCTCGGGTCAGGAGTCACAGCCTCCCCTGACAATTTCCTACCATCGGGGATCAGCCGAGAGGCGAGGGTATCGATACAACAACGTAACCACGACTGTACTCTGTGTAAACCAAATCATAAACAGTTCGATGCAAATGCTTGAAACAACATATAAGTATATGCATATTCGTATACGTATATCCGTATAAGTATAATCGTATAATTGTAAAACACATGCTCATGTAATCCGAAATCTCATACGCATGCTCAAATTCGTAAATCATATACAAGACTCGCAAGAATTCCGTGAAAAGAAATTGTCCACTCACAGGTGAGCAAAACACGCACTCGCGCTAATCTCGAGGACTGGCGGAAGATCCCTCGCCAGAAGCACGGTCACGATCCCATTCACGATCTCGATCTCCTGATTATTCACAAAAACATAACTGATCAAAATCATAGTTCTCAACCCTGTACTGATTCACGGAAACCAACCGTTCCCGGAAATATGCAATGCGGTACAAAATGAATAACAGAAATTCCGAAATCCCCACTCGAAATCTCGACTGAAAATCGGCTAACCAAATCAAACCGAAAACCTCTGGACGATAATCAGGGCGCGATTACGAGAAAAATGACACTAATTTCATCAAAATCTGAAAAAGTCAACTTTTGGCTGGAGCTCCGCCGTTGACCGCCGCCGCCGCCGGCGGCACGCCGTCAACCGTGGAGTTTCACGGCCAAAACTTCCAGAATTATAGTCCATAACTAGGTGAACCATTTCCTCTTCTACCTCACAGACCAAATCCCACACTAACACCATCAATTTCATCAAAATCAATTCGGAATACCCACCGGAAAACCCAATCGGGTTCACCATAAAACGTCACCTCGTCCCAAACCAGTTAACTAGGAAGCATCAACAAGGCGTGGGGAGCAAAACCCCCAACATCTCGACCCTCATCACTCGCCGGAACCACCTCCATCGTCACCGGCGAACTTCACCATTTCGGCCCTAATCGGGTTCCAAGAAATCCTCACAAATTCTCACAAACTTCAACATCAATCAACTCGAAATTAAGAGAGGAAGCTAACTGTACCTTTCAATCAACCAAAGGTGGCCGGAAAAACGGTCGTCGGACGGCAAGCCCAATCGGGAAACTCTCCCCCCACGGGTCAACGGTCAACTTTCCCAAAATGGAAAGTCAAAGTCTGGTCAACGCCCGAAATGAAATTCTCGACTATTACTCGACTATTTTTCGACTTTTCGATATTTATACTCATGCCACGGGTCAATCGACGGTCCAAAATGAATATACGAAATGATTCGGATAAGCACGAAACAATCAGATAAACTCGTCGGAACCTAAAACTTCAAATAATCATAAAATATTCCTCGGTTATCGGAAAAATCTTCCGGAACCGCCCACGAACTTGAAATCACGTAATCTACAATATCCGTGAAGACACCCAACTCAAATTCTCGACTGAAAATATAGTCGCGAATCGAATCGACAAACCACACAATATCGTAAAACTACGACTATAACCAAATCTCGAGAATCGTGCCAAACACACATCTGATTCTGGTTCGGGTTGTCACACACAACTTGAATTTAAATTCAAATAACCTACTCTTTTGAGACTTTGAATTTTTCCGTAGGGATTTTGGGATAACATCCCATCCCTCATTTTTACACCACACATTTCTTGAAGGTGGGAATTTGGAAAAAAAAGAGTTCATTGGAACAAAGAGAGTTCCTAGAAGAACTAAGAGCATTCATCATGAACAAAAAAATTTCACAAAAATCGATTGAACAAAGAGATTTCATAAAAACATCGATTAAAACGAACAAAATGAGTTCGTAAGACCATATACATCAAAGTAATTGTCTAATCCCAATATTATATTGGAAAACAAATTAGTCGTCGAATAAGCCTTTTACAACTGCAAAACTAATATATCTTCTGTTTTCTCATGGTGTTTGATATGCAAAAAAAAAATGCATTGACACCATGCTCCTGGATCTAAAAGAGAAGTGGAATAATGTGTGGTTTTTCGACTTCAAGCATATTGCATCAATAAATAAAGAGATGCTTAAGCTTAGATCCATGCTCCAATTATGCAGAAAGAAATTGAAGAGAAAAATTTGATCGAGAAAATCCTCTATATAATCATAATTCAAGGCAAGTTGGAACTATGAGTATTCACTATGCGAATTATGAAAGTGCATCAAGAGAATGACGCATGAAGCGGAATTCTTAAAGTAAGAAAATTTTGGTGAGATGTTTAGGTCCACACCACTGCCCCAACAACGAAGGAAGCTACAAGGTAGCGCCATGAATGCCATGATGGCCATGATAGAGAAAGCGCCAGGCATAAGACGCATGATGTTTCTCGAATCAAAAAAGTTGTTTATTCTCAAGATGTTTGAGAAGATATGTTTCAGAAATTTTGGGTCTATAGGTATTGAATACCATTGATAGGTAAAAGATGTGAGGAATCTATGGATTTCCAAGATCATTATCGTTATATTTGAACCACCCAATCCTAATCTACTTGATTCTAGAACACATCAGTTTTCAGAACTGTTTTCTGTATAATATTATACAAATATTTGGTCTAGCTACATATCTCGAAAAATTATAAAACTTTTCAGTAGTGTTCATATACGTGTCTAGTTTGAGTTTGCAAAAAATCATTGTATCCCAACATACCAGTAACTCGGCAGAAAATCGACAAACAAGCGTGATCAGATTTTTTTTCGAATTTCAAGGATTAAATTAACAAAGAAACAGAAGATGAAGATAGAGCTAATGCAAATCTCAACATAGAACACTTCAAAATTGGCAAGAGACTCGATTGAAGAGATACTGAATTTAGATTAGAGCTTCATGTTTTCCATCTAAAAAGATGTGTGTGCCTAAGTATTATGTTTGACAATGTTCTCAATTACTTTGGATTAGCAAACTTTGATGTATCATGTTGGCTTATTAATAAAGGCAATATTGTATTGGCTTATTAATAATAGGCTACTCTAAAATTTTCTGAGTTTTAACATGTTTTGTGGTTATTACAAATCTATTTTCTACTAGGGCTTACCTTAGTAACTTTTGATGTCTAAAACAAGAGATTTTCGATAAAGGTATTTGAGAGAACCTTGTGTCCCACCTACATTGATCTCTCTTCGTCTGGTCATGTGTGAAAATAGTTACCCAAACAATTATAGATGGTCTAGTAACTAGGAAATTCGTTCATATATCAATCGGGATAGCTAAGAGTGCTTATATCCCCGAAAAACTTCACAAACTAGAAAACTGAAATTGTCTCTACAGATCAGTCAGCTTCGACAACGAACTGTTATCAAACCAAAATGAACCAACATATGAGTGGTATATGCTTGAAAATATACGGATGTTTAGTTTTCATAACTACATCCATAATGTCGATAGCTAATTTTTAGAAAAAGTTATGTCCATTTTAGTGGACCAAGGTCAGAAACAGGATAAACAAAATCTGGTCAGTAGATCAGTTGGTTTTGACATAAAACTGGGATTGACTCAAAATGATCCAGCATATGAGTAATATATGGTTGGAAATTTACGGATCTTTAGTTTCCAGAACTTCATCCGAATCTTCAATAGCTATTTTCTAGACAAAGTTATATTTGTTTATGTACACGGAGGTCAGCCAGTCTCGGATCAAAGGTAGATCCAGAGAAGACCCTTCGATGGGTCGAGGATGAAATGACCCGACTCCGATTTAGTTTCCTAAACCGAAATCAAACCCCTTCGATAACACGACCTTACCATTTTTTTTGCCAGAGTTTATTTTGAAACACGTGAACCAATTATTAGAACCTGCAAATAAACACACTTCGAATATTCCACAAAAGTCAAACCGTGGGGCTCCGTTCCCCATCCGGATTTCTCAACATCATATATATAATAAACCAAAAGGTTTACAAGAAATCCAGAACATTCAGGAGTAAACTCAACTGAAAACAAACATAAGTATTCAGAGCGACGCCTATATACATCCTTTACATCAAGTAGGTCGAATAAGAAACCTACAGAAACTGAAGTGTGATCCGAACTCTATACCTCCACAGTTGACGCGCAACACTGGAACCCAAACTACAAACTGGGCAAAGGAAACCGAAAAGCCCAGGGTAAAGGCAAATAAAATTGTTAGAGTGAGTGGACGAAAATAATCATATGCCTTTCACCATTTATATATTTATAAAATAATGCGAGTTCTTAAATGCATAATAGTCGCCACTCCGACGGATTTCCCTGCTAGAGTAGCAGGTCGGGCGTATCTCTCAAACCCGACGGTGATAAACTAGGCGAATCTCTTAAGCCTAGTCGACATATCAAGCGCATCTTTCAAGCTTGATAGATGGACTACCGGTGATCAACCGCGTAGCCAATGCATCGATAGTAAATAAATAAATGCCATTACCAATAAAATATACAATACCTTCAAAAAGATAAATTGTTAGTATTGTATCATTAGTTGTACGATTAACATACTTATCCACTTAAGCAGATTAGCAACACCTACCACACCACACGCAAGACCACCAAGGAGGCTCCAACTTCACTCACCAGACCCACCCCATCCGAGCGCACACGCGCCCGTGGGGGGCACGCTCAAACGCACGGACCACACACCAGCAGAACCACCAGTCCCACATCGAAGAACACCATCCAACTCCAGATTCAACCACCTATATAGGTAAGGCATTTACTACAGGTAAGGACATTCCATCTCATCAGACTAATTCACGTCTCAACACCCCAACCTACTTGCACGCTCGTTCGCTTGACTGTTATATCCAATACATCATCTGACTTAGGCATCGGAGCGTTGAAGGCGGGCCACCCCGTCTCGACCCCTGATCGCCTATTTCGTTGTTGTATTCTTCTAACAGCCGCTCGTGAACCCGCCCATCCGACCACCCGACGGAAGAGAAGAAACGCCCGACAGAAGAATTCGCCGCCCGAAGGAAGAAACCCGCACGCACGAAGGAGGAGAGCGAGCGCCCGTCCATCCGAACAGCCCCACCGTTCGGACGCACCGAGGGAAGGAAGGAAGGAGTATCCGTGGAAGTGTATTCGTGTTGCTTCTGCCCCGTTACGCCCCCGCGCGTAATTCGGTAGAAACATAAATAATATGAACATTGTACTGGAAACAAATACTGACACCAAGAACTCGCTACGAAAGTGTAAATAAATGTCAACTCACAGAGCAAAGCTAGCCCTGAGGTCCGACGAAAGATCCCTCGCCAAACGCTCGATCTCGATCACCTAAATAACAGGGATACGATCAATACATAAAGAATCACAACATATGAAGCTAATACGTTGAGAACTCCGCGTTCTCGAAAGACGTACCGCTCAAAATATCGACGAGGATTACAAAATTCACAAAATATACCAATTAACTCTCGTCCCAAAATATAATACTCAAATCAACCCAAAAAACTCAAGACTACGCTCGAGACGCGATTACGAGTAAAACGGTATAAAACTCCCTAAAATTCTAAAAAGTCAACCCTTCGTCGGAGCTCTGCCATTGACCGCCGCCGCCGCCGCCGCTGCATCAACGGTGACCAATTTCGGCGAAAAAATCTAGAACTCATCTACTCCTCAAGCCCAACAACTTCATCTTCTACCATCAAAGCCAATTCCAACCACACCGGCCAAAATTGAGTTCGTAAGTTACAAACTTCATGGATTCCAGTGAGATTTCGGCGAGCTCCAAACGGAGTCCAATTCCAAAATTCTTCCACTCAAAAGCATCTATAAGTTGAGGGAAGCAAAACCCTCAACCCCAACGCCCCCAAAAAAGGCCGGAAACCACCACCCGAATCCGGCAAAATCTCAAAACTTCACCGAGTTCGTTCTCCCTCAAAACTCCATCAATTCTCACAAAACGAAGTTCAAAACCATAGGAAATCACGAGAGGATTCTAACCATACCACGATTGTGGCCGGAGGTGGCCGGAATTGGCGGTTCGGACAACGACAGCCCGTGGGTCGCGGTGGAGCTTCGGTCAACGCACGGTCAACGGTCCACAACTGGTCAAACGGCCCAAATGTGACTTTTCGACAATTTTACGACTATTCCGATATTTATATGCGCGACCCAAGACGATCAACGGTCCAAAACGAATCGAAACCAAAACGGATCAACACGACTAAATCCAACGATCGAAAATATTCATAATTTATTCCTTGTAATTCGAAATAATCCTCCGGAAACTCTTACGAACTCAAAATCACGTACACTACAACTCTCGTGAAGGAACTCATCTCAAATTCTCGCCCAATAATTTAGTCGTAAACAAATCTGCCATTTCGACTATTTACGATAAATTGCGATTATTCGTGAATCTCACGAATCAAGCCAATTAACATACCATTTTCGGTTCGGGTCGGTACAGAGTATTACCTCGATGGGTAAAAAATTAAGCCCAGAAATCAAAATTTTGAGTTATTGTTCGGTTTTTCCTCATGCAAGACTTGTTTCTTTGCAAGTATTTCCTCCGGGAACTTTGAGCGTCTCATTGATATGGGAATTACAAATACTATGTTATGCCATAGACAATTTATATCGATTTTGTGCCATAGCCTACATGAAAAGAAGCGATCTAGATTGAATTATGTTCACTAACAAAGAGAAAGGTTATTGGGTTGGTGATGCCGATACACCCAAGTGTAAAGCCTATCGAAATAGGTCTTTGTTAGAAAGCGTGATGAGAGTAAAGAGATTATACTTGCCTCATGGTATAAGGCTTCTCACAATGCTCTAGAATTGACTACGGTGAGATAAATTCTCTCATAATGGATGTCATTGCACTCTATTACCTTGTCAGTTTGGTATTTTCTGAAAAACTTGACATCCGGCTTATAATCGTGGTCATGACGTATCTCTATGGGGATCTAGAATAACAGATAGATATAAATGTCTCAAATAGACGTCATGTACCCAAATCAAGTGGCTTTAGACCACAGAGCACGTTTGCAATGAGATTGCAACGTTCACCAAGTGACTACTTGATTAGGAAGGGATATGCCCATACGTGTTCATTTATATGACAAGTTTTGAATTTGCAAAGTGTTTGAAATCCGAATTTGAGATGAAAGATCTTGGGAAGACACGATTTTGTCTCGAATAAAGGAGTCACAGCTAGTGATGGGAACTTGAGCACCGTAATGATCAGATTTTCCATCATCGGCCCATACTCTAAGATATGTTGCACTTTATGATGATAAAGTGAAGTCTATGAGTACTTCCATGATCTGCTATAGTCTTGACCCTTAGAGGGATCTTTTTCCGTTCAAGGGATAATGGTGAAGATGTGTTAGAGGCTAAAGTGCATAATCTAAGTACAAGAGTGTATTTAGCATAATACACAAAACTTAGCTCCTCATCATTATTAAACTTGATAGCTAGATGAAGCTATGCGCCCACGCAATGCCATTTGGAATGGTTTAAAGACCATCTTTTAGTATCAAAGAGTACGAAAGATATGTGTTTGATCTATCCCATCAGAGAGACCACAAAGAGATTGACGATAGAAGTAAGGACACCACAAAGAGTGTAGTGCCAATTTTCCATTCATCCCTTACATCAACAATCGTTGTGATATGTTGGCAAGTTTTGCTGGAGTTGGATATCTCTCTGATCCACACAAAGGTTATGTCTTTACCATGGATACACCGTGATATCTTGTAGTTTAGAGAGCAGACTCTTGTCGCTACATCTTCGAACCATGTTGAGATTATTGATCTAACATGAAGTTGTTATGAAGTGTATATGGTTGAGGTCTATAAGTGCACATATCGAAGATCAAGTGGTTTTGAATCACCATTGATGAACCTACATGAATTACATCAAGGTGATAAATCTAGATTACATGTAGGGCGACAACACCAAATATATATCGCATATGTTATTCTATAGTCAACAAACAATAGCAATTCCTCAAGGTCATGGTTGACCAAGTTTGATTTGAGGATAATGTGGCAGACTTTCTAAGTCATTAGCCAAATTTCACATTTGAGAAGCATGTGAAGAGCATAGGGTTGTTCAGCTTATTTAAGCTATCCTGGATGTTGATGTCAGGGGGAGATGCAGACTTTATGGGGAGTCTGACATTCACATGAGTGTTTTTAACATGTGAAGGACACGTTGTACTTTTTTTCCTTGACCAATGTTGTTTTTATCCCAGAGAGTTTTTATTACTTGACAAAGTTTTAACGAGGCAACATGGTTATGTGCCATATCATCGTCTACGATGAGCTGCACTCTTTTTACTTGGCGAGATTACTTTTTCTCCTACAAAATTTTTTGGCTCGTCAAAGTTTTTAATTATGCATCAAAGAAGTATTGAAGAAACACCGTCTACCATAACCAGTAAAAGGGGGAGTGTTGAAGGATATTTATCTTATTATGTGTGTTCCTCGTTATGGTAGAATATACAGAGAATAAATGAGAGAATCTTATCTAGTAATGTATTAAGATTCTTACTGTATGTAACTCCATGTACTTTCCTATATAAAAGAACTTCTTATTATCATAAAAAATTACACATCGATTGTTTCCACAATCTCTATATTTTATCTTATTTTCTAAAACAAAATATTATTTTTTAGGAGCTTTGGTCTTCAGAAAAGTGTCCCCCAACACCATGTGGTTTACATTCATCTATATTTACACTGGTCATCAGAACATGACAGTGATAACATCAATCAGAAGCAAAAATGGTATGTAAACGTTAAATAATTCATAAGGACCGCAAAATGGTCTCTACACTCTACTGGAGCTGCCAATATTGACATCAACATCATATCCATTGAAAATACACAAAAAATATTGCATGTTCCCTCTCAAACGCGGCAAAAGAAGAGCAGAGTGATCCAAGTGGTCACGCTCCTTAGAAATGGAAGGGAGTACGAAACGCGAATCATCATCGGCTTTACTCAAAATGAGTCATAGATAGATGAATTAATTACAGAGAGCTTCGGAGCTAGAAAAGTTTGGTGCATGTTGGTATTTTCAGTGCAGAAAGTCACAAGGTCAAAGCCGGTACGCGCAGGCAGTATCATCATCAAATTGGAAACGGAATAATAATAGAAAGAAAGGAAAGCAAAAATAAAATAAAATAAAAGGAACGAAAAGTCTGCGAGCTTTTTAAACATTTTCAACATCCATCATCTCTCTTTTCTTCCCCGTCTTCCATTTTTGGTCGTTTCTAATATCTTCCACATCCATCACAAAAAAAAACAAAAAAAAAGAGAGAGGGCGTTGCTAGCTTTTTTGGGCCTCTCCTTCTCTCTCTCTCTCTCGATCTCATTCGGTTAATTTTTCCGGCCAAAATAGATCACCGGCGGCATTGTCAATCTCTCTGTTTCATTTTGAATGGTTCTTGATCATTAAAGATTTGATCTTTTTGGTTGCCCCAAAAATGAAGCTGGTGGTTCAAGTCATGGGGGCTCGTGATTTGCCTCCAATGGATCTAAACGGTTTGAGTGATCCGTACGTGAAGGTGAATCTGGGAAAACAGAAGTTCAAGACCAAAGTGGTGAAGAAGACCTTAAACCCATATTGGAGTGAAGAGTTCTCCTTGAGAGTTGATGACCTCAATGACATGCTTCTCATCTCCGTCCTCGATGAAGATAAGTACTTCAACGATGATTTCGTCGGCCATGTCAAATTCAATGTCTCACAAATCTTTGATGCCCACAACAAGTGCCTTGACACCACTTGGTACCCTCTCCAGCCCAAAAGCAAGAAGCCTAAGCACAAAGATTGCGGTATATGCGATATTGTCATTATCAACTCATTGTTTTTATTACAATTTCAATGTCATTGTTTACTAATGTGAAACCTTAATCATTTCTGTCATTGGATTTCTATGTATATGTATATGTATATGTATGGTTGTCTGAGTTGAACCACATTGTTTCTATAATTGATTTTTTCAGGCGAGATTCTGCTTAATATAGCTTTTAGTACCAACAATGCCTTTTCGGATGAGGGTGATGTTATCAGAAAGGATTCCGAAATGGGAAGTGAATCGCCTGCAAGGTCTTTTGGTGCTGCATCCGAAACAGCTTCTCCTGTTAGAGTGAAGCTCGAGGAACTTACATCTTACAAGGAGGAAAAGGATAGAGACAGAGAGAAGCTCAAGTCCCTTGCCGGTAGACTTGCTCAGATATTCAATAAGAATCAGGAGGTTTCATTACCTTCAAACAACTCTAGCAGAGTTTATTTGACTGAGCTCGTTGAGAATAAGGCTGAGGTGTCTGAGGGCACTGCCGAGGATCAGTCCTCTTCTGTTCCTTTTGAGAAACTGATGAGAACAATGCAGTCACGAGAACAAGGCGAAACCCCGGCCAACTTGCCCGGAGGAGTGCTTCTGGATCAAATGTATGTTACTGCACCCCAAGACCTTAATGCTTACCTGTTTTCACCAGATTCAACTTTTTCCAAGTCGCTCGCAGAGGTGCATGGAACTACGGAATTGGAAGAAGGACCATGGAAGTTTGATAATGGGGAATTAAAAAGAGTGGTTACATACGTCAAGGCAGCGACCAAATTAGTCAAGGCTTGCAAAGGAACTGAGGACCAAACATATCTCAAAGCTGATGGGAAAGTTTTTGCAGTTTTAGCTAGTGCAAGCACTCCTGAAGTTCCATATGGGAAAACTTTCAGGACAGAGTTGCTATACTGCATTACACCTGGGCCTGAACTCCCATCAGGAGAACAATCTACACGGTTTGTAATATCCTGGAGGATGAATTTTCTGCAGAGCACCATGATGAAAGGAATGATAGAAGGTGGAGCTCAAAAAGGTTTAAAGGAAAGTTATGAGCAGTATGCAACGTTATTATCACAGAATGTTAAGCCAGCTGAGTCAAAAGACCTTGGTTCCAATAAGGACCAGGTTTTGGCATCACTGCAGGCCGAGCCCCAGTCTGATTGGAAACTGGCAGTACAATACTTTGCTAACTTCACTGTGGTCTCCACATTTTTCATTGGATTCTATATGCTGGTACACATCTGGCTGGCTACACCCAGCACTATTCAAGGGTTGGAGTTTGTTGGCCTTGACTTGCCAGATTCAATTGGTGAATTCATTGTCTGTGGTGTCCTGGTACTTCAAGGAGAACGCGTGCTGGGTTTGATCTCGCGCTTTATGCAAGCAAGAGTGCAGAAAGGTAACATCACCTTTCAGTGATTGATCTTTCTTACTATAATAAATTGTGAGCCCATCACGTGTGCTGGGTTTCACCATTATCTACCTGAGCATGATGTGTCTATTTCACACAATTAATTTCAGGTTCATATGTTTGGAGCGTGTTGGATATATTGAGAATTGCTATCACTTTACCTAGACGTGCTAGTTAATTAAAATTCTCTGCAAGTTTCCACATTTCCAATCAAGAAGTGCCGTTGTTTTTATGTTTTGTTCAACCTTGCTCTATCTTGCTCACCTTGTTTTGGTCATTATGTGATGTTTAATATGTCTTAAGCTCCAAACTTCCTTTATGTCAGTAAGTTCATCCTAATGCTTCCATCTTCTGTATTTCTCACAATAGGCAGTGATCATGGAGTCAAAGCCCAAGGAGATGGTTGGCTGCTAACTGTTGCTTTGATTGAGGGAAATAATATAGCAGCTGTTGATTCAAGTGGGTCATCTGATCCATATGTGGTCTTTACTTGCAATGGGAAAACTAGAACTAGCTCAATCAAGTTCCAAAAATCTGACCCTACGTGGAACGGTAATTTTCAATTCATTTTTGCTGATAAACCACTTCCAGTAATTATTTTACCACAGATGTGATTTGAAAACAGTCAGAGTACAACTAAATTTACTAAAAACTTTTCGTTGGTTTCCTCAGAAATATTTGAGTTTGATGCAATGGATGAGCCTCCTTCTGTGTTGGAGGCGGAAATTTATGACTTTGATGGACCCTTTGACGAAGCGACCTCTTTGGGCCATTCTGAAATCAATTTTGTGAAAACTAATATATCAGATTTAGCTGATTTATATATTCCTCTTCAAGGAAAGTTAGCTCAGGCATGTCAGTCAAAACTCCACCTGAGAATATTCTTGAACAATACAAGAGGTGGCAACGTTGTTAATCACTTTTTGAATAAGATGGAAAAGGAGGTTGGAAAGAAGGTATGGGAGTTCAATAGCTTTGAAGTTAATGTTCGTTTTCTTCCATTCCCGAACGGGTACTTTTACACTGCCTTTTAACTACTTTTGGTGAAAACTATTGTAGATAACCGTGCGGTCTCCTCAAACAAACTCGGCCTTCCAAAAACTCTTTGGGCTTCCACCAGAGGAATTTCTCATCAACGACTTTACATGTCACTTGAAGAGGAAAATGCCCCTGCAGGTGCGGTTAATATGATTATACACCATGCTGAGATCTTCTCAATTGACCTTAATCTCTCTTTCCTCCATGAATTGCCATATGCTACATCTCTAAACTAGAGTTTTGTCTCTGCAGGGCCGTCTGTTTCTTTCTGCAAGAATAATTGGGTTCCATGCAAATTTATTTGGTCGCAAGACAAAGTTTTTTATCCTTTGGGAGGATATAGAAGATATTCAAATTGTTCCCCCAACTCTGTCATCTATGGGTAGTCCAATAATTGTCATGACTCTGCGGCAAGGTAGAGGTATGGATGCAAAACATGGGGCAAAAACACAGGATGAGGAGGGCAGGCTGAAGTTCCACTACCAGTCCTTTGTCTCCTTCAATGTGGCGCACAGGTACTTAGAAAATAGGCTTTGACTTTGACAATAAATAAATAAATGATTACTCCGTTTGAGCTGACAGAAAAATCTCAGCTCACATTATCATTTCCTGATCATTTGATCCATGCGTTAGTTGATTACTAACGAAAGTGTATTTCAAAAAAAAGAAGGAAAACAAAAAAAATACAAAGGTTAAAGATACAAATCTCATGTAGACTCACCAAACTTCATTTATGTGTTTAGGACAATTATGGCTCTGTGGAAGGCTAAATCCTTGAGTCCTGAGCAGAAGGTGCAAATAGTGGAAGAAGATTCGGAAGTCAAGGGCCTCCAAACTGAAGAGAGTGGGTGTTTCTTGGGACTTGATGATGTCAGCTTGTCTGAAGTGTATTCTTCTGCGCATTCAGTTCCTGTGAGCTCTTTCTCTCTAGACTACACATATACCTTTTTTTTTTGTTTCTTTCCATTGTAGACAGATATATGCTGTTTGTTTTTTGTGGACTTACAGTACAACCATCTTCTTTAGAATCAAGAATCTATCTTCATTCCTGTTTAGACCAGAATAAAAATTAGAATCTATCTTCATCTTAGTTTCTGTACTTTTCCACCTGTGTTGCTAATTGAACTATAGTTTTCATCTCAATCATTTGACTTTATGTTATACTCACATCAATACACTTTGTGTTTCCCACTATTTCTATTCCTGCAGTTTATGAACTTATATCTTCACTGACCATCGTATTCGTCTTGTTGGTAACGTTTAGACAAATTCCTTCATAGAGCTATTCGGTGGAGGTGAATTGGATCGTAGAGTCATGGAGAAAGCTGGTTGTCTTAACTATTCTCACACCCCCTGGGAATCAGAAAAGGGTGATGCCCTTGTCAGGCAAATATATTACAGATATGATAAACGTGTTTCCCAGTATAAAGGAGAGGTGACTAGTACCCAGCAAAAAACCCGCCTTTCTGATAAAAATGGTTGGCTTGTTCAAGAGGTCATGACCCTCCACGCAATTCCACTTGGTGACTTTTTCAATGTAAGAATGGCATGGAACTTGTGCGTAATCGTGAAAATAGTCCATTCTGTACCTGCTTAGTTTCTTTTCATTAACCTTTCCATGTATCATTGACCAGACTCATCTCATCATTTGCAGGTTCATATTCGATACCAAATTGAGGACTTGTCCACAACACCACTGGGGTGTCAGGTGAAAGTATACTTTGCCATTGAGTGGCTTAAAAGCACTCGGCATCAGAAAAGAATCACAAAAAATGTTCTTAAGAATCTGCAAAATCGGCTAAAGGTGTCATTTGCTGTAGTAGAGAAGGAGTTCACAACTAAATAGTGGGTAATATTTGGTGCAAATTATGGGCTTGTATAGGCGTTTTGACATTGGAGAGGCTCATGGGACACCTGTTCTGTACTGATATTTGTGTCATTCTATGGCCAAGTCGCTCGAGACTGCATGACTTGTTAGGTTTGCTATCAGCAAAATCCATCTTACAGCTTTGAGATGCAGAGATGCAAGTGTGTGTGTAGGCTTGGTGTATATGAAGGTCCAAGCTTATGTGTACCAATGGTGAAGCAAAAAGCGCAGGCATGATTCTGGACGGCAATCCTTGTTGTGGATAGAGCTCGAGATGTGGGATGTCAAGGACTCGATCAAGGTTAATGCCCCCCTTGAACCTTAATAGAAGAAATGGTCTTAGAATAGCTTTAAACTTGGGGATGATCATTCTTTTAGAATTAGCTCAAACTCGAAAGGAACCAATTGTAGTTTGAGGAGGTGGTGGAGGGAAACTTGTAACCGGATTCTTTTGCAATGGCTTAGCTTCTTATTAGAGTAAATAGAAACTTTAAACTGAAAACACAAACGTCTACGTGATTGTAATTTCTCTACTCTGGATCATCAAACCTCTATTTTTTACTTTGTAACTTGATGGAAAGATAGAGAAGAGAATTAAACAGCAAAAGAGAATGTTCATATGATAAAAGTCGTGCTGAAGCTATTGTTGTACGACGGTGATAATTAATAATAAAAAGAAAAAGTAAAGTAGTGTAGAATGTAGATGAATAGAAAGAGAAAGGTCGTTTGCTCCATTCTCCAAACAAACGAAGAAGAAAGCCTCTATCTTCCCGAGTGAAACTCAAACTGATCAGACTCCGTAAGTTCTTTTTTTGGATTCCTATTTCATTTTTGCTTACTCTTTCTTCATTCCATTCGTTCGATTTCGATTGGGTTTATCTTTTATGTTCTAGGATGCAATGAGTCCGTGACTTCAAATCTACTTAGCTTCTCGGCTTAGAAATCTGATCAAAGTTGATTAATTTGAGACTAGGATCATGTACGGAAGAGCAGGCCTAGATAGGTTTAAGAAAGCTCAGTCCTTGGAACCCTTCTCGGTTGTCAATGCCAAATCCACGTCAGCCCAGGCGGCGGCGCCGGAGACTCCTCATCTGACTCAGATAGGTGAGGGTCAGTCTACTTGGCAGCCGCCCGAGTGGGCAATGGAGCCTCGCCCCGGTGTCTATTACCTCCAAGTTCTCAAGGATGGTCAGCTTCTTGATCGGATTAGTCTTGATAGGCGCCGCAACATCTTCGGCAGGCAAGCTCACACCTGTGATTATGTTCTAGATCATCAGTCTGTTTCCCGCCAGCACGCCGTTGTTGTTCCTCACAAGAATGGAAGGTCAGTCTCACTTATACCCAATTGGCTTATACTCTTACGTTACTCTAATTGGTACCCGGCATTAGTGTTGATCAATCTGCATTAGTGTTGGACATACTTGAATGAACTGAATATTTCATTTTTATGATTCAATCAGGCACTTAGGAGCTTCATATATGAAGGCTGATATCTGCTGTTGTTGAAGCTTTTCTTGTCTTTAGTTTGGTTATCTTCGTGCCATTTACAAACTTGTGTCCTGTGTGCAGCATTTATGTGATTGATTTGGGGTCTGCACATGGTACTTTTGTTGCAAATGAACGCGTGACAAAAGATACCCCTGTCGAGCTTGAGGTAGGCCAGTCTTTGCGGTTTGCTGCATCAACTAGAACTTATGTCCTTAGGAAGAATGATGCAGCTCTTTTTCCTCGTCCTACACTGCCTTCTGATGTTGATCTACCTCCCCCTCCTGATCCATCTGACGAAGAAGCTGTTGTGGCTTATAATACGCTTTTAAACTGTTATGGTCTGACCAGGTCTGGCGTACAGCCTAGGTCCAATGTGTCAGGTAACTCAGCAGTCGGAAAAGGTGACATGCAGCAGCCGGAGAGACCCTTGAAGAGAATTAAGAAGGCAAGAGTAACATTCAGGGATCAAGTTGGAGGAGAGTTGGTTGAAGTTGTTGGTATATCAGATGGTGTGGATGTAGAAACAGACCCCGGTCCAATAGGTGTAAAAGAAGGACAAAGTCTTGTTGGAAAATATGGATCCCTTGTACAGACTACAGTTATACCCAAAGGGAAGCAGTTCTCCACCAAGGAAGCCAATACTTGCCAAAAGGGGATGACTGAAAAATTACAACAGGTCTTAAATAGAGTCAAAACTGCTCCAAAAGGTGGGATATATGATGACCTCTATGGAGAATCTTATTCGGGCAAAGTTGGCTCTTCCTGGGCATATCCTTTGATAAACTCTACTGCTTCTTTAAGTCAAGATACCAATGAAAAGGCATCAAAAACAGACCATGGAACTGACTCGCGCAATGTTGACGATTTATTTGGGGACTGATTGAAACAAGCACTTGTGGATGGATCATCTATTCACCTATTTTTGGGTAGGAGAATGTTTTGGAGGTTGAACTGTAACCCATGAAAATTGTATGGCCTTGCTTCCCTTATGAATGGGATTTTTGTTGTAATTCATCAACAAATTTCATTGTATTGGAATGTTCTGACTCATAATCCCCGTGCTAGTTACTGTCTGAGATTGTGGTTTTGAACCAGTGTAACCAAAAACAAAAGGTCCGTCATTGTACTGATATTGTCCCAATTTAACCACTAAGTTCGGAATTCACATCAAACTTTTGACATTGGAGTGCGTGTGGATGTGCCCAGGTCTCAAGTTCGCGTGTGCAGGTGTGACTCTGATACCAAGTTGAATTGTGACAAGCAAGGGATGTAGGGTCCGTCATTGTACGGATATTGTCTCAACTTAACCACTTTTAAGGTGTCGAGTTTCATCCACAAAAGATCTCAGTACAATTAGAAATAGCGCTTCTTCATTTAAGTTTTATATCTCATCTTGTCATATTTTAATGTGGGATCCTTCAATTCAACATGTCTAACTTATGGTTCTGTTGTGCATTTTAGGTGTTGTCAAAGACTAGGTAATAGGGGATGAATGCAGACTTGCAGAGTCCATTTGGGAAAGAGATAGGTTGCCATGTAAATATGTGAGCCAACTCATATCTATGACATGAAACTAGGCCAAAGAACTAAAGAAAAAAAAAACAATATAGCCGGTTAAGGTAATTACTCATAATTGTACAGTTGTACTAGAGTATATACATGAATGATAGAATCTTCGAAAAGTAAGGTGGTGCAAGTAAGGGAATCTGCTTGAGGCATATATGCGATAGTAGTTGTATCACTTGTATGACCCTGCAGGTCGCAAGGCAAGTGCTAACCAGCACTGTGGCCCTATTTGTGGGATGATGCATGGGAAATGTGGAGTATCCTACTGAAGCTGATTGCCGAAATGTGGAGGATCCTTTTTGGAATATTTAGTACTAGCTAGATATCTAGGGCCATAATAGTAGAGATTAGAGATTGACTAGTCCCATACAACAAGCATATCAGGGCTATGATTTTACATGAGCTGCACATGCAGATGCAGTTGTCAAATAAAGAGGTTATTTCATTCAATTTGTATATAATCTCTAGTAGCTTGTAGCTTGACATCAAGGATTGTCTTCGAAACTGAAGGGTGTTACTATTTTCGTTTCTGAAGTGCAAAGCATAACAGGAAACCACATGTTCATACACGGGAGTTGAACAAAAGGAAGAGTAGGAGTACATGATCATTTTTAAGACTCATGGACAGTGATATCTGATGAGTTAATTAGGAAAGTAGAAAGTCTGATCTACGACGTAATCTCAATCAAACTTGCATTACTCAAACCTTTGGAATTTGGTAGAGAGAGAGCTCTGTAGCTGGATGAGGTTAAATGTCGAACATTGAAAGGGATTGAAGGGGACTGGCTGGGGCATTGTGTCTCCTTCTCCTAATGGGAATGTGTGGACATACTAGATAGAGGTTGACACAAAGAACAAATTGGGATCCAGTTTGAGGGTGGGAACGGTTGAAGGAATAGAAATGCTCGTCCGACAAGGCAATGCATCAATTGAGTCTTTGACTCTTTGTGAGTGCGAGGTGTAGCTAGACAACGGTACAAAAAAAGACACGAAGGCAGGTTTTGAAGCATGGAAGAAGAAAGAATATACCATAACGTAGTGGGGAAAACCATGATGAGGATTGAGGAAGGCACTGCACAACATCAACAACATGTACGTACAATATTTGCTCGATCGATCCATCGCTAACTTAATAGCATTGTAGAGACGAGACCAGACTAGCTAACGCATAACTTTGCTAAAGCTAGACAATATCAATCGGATGGTCCTGGTCCTGGAACCGGAGATCAAAATTGAAGTTGCAGTTACAATTCATGATCATTTCATTCCTACGACTACAAAGAGTCGAAGAGTACGTGGACTGTTAATTTGGTTGATACATTGTTTTGCTCATCCTATTCCTATAGCCTGGACAGAAAGAAGCCTTGTTATCCAATCGATCGATCCTCTTCGTGCAGCTAATCATGATATATTAACCAGTTAAGGTTTTCATACATTACCATGTTGACTAATCCCAACCACCCCCACAAATTCTCTCACTCTGTCATCTCTGTCTGTCTTTGTAGCTATATCTAGCTAGCTCACTCCCCACAATTGTCTTGGTAATAATCGATCAATCGAGCTATGTGGATACATGATCGAAATGAAAACTGTAGTCGATCATTCTGATTACTGTAGTTTAGTACGTTCTGTCTCTCATCTCACACATGCTAGCACAGCTTGCTGTCTAATATAATATAGAAATCCCACAATACGCAAACTCATATATATATGTTCAATCACTGCCCTTCTTGCTCTCTCTCTCTCTAATTTCTACCTATCTGTGTAATTTCTCTGAGGATTATATATCAGTGTCTGTGTGCGCATGCTAGCTAGCTTATTGATCGGAACAGTTTTTCATCCCTAGCTGCTGCTGCAACTGCAACTACTTACAAAGTAAAACTAGCTAGCTAATTGGCTCTAGCTACCTGAAGTCCTAGCTTGTTACTGGCATGGCATAATTTGGCTTGAGATATCTCATGATCGATCAGTAACTCATCACAAGGAGTTGGAGTTCTACCACTAAGTTCTTCACTGCCGGCCGGTACGTTCTTTTGAACTTAATTTAGCCTATTCTGCGCTAGTCTCCAGTATCAATTACTAGATTGAAGAACAAACTACAACCTTCTGGCATGGAGGTCATGCAGAGATTACTTTATGAAGAATATATATGTCAAAAGAGGGTGGGCGCCTAAAAGTAGCTAATGTTGAGATATCGAGCATATTTTTTCTCAGATATGATGGCTGCATTAGCACTATCTATATATCTCTGGTTCTTTCTTTACAGCAACTTGTCTGTGAAAGCACAGACCATGTCACCACACTATATATAGCTCGAGATATGTCTTAATTATACCAATCAGTGCTGAACGAATAGGTGGTTATATCAATGGATGGTTCAATCTGACTGCTATGAAGCATCTATATATATAGCTACAACCTGCAAATTGCTCATGATGTACGTGCTTTGCTGATATATATCTATCGATCTCTGCCTTTTCCAATCATTTAGTTTATAAGAATTAGCTAGTCTAGTCCAATATTCCTGACGATATTTTCTGAAACGCATGCATGATCTAATAATAACGATCAGTATTGATCCTAGGCTAAATTAAGTCTCGACAGATTGGCAAAGTCTTTCTCATCAGTTTCTTGTTTCGGTGTTCGATTCAGTGGGAGGAATTGGCAGTTAGCAATGTAGGACTAGTAACGCATGTGTTTGGAGGAGCGCGCTAGTCAATCCATGAGTGAGTGACTATATACTTGTTTGATTGGCTGCATCCATTGGAATCAATGAGGCTCCACCACTCGAATTTACTTTTACTTTGTAACGTCAAAGTCCAAATAAAGTTTTATAAATTTATATCTAGCTCTTTATTGCATGAATTGTCGGAAATAGGCTAATCTTAATCGGAAATCAGCTTAGCTAGCTCTCATTTTCAGTATTGTTCACACTAGTCCGATCCGGTTCCAGAATATCAGTACAGAGAACAGACTAGACTTATATATAGGTAGCTGCATGTGTATATACAGTATATTTGATTTCATCTTGGTCTCGAGTCTTAATTGAAACTTAGTCCTTAGATTTTGGGGGGAAACGGTGATCAATCAGGTAAGCGCCATGAGCTAGCCCCTATATCTAACACACAAACGAGTTTCATTCTTTCATCTTAATTTTGTGTAGGTTGTGATGAACATCATACTTGCATGTCTTTGGAATGAAACTCTTGTATATTAGGAATGTTTTTCTTTTCTTCCTATTGTGTTCCTTTTTAGTAGTAAAAACTATAGTGATAGAATAGGGATGAAATCCTTTCACAATAGGAAAACCTTGTATATATGCTTCGCTATCGATAGAATGAAAATGTTTCCAGCCATTCTTTTTCAGCATATACTCATAGCCACATACAGCATGAGGGTGAAAATGTCGAGCTAGTTTTCTGATTAATCTGACCTTAATGAGGTGATATATGTATAGTTTTCTTCGAGCTTCAAATTAGAATGTACTGCTGTGCTAGCCAGCTATCTGCTTCATGTTTCTTGATGCCACTGATCATATACATATATACCATTGAACTCAGGGTGTCTTAATCTGTTTCTGAAGTCAGAAATCAACCAAAGAGACCGCATGCTGCATCAGTTCTCATTTTTGATGGGACAAGTACCACTTTAACTGATCTTTGGTTGAGAAGAGATACAGATACCATTACAATCCAACATGAAGTTTATGAAAATTGGGACGAAGACTGACACCTTCTACACTGAAGAAGCTACCAGGTATCATGAGCTGAATTAACTGTTAATTCTTTGATTCTCAGAGGAATAGAAATGATTTAAATGCACATAGCATGAACTTTTCAGATATATACTTTCTTGCACAATAGATTTGAAGTTCTGGATTGTTTTTATGTAGCCAGAAGAATATGGATCACTTACCTGGTACTACTCAACTATGTTATTTTATCTGCAGGGGTGTAATTTCAGATGTACCCAACGACCTCCTCATACAAATCAACAACACCAAATTTCTTCTCCATAAGGTATCCAACTATCCATGAATTAGTTGTAATAAAAATAAATTGAAGGAATATTTGATGTACATGTGTAGATTTACGTGTCATCAGATGAATCAGATACATAATTAACTGTGCTTTTGTTAGCTGCAGTTTCCATTAGTTCCAAAATGTGGGCTGTTGCGACGGCTTTGTAGTGATTCTGGTGATTCGGAAAAGGTGAACTTAGAGCTTCATGACATTCCTGGAGGCGAAGAAGCTTTTGAACTGTGTGCTAAGTTCTGTTATGGAATTAAAATAAATCTCAGTGCTTACAACTTTGTACCATCATTTTGTGCTGCTAAATTTCTTGGAATGACTGAAACAGTTGACAAGGGAAACTTTGTACTAAAGCTCGAAACTTTTCTCAATTCATGCATACTAGAAGGTTGGAAAGACTCCATCGTCACATTGAAAACCACTGTTAAGTTGCCTGACTGGTCTGAGAATCTAGGAATTATCAGAAAGTGCATTGATTCACTCGTTGAAAAAATCCTTACACCCCCACCCAAGGTCGTAAATTTCTAGTCCTTAATTTGTTTCAGAAAACTAGGTGGTTAATTTATCTTTTCCTTGTTTTGCTAAGACTATAGGCTTTGTATGCAGGTGATATGGTCCTACACTTATACCAGACCTGGTTACAGAAAAAAGGACCATCATTCGGTCCCCAAGGATTGGTGGACAGAAGATGTATCAGATCTTGATATTGATCTGTTTCGATGTATAATTACTACTGTTAGATCAACATATATGCTGCCACCACAGCTCATTGGGGAAGCTTTGCACGTCTATGCTTGTCGTTGGCTACCAGACACCACAGACATTAGACCTCCTTCAGATAAAAGTTGTGATGATCATCAAGATGAAACATTAATGGAAAATAATCAACGAATTGTTGATACCATTGCTAGTATGATTCCTGGAGACAAGGGATCAGTTTCAGTTGGTTTCTTGCTAAGGCTTCTCGTTATTGCAAATTATCTTGGAGGAGTATCTCCTGCAACAAAGTCAGAACTCTTGAGGAGATCAAGTCTACAACTTGACGAAGCAACTGTGAATGACCTGCTGTTTCCTTCACACTCATCCACTGACCCTGAATTTTATGACACTGACTTGGTGCTGGCACTCTTGCAAAGTTTCTTGGTGCAATGGAGAAGACAATATCCTGCATCAGCTACAGAACACAGCCAATACTTTTTCAGGACAATGAGAAAGGTTGGGAAGCTCATTGATTCTCACCTTCAAGTCGTTGCAAGGGATACCAACATGCCAGTGTCCAAAATGGCAACTCTTGCTGAAGCTTTGCCGGATATTGCTAGGGAGAGCCACGATGACATCTACAAGGCTATTAACATATTTCTTAAGGTAGGTAATAAACTCCCTTACCATTTTTCATTAATGCATATAATAAGCTGATTGATCATATAAAGTAGAATGTATGAGTGAACAATTTGGTATGGATGCATATATATATATATATAGTTCCTTGAAGTTGTGCATGGTTCATCTATGTTTGACCTTAATTATGTATGTTTCTGCTTCTTGGTTTTTTATATTAAGCAGGAGCACCATGATCTGGGCAAGGCAGACAAGAAGCTCCTGTGCCGCATCTTAGACTGCCAGAAGTTGTCTCCAGAGATACGCGCTCATGCTGTCAAAAATGAGAGGCTACCATTAAGGACTGTTGTTCAAGTCCTCTTCTTTGAGCAAGAGAGATCAAGTTCCAACTCTAAGGCAGCACCGGCTACTACCTCTCATAGCTCAAGAAAACAAACATTAACTCCTACCAGAAGATCCGAAGATGATGAAAAACTCGGCAGAGGAAGAAACAATAATGTTGTCTCCGAAATCACTAATGCTACAACTGGAAAGAGAGACAGTACTAATCAGCCAAAGAAAATATCAGATGGAAAATCTGCAGTGGAGTATATGGAAAGAAATGTTGCGAGTAGTAGAGGTGAGATACAACGAGTTGAACAAGCAGATTTGGGAAGAAAAGTCAGGGAGCTGGGATTAATATCTGCAGGAGGGACCAAGAAGATGATGACACAACAAAAGGGAAAATCAGACCATAATCGTGACAAAGCCAAAGAGAGATATCAGCAGAACGATCAAACCATGCATGTTTCATGCAACTAGCACCAGTTTATTTGTACATGGAATTAAGATGTTTTTTTCTTTCTTTCAAGGAACATTCTAAACTGTACAACTGTACTTTAATATGAATATTGTATCAGTAATAAGAACAGATTGATGAAGCTAGCTTATTCCTGCCAGTATATGTATGCATGTCCATGAATCCATCCCAAATTTAACTTGGATGATTCTATTCACCTTTTGTTTTTCTTTTTGCATACAACATGTGATTTTGGGCTATATGATCCTTCCTCAATCCTTTAAATACTGACTAAATTGTGGTTTAAGGAAAATACTAGGGGCATTCTCGGCACAATGCAAAACAAGGTACAGAGTATAAAGTAAAAACTAGGAGCAAAAAACTGAGAAAAGCAAACAGCAGCTGTGAAGAGTGAAGAAGACCCAGCAAGAGAGGCAGAGACTGGTACCTTCTTGTTTATCTTTTACCCATTTGCCCTGTTTAAATCTGTGTATGTAAATCTAATGTGGATGAACTTTCTTGTCGACTTGGGCACTTGGGGCTTGATTAAAGTTGGCGACTTTGGTTTTCTGAGAGAGTCTGAGACAACTGAATCGTCGACATGGAGAAAGGTGGAAAGGGGTTTACTTTGCCCAATGGAAACGGAATCAAGTCTTCTCTCAAGGAAGGTCTGTTTTTTTTTTCTCTCTTTCCTTGCTTCAAGTTTCAGTCTTTCAATTCAGACATGAATCTTTCTATATTGAATTATAGGTTCTACTCCAAAAGGGAAAGATGATAGCTCGGCAAAGTTCAAGAAGCCCAGAAATGTTCAGTTTGCTTCTCAAGGTCGTCTCTTTATTTCCCGTCAAATTTTAGTCACCAGGGTTTTGCATGTGCTTATTTTCTTCAGTTTTTGGACTTTCATAGGCTCAAGTTTTGACAAGTCTGGTGGTGCTGCTTCCTCCAAAGGTCCTCACATTATTCCAAAATTGTTTTACATTTTTCATGCTAGTGTCATCGGTATTTTTGTAACTCGTTTCGTGCTTTGATTGTGATTTTTGAGGCAGACTCCGGCAAGAGAGGAAAAGGAGACAGTGGAAGTGGAACAAAGAAAGAACAAGAGCCGCTGCAGCTCAAAGTTGAGAATGGTAAAGCATTACCTTCTTAGAAGACTACTTTTTCTATGATAAAACTTGGTGCCATTTGTTTTCAGTAATCGGCTGTGATGTTTTCGTGTTTCATTGTGATATATGTAGAACTGCCAAAGGGTGCCAAATGTCTGATGGATTGTGAGGCGGCAGATATATTACAAGGGATACAGGAACAGATGGTCATTTTATCTAAAGATCCTACAATTAAACTTCCTGTGTAAGAATGAAACAAATTGACAGAATTTTATACAAGCCAGGTTTTTTTTACATGTGCTGAATTTTTTCGGTTTTTCAGATCCTTTGATAGGGGACTGCAGTACACCAAAAGTTGCACCCAGTATACAGATTCTGAGTCTGTCAGACAAGCTGTTGAGTATCCTTTATTTGTGCTTCAAGTTTTGTGTACATAATGTGCTTAGAATATGCTCATTTACTTCCTGGAGTCTGTAGATAAATAAATTTCTTTGGTGTTGTCTCTTAACCGGAAAATTAGGAGTCTCAAAGCATATGGTGTCACAGATGGCGAGGTTACATCTCAACCTTTGGTGCTCGTCCTTAATATTTAAGCACTGCTTTTGACTGTAAATCTTTTCTGCTACAGATCTGTGTGATTGCCAATGTTTGTCCTGGAGATGTCGATGAAGCGTTTGCTTTTCTCCCGTCCATGAAGGTACATTGATATTTAAGATAATTTAACTGTGTTATTGGCATCCCAACCTCAATCCAGAAGTCCTTGTATGTTATTGGCATTCCATATGCTTTAATTGCTTTCAAGAGAAGGAAAAAGATGACCTAGGAAATAAGTAATTGGAAAACTAGGACACTGTTTCCATTCCTTTGATTGTTTTCATGCATGTTCACTGTTTGGGGTCAGAGAAAGGTTTCTGAAGCTTATTAAATTTGGGTGTGATATAAGGTCCTGAAAAACCATTTTCCTGTCTTTGAACTTCCTTAAAGTTTCCAACCCACTGTTTGGGGTCAGAGAAAGGTTTCTGAAGCTTATTAAATATAAGGTCCTGAAAAACCATTTTCCTGTCTTTGAACTTCCTTAAAGTTTCCAACTTTGTGAACAGAGTTGTTGTTAGTCTTGTTAGTACTGTATGTCATTCTACCTAGTAGCAAAATTACCCTTAATATCAAGCGACAAATTCTATAAGGTCTTGCTTTTCAGCTGCTTGTTATTCTGATCAGCATTATACCTACTAAAATGTTTGTTTGTATAACTGTATACAAGTTATGTGGATACTTGACCTAAGAAATAGATTCTGGTGGCTTGAAGTCTAAAGAAATTTGAGACTGAGGCCGTCCTAGCTTGTGCCATAGAATACCCTTATCTAATACACAGATGAAAGAAGCTGTTGGTTCTTAGTTGTTTATTTTCTTGCAGGCTAGAAGAATCATGCTTGAAGAACCAGTCAATGACGTTTTAAGTGAGCTAGCTAAGCTTAAAGGTTCAGCATAGTATTACTGTAACAGGTGGGGATAGTTGATAGCTAAGATATGTTACCTTTCATCTTGTGGGTAATTGAGATTATATGGCTGCCTCATCGGCATGATCGGCTGAGTATTCATTCTATTTGATGCAGGCTAGGCTACTAACGAAGGATCCTGCTTTATGGACATTCTGGGGTAGAGAGGGCAGCATGACCAACTTATGCTTTTGTTATGTTTTGATGGTCCTTGAAACTTTTTAAGACCGTAGACTGGGTTGATTTTGATGATTGTAAATAAGATTTGTAATCAACTGTTTCCAAGTGTAGTTGTTCACATTTCCTAACCATTGTGGGTATGTTATGTGCATTGTAGTGGATGATAACAAAGATGAGTACAGAAAGCGTGTTGTTTGATGAGTGATGGCAACCAATTTAGAATGAGCTTAGCACCCCTTGTTTGTGAATCACAGTCCTTCTATAGTTTTGTCAGATGTATTTCCATACATTTTTACATGAAAATATGAAGCACATAGGGGTTTGGTTTATAGAGATATGGTGTTAGTTTCAACCTGCCATGACTTATTCAGAATGTTAATTAGTATGTCCCATATTCTAGGCAAATGGGTCTTGATTTGGTATATGCCAGCCTCATTATAGGCCAATGCTTGACAATGGTATGGTTTGAAAACTTGAAACTTGAAAGGAAAAAATGTTGAAATTGTGGAAGGATATTTATTTTATTATGTGTGTTCTTAGTTATGGTAGAATAAGGGAGAGAATCATATTTATCGATGTATTATGATTCTTACCATGTGTAACTTCATGTACTCTCTTATATAGAGCTTCTTATTATCAATGAAAAGTTACAAGGATTGTTTCCACAATCTCTATATTGTTTATACACTTTTCCTAAAACACGTTATCAATACGAGACTCTAGCCATATGTGTAGATCTCAAGGAGAAAACAAGAAGATGAAGATTGTTCTGTAATATTCTCAAGTAAGTTTCTATGAACACATATTGCATTTAAATTCAAATAACCTACTATTTCTTGAGAATTTGAATTTTTCCTCACGGATTTCGGGATAACATCCTATCCCTCCTTTGTACACCGCACATTTCTTGAAGGTGAGAATTTGGAATAAAGAGAGTTCCTAGATGAACTAAGAGCGTTCAAAAAAACATCGATTAATACGAACAAAGAGAGTTCGCAAGACCATATACTTCAAAGTAAAGGTCTAATCCAAATATTACATTGGAAAACAAATTAGTTGTCGAAGAAGTTTTTTATGACTGTGAAACTAATATATTTTTTGTTTTCTCATGATGTTTGATATGCAAAAAGGTATTGACACCATGCTTCCAGATCTAAAAGAGAAGTGGAATAATGTGTGGTTTTCCGACTTCAAGCATATTGCATCAATAAATAATGAGATGCTTAAGCTTAGATCCATGCTCCAATTATGCGGAAAGCAATTGAAGAGAAAGATTTGATCGAGAAAATCCTCCATATAATCATAATTCAAGGTAAGTTGGAACCAAGAGTGTCCACAATATGAATTATGAAGGTGCATCAAGAAAATAGCGCATGGAGCGGAATCCTTAAAGTAAGGAAATTTTGGTGAGACATTTAGGTCCACACCACCGCCCCAACAAGGAATGACGCTACAAGGTAGTGCCATGATGACCATGATAGAAGAAGCGCCGGCCATGGAGGCCATGGTGAACAAGGAAGCCATGGAGGCTGAGGTACAAATGCCAAAAGAGACAAGCATAAGACGCATAATGTTTTTCGAATCAAAAGAGTTATTTATTCTCAAGATGTTTGAGAAAGGACCCGGGAGGTTGCTTCGATGGATCGAGGGGAAAACCTTCGACCCATTGAAAATAGTTCCTGTATCGACGTAACTCGGGAGAATGGTTCGATGGATCAAGGAGAAATTCTTCAACCTATCGAAGAAAAGTCCCTGGATGACCCATCAAAGACCAAGTTTCGATCCCTCGAAGCTGAGTCTCAGTCCATCGAATTTTAGCTTGTTTTTGAGATTACTTTTCCTGAAGACCTTAAGATGAAAGAGGAGTTCTATGCTATGGAAGAGACACTTGAATCATTGCCAAGTATGAAAGGTAAGTCATACAAACCTATTTTTCTTCCGATTTCAGATGATGTTCTTGTTCCATCCATACAGGTGGCACCCACATTAGAGCTTAAAATTCTCCCTGAGCATTTAAAGTATGCTTTCTTGGGAGAGAATGATACACTTCTAGTTATCATCTCTTCCAAGATCTCAACATTACAAGAGGAGAAGTTACTAAGTGTACTTAAGGAGTACAAAGCTGCCATTGGATGAATAGTAGCCGATATCAAGGGCATCTGCCCAACATTGTGTACTCACAGGATTCATCTGGAGAAGGGATCTAAGCCCACACGAGAAGCTCAACTTCAACTCAATCCTCTAATGATGGAAGTTGTCAAGAAAGAAGTCATCAAACTTCGAGATGTAGATATTATTTATGTTATTTCTAACAGAAAATGGATTAGTCCTATGTAGGTAGTGCCCAAACGTTCATGAATCACAATGGCAAAGAACGATGAGAACGTGTTGGTGCCTCAAAGAGTGTAAACGAGGTGGATAGTGTGCATTGATTACTGCAAGCTAAATGCCACAACAAGGAATGATCACTTTCCACTTCCGTTTATTGATCAGATGTTAGAAAGATTGGCTGGGCATGAATACTATTGTTTCCTAGATGGCTACTATAGGTTTAATCAAATAGCTATTCACAAAGATGATCAAGAGAAGATTACCTTCACTTGCCCATATGGTACTTTTGCATACCAGTAGATGCTCTTTGGTTTATACAACGCTCCAGCAACATTCTAGAGGTGTATGGTAAGTACTTTCTCAGACATGGTTGAAAAGTTTATTAAGGTATTTATGTATGACTTCTCTGTTTTCGGTGATACTTTTGAATTATGTCTGCATAATCTAGCTATGGTTTTAGAGAGTTGTGTAGAAACTAATCTTATGCTTAACTGGAAAAAATGCCACTTTATGGTGGACCAAGGTATAGTTTTAGGGCATGTTATATCAGCTAGGGGCATAGAAATAGACAAAGCTAAAGTTGATATTGTGCAGACCTTACCCCTTCCTTCTACTGTGAAGGAGGTGAGATCTTTTCTTGGCCATGCAGGTTTCTATCACAGGTTCATCAAGGATTTTTCCAAGATAACCCGATATTTATGTGCATTGTTACAAAAGGATATTTCATTCAACTTTACAGTTGAGTGTCTTAAAGCTTTCAACAAACTCAAGGAGCTGTTGACCACAGTCCCCATCATTCGGGCATCAGATTGGAGCCTCCCATTTGAGCTCATGTGCGGCGCTTCAGATTACGCTGTTGGAGCAGTTCTAGGCCAACAGCCAGAGAGGTTACCTCATGTCATCCATTACGCCTCTCGAACCTTATATGATACACAGTTGAACTATTCCACTACAAAAAATGAGCTCTTAGTAGTAGTTTTTGCTCTTGAAAAGTTTAGATCTTACTTGTTAGGAACTAAAGTTATTATATATTCTGACCACGCTACTTTGAGATATCTTATGACCAAACAAGATGCCAAGCCTAGATTGATTCGATGGATGCTCTTGCTTCAAAAGTTTGATATTGTAATCAAAGATAAGAAGGGCACTGAGAATGTGGTAGCTGACCACTTGAGTAGAATCACTCATGGTTCTAACGCAGAAGAGGATAAACTTCCTCTCAGAGATAGCTTTCCAGATGAACAACTTTTTGCTATTCAAGATTCAGTGCTATGGTATACTGATATTGTAAACTACAAGGTCAGCAAATACATTCCTTCTGATTTCACAAGAGCACAGAAAGACAAACTAGTCAAGGAGGCTAGGTATTATGTGTGGGATAAACCCTATTTGTGGAAACACTGCACTGATACCATCATCCGCAGGTGCGTTCCTGAATCTAAATTCCATTCCATTCTAGTTTTCTGTCACTCACATGCAGGTGGTGGACATTTTGGATGGAAGAAGATGGCTCTCAAAGTGTTTGAAAGTGGATTTTATTGACCTACCTTATTTCATGATGTACATGTTTTCTTTAAATCTTATGTCAGATGCCAAATGACAGATAACATAGATCTAAAAGACCAAATGCCTCAACACCCCGTTCTTGTAGTTGAAATATTTGATGTGTGGGGTATTGATTTTATGGGAATATTCCCAAATTCTCAAGGGTATTTGTATATACTTGTTGCAGTTGATTATGTGTCTAAATGGATGGAGGCTAAAGCCACCCGAACTAATGATTCTAAGGTTGTTCACAGTTTTCTTAAAGAGATATTCAGCAGGTTTGGAACACCTAGATGCATAGTCATTTATGGAGGATCCCACTTCTGCAATAGAACCTTTGATGCCTTGCTTAGGAATTACAATGTGACACATAAGGTGGCAACACCTTATCATCCTCAGACAAGTGGGCAGGTAGAGATATCAAATAGAGAGATCAAGCAAATCCTTGAGAAGACAGTTGGACCAACCCGAAAGACTGGAGCCAGCGCCTTGATGATGCGTTGTGGGCTTATAGAACAGAGTATAAAACACCTATTAGGATGTCTCCTTTTAGGTTGGTGTATGGGAAAACCTGTCATCTTCCGGTGGAACTTGAGCATTGAGCGTATTGGGCTATGAAGAAGTTCAATTTTGACATGGATGACGTGGGTCTTCATAGGAAATTGCAACTCAGTGAGTTGGATGAGATCCGCCATAATGTATATGAGTCCAGCCGAATATACAAGGAGAGAACCAAAGCTTTTCATGATCGAAACATAAAAAGAAAAGAATTTGTAGTTGGTCAGAAAGTTTTGTTGTTTAGTAGTCGTCTACGCTTATTTTCAGGTAAGCTTAAGAGTAAATGGACTGAACTGATAGTCGCATATTTATGCGTCTATTCGGTATTTAATTTGTTCCCTATGTTTAGTTTATTATTATTATTATTCGAGTGAATTAATTATGTTTATTTTTTAGGTATTCTGGAGATTAATGAAAAAAGGAGATTAAATATTACAATTTTGGAGTTAATTGGGGAAGAGGAGCAGCATGTTGTTTGAAGCAATCCTAATTTGAGAAGGATACTAGATGCCCATGTGAGCTTTTCTTGGCTAGGTTAATTACCCTAGATGAAGGAGGACATACCAATACCAAAACAAAGAAAAGAAAGGGAGAGTCTGGCACTTGAGCAGTTGGGTGATCAACGCATTTCATACTTGATTCTTAACGAAATTTTCTCTACATTTAACTTTGTTTTATGCTTAGTAAATATGTTTCTAACTTACTTTATGCTTTTAGGTAGAAATAACGGAGAAAATAATAAAGGAGGCGATTTGGAGCTAAAAGCGTGTTAAGGAGGAAGTTCCTAATTCCGAAGAAGAAATGGTCTTCAAAATGGTTACGAAGATGCATTCCCACATGGTGTCAAGAATTGGAAACCAAATGCCAAATGCAAATGGATACCAAAATGGTGGACAAGAAGATGAAGACATTTCTCCTGCGCGACCCAGGAAAGAGCAAATATGGCGGAATATATAGAGCATATAATGGACGAATTTTGGGAGATATTATATGAATTTTCAGACCTGATTTGAGGGCCAAAATATGTGCAAGAATATGATAGATTCGGCCAAGAATTATTAGGGAATAAGGAAGGCAAGATTTGAAGATATGAAGATTTCCTTTTCCTTGAAGAAGAAGAAAATAGGGCAGCCAGGTCACTTAACTTCTAAAATCCGTAGTAAATCCAATTAAATTCCAAATATGGCGTTCCTTATATGGATTTTATAGCCCTTTGAATAAGCTTTCCAATGAAGTAAGAATCAGAATTTTCCAAGATCTGAAACTCCGGAAAAACGCGTTTGAAGACAGACTATCAGATTTACCCGGGTACATAAGGAAAGTCTTGTTTTGGTAGGAAAAACCCTACTCTTCTCCTATATAAAGGGGAGCTCGACTCATTCATTCTGATAACTCATTCAAGACACCAAAAGCTCTGCCAAACACTTCTCTCCACCACTTTAGCAAAATTCCTACAAGAAGCCGCCCCTCCATTCATCAAGAACTCCTCCACCGAGTCGACTAGAAGGAAAATTCCTTTAGAGGCTCTCCATCTCCTAGAAGGCCGGATTACATCCTTGACGTAGGGAAAATTCCCGAGCAAAGTGTATTTCGATCCCTTCTATTTTCATTCTTGTAGACTTTTGATATTGTAGTTGAAATAAAGTTTGTTTCGGTTCACTTCCCTGTCATCTTTGTGTTATTTTCGTGACTTACTCTTATCTTAGAATTTATTCAAGCATGTCGAACTTAATGAACCAATTGAGGCGAAGGCAAATTCCTTGTCAAGTTGGTATGTGTCGTAGGGCAAATTCCCGAGCACTAATGAAGATCATACATGTTAACTTGGTTAAAGACTTAGATATTAATAGGTTGCATATAACATGACTAGGTGAGTAAGACGTGGTGTATGGAATGAGTTGATCATTGTATATACGTATATAAACCTTTTATTTTCGGTCTAGTGAGCATGTTTAGGATTTTATGTTCTTTAATTGTTTCTACTTGTCTATGAGTGAAACATGTTAGAACTTAGGATTTCTATGTGTGTTTACTTGCCATCTTTTGTCTTTTAATTTCGTAGATTAGATAAACCAACTTTCAAACCCTCCATACCTTTTATTTTCTATTTACAAACGTTGTCATGCTTAGTACCCTCAATCTCCGGTTAAGAACGATACCCTATTTACCAATGCTACATCTACAACAAAGGGTTTTAATTGCTTATGCGTTTTTGTTGAGTGTTAAGTGTTTATTTAGTACTTAGTAAAAGCGTATATCATTGGGGAGGAGCTTGGCGAGGGAGACAAAACAGAAGAAAGAAAACAAGAAGTCCATTTGCAATTTGGATTGGCTATCACGTGATCATGGGCTATGCGATTTTACCTAGTTGATTCAGTGGATATATATATATATATATAGCTAGAAAGAAGACTACACGGAGGGGAGGAAGAAAGAGATGAAACCAAACAAACAGAAAGGAAAGAAAGAAAAAGAACGAAGAAGAAGTTGAACGGGAAGAGAGGATCCACACTGCAAGCTTACAATCCCGACGGAGATCAAGAGTTTATTTCTTCTCCTTCTTTAGTTCATCTTTCATGAATTCTTTGATGTTATTATCTAAGACTATGAGTAGCTAAATTACTTTAGTTCAGGGATGATTGAAGCCCTAGATATGCTTACGATTTTGAACCCCTTTTGATTCTATTAACTATTTGGATGAGTTTTGTTTCACTGTTTTCTCACCGTATAATTTTTATGTTCATGTTTTTTTGAGTGCACGCTTAGATGCATGGCTTATGATCTATAGTCTTGATTGTGTACATGACCACCTTATCATTGCATATTCTTTAGAGACAAACATGTATTTGTGTGAAACAAGCCTTAATGATGTAAGGGTGACCACCTTATCAACCATTGAAGCTTTGTTATTCTTAAAACATTCTTAAAACATAATGACTTCAGTTCTCTAGGCTTACATCACCATATGTATAAGTCGGTTAATTGAGGATCAAGATCGAGCGGATTGTCCCTCCCTCTTTCATGCCAAGTAAGAGAGTGTAATACACAAGATGACTTGACCAAAGATCTTGTGTGGGGAGTATTCATCCATGGTTAGTTTAATTATATTGGGGAGGCCGTAAGTATGTCTAGGGTGGAGAAAAGTTCTTAACATTCATAACTCATTGATTTCCTCTAACAATTTACTTTATGTAATTTACTGATTTCTGCATTAGCTGGAGCTTAGCTGATTTATTTAGGTAACCAAATCAACTCAGAACACTCTCAAATTTTGTGTGGTAATCCGCCACTGTGTCTAGTTTACTGTATCCAATTTTTGTGTTATTTGGGTCTGTCTAGCTTAGGTTTGTTGTGTCATTAGTGTACTGTAGTCGTGTCTACCAGCTTTTTAATTTCGTGTTAGGATTTAGTTTCACCAATTCTTCGTGTTTGATAACCTCTATTTATCTTACTACATTGATATATCTAAGTTGATAATAGGATATTTTTGCATAGGTGTTTACCCGCCTGCCAAATTTTGGTGCCTTCTTCAAATACCAAGTCCTAGAACAAGGGTAAAGATATAACTATTCTAAAGTTTAAGGTCAGAGATATGTTAGTGATGACATAAAGTTTCACATGTAGGCTCAAAATGGTTAACTAAGGGGTGCACATCTTGTGTACACAAAGTCAAGACACTGGCCTATCTGGCTATGGTGGTGTCCCCTAAATGCTTTTATCACTTCCTCAATCAAAACATGTATTGACTAAAAGCTTTGAAAAATACAAGAGCAAGTTCTAGTAATATCTAGAGTCTATTAATTTAATCTACGGCAAGCAATTGACACTCAATAAAGAAAGCATGTGTATTCACATATAGGCTCAATCACTCACAGGTTATATGAATCTCAACAAAGTTTAAGCATCCTCAAAAATCTGTATTATGTTAACTCGTTTCTACATCCACTACACATTCTCATATGCACCATATATCAAGATTAACCAAATGAACTCATATAACATGATCATCTTTTAGTCATAAATTCGGAAGATGTAATCACATCATGGACTAGATAAGGGCTCCTAAGACTCAAAACAAGAGACTCTTTTTGTATTTTTCGTGACATTTTTTACTTTTGTATTTGTTTTTTCAAATAAGACACTAAAATACACAAGAAAAACAAAGAAAAACTCAAAAATACCAAAATTTGGTGAAGAAACCCTTCCACGACGAACTAGTCGTTGGAAAAGACCCCATCAGGCTTCGACGGGTCGAGGAATTCCTCGACGGGTTGAAGCCATGCTCCTATCCAAAAATTTGCCAAAATTCAACGGGTCAAAAATTTCCCATTGAATTTTCTCGACTGGTCGAAATGGGTCCCCTATACTGCGCAACTCCACTTTCATAATTTATATAGAATTAATCACATATCGGAATAAGCTAAAATTTTATGAGCATAAACTAGACACATGTACAAACATTCCCTAAAAAGTTAAGATTTTACTGAGACATTTAGCTATGTCAAATAAATTACACAAGACAGCACAGAGCATGGACCTTTTGTTATTATTAATATTTTTTCTTATGGTACTATAGATATTATGAGTTCACAACAGGAAAAATATTCAAGGTGAATGGACAACGACTCAAGCCTTTCTATGAGTCATTTTTGGAGCACGTGTTTGAAGATGCGGACCTTCAAATTGAGTGGATTCGACGTTTGGCTGAAGACGTTAAACTTAGCGCTACTTGGGAGGCAACCCATGTGGATGGAGAAGCTTGGGACCAGATTTGACTTCTTATCTCTTCTCTTTTACTTTATTTTTCTCCACATAGTGTGTTTTGTGTATGATAGGTGTTTTATGTCATACTTGTTTGGTGTATTGTATAGTCTAATTCCAGTTTTTACATTGAGGACAATGCAACTTTCAAGTGTGGGACGGGGTTATATCATATACTTAGCGTCTAGATATAGATTTTTAGTTTTTTGAGTAAGAATTTTTTATATTTGATCTAGTGTGATTTTTAGGATATAGCTAGATGTCTCAAAAAATTCTGAAATTTTGATTGTGTGTTGGTATACTTGTCTAGTATATGCTCGTAAAATTTCAGCCTATTCAGATATATGATTAATTCTATAGAAATTATGCAAGTGAAAGTGTGCAATCTCTTCAGATTTTCCGTTTTGTTCAGAATTTCCAGAGAAGATCCTTCGATCCATTGAATAATCCTTCGACCCATCGAAGGGTTGTTCCAGGATGAGACCAGAGAGCTTGCCTCGATCCATCGAAGCAATATTTTCGATCCATCGAAAACTCACAGTGTCATTTTTGAGTCTTTTCTTTATTTTCTTGTGTGTTTTAGTGTCTTATTTAAAAAATAAAATACAAAAATAAATAGTATCGAGAAAAATACAAAAAGAAGAGTGTTAGGAACCCTTAACAAGTCAATGATGTTCTTATTTCTTCTAATTTTGTGACTAAGAGATGATTATGTGACTTTAGATAATTTTGATATATGATGCATATGTGAATATGTAATGGATGTAGAAACGAGTTAACATGGTACAGATTTTTGAGCATGCATAAACCTTATTGAGATTCATTTAACCTTGTGAGATTTTGAGCCTTTATGTGATATACATGCTTTCTTTGATTAATTGTCAATTGCTTGCCGCAGATTGAGTTAATGAACTCTAGAAATTACTAGAACTTGCTCTTGTGCTATTCAAAGCTTTAAGTCGATACATGTCCTGATTTTGTGTACAAAAGATGTGCACCCCATAGTTAACCACTTTTGAGCCTACATATAAAACTTTATGTCATCACCTACATATCTCTGACCTTGAACCTTAGAATAGTTATATCTTTATCTTTGTTCTAGGACTTGGTAGAGCTATATATACATGAGACAGGTATGTGAAGACGACGACAATGTAGAAAGGTGATACAAAGAAATAAGTGTGGGGTATCAAACTAGTGTGAAAAAAGAGTACAATGAAAAACATATTTTGTGATGTCTAGCTTGATACTCGAGTTAACTATTGATGAAAACAATGATGTACATGAAGGCCCAACAAGATGAAATTCGGCCGCAATAGTGAAAAAAATTCATGGTTGTAAAGTTTGAAGGAGTCTCTTATTTGTCTCTACTAGGTTCTAGAATTGTGTTTGAATTCCATACCCGTTTATTCTTTATCCTATGAGCCAACCCCCATTACAACCCATGAAGTCATTTTGATCCTTAAGATGACAGCCTTTAATCTATGGAGATTAGTCACAAGAATGAGCATATGGTTTGGTCCATTTAGCGAGTAATTGAATTGAGTAATACCTTAGATATATTTTGAGAGAAACACTTATGAGAGCATATCGATGTGATGTTGAATCTTGATTGGTTTTGTGCATGTTCTAGCTCTTTATTCACCTTGATTATGTTTGTGTCCTACATGTCACTTGTGTATTATATGTTTGAGTTATCTTTGGTAACTTGTAGATACATGTGATCTTGGTGTTACAATTTAATGGAAGAATGTTGAGGGCATTAGAGTTGTTTTTGAAATTTTTAGAGTCTTAGTTTACTGTATTGCTCGAGGAGTAGCAATGTTTAAGTGTGGGGTATTTTGATAGTCGCATATTTATGCGTCTATTTGGTGTTTAATTCATTCACTATATTTACTTTATTATTATTTAATTGAGCATTTTAATTATATTTATTATTTTATAGGTTTTGTGGAGAAATAAAGAAAAAAAAATAAAAGAGGGATTCCTAGCTCAATACAGATTGAAGAATGTGTTTTGTGCAATTACAGAAGTCTATTCTCATGTGGACTCTAGGAGATCAATTGGGAGACATATATAAACCTATTACCGTCGGATGATTGAAACCCTTGGTCTAGCAAGATATGTCTATAGTGTACCTGTGAACCCTTGTAGATTCTCAAACTTTTTCTATAATATAATGCTTTCTTCTTTGTAAACCTTGGGATCCATGAGTATGGGTTCAATAGAGTGATAAATGTGGGAGAGGTCCATGACAAACTCACATAGGCATAAGGATTAGGTAATAAGATGTGTCGTGTCTATCGATCTTCCTGGGAACTTTCATTGATTGGATATGTGCATGAGATTAAGTATGTGTTAGATAGATGGAATGACAGAAGTGGATTACATTCCTCTTAACTCATTAATTATATAGTTTAAACTCATTTACATTCATAAACATATTTACTTTCAGCATTTACTTTCTTCATTAGCTGTAGCTTAGCTGATTCAGCTCGGTAACCAAAACAACTCTGAATACCCTATCATTTTGTGTGGTAGTCCGCCACTGTGTCTATATTGTTTTATCCAAATTTCGTAGCATTTGAGTTAGTCTAGATTAGGGTCGTAGGGTCATTAGTGTACTATAGTCGAGTCTGTCAGCATTTTACTTTCATATTAAGATTTGGTTTCACCAATTCTTCGTGTTCGATAACCCATATTTATCCTACTACATTGATATATCCAAGTTGAGAATAAAGTATCTTTGTATAAGTGTTTACTCGCCTATCAGCTTGTTGCCCATTTCATGGAGTGATGGCTGGCTACACCGGATTTGTCTCCGGCCCCATTAATGGCAATTATGCTTACATTCCAGTTGAAGAGGTGGCAAAGGCTAGGAACGAGGTCAACACAAAAGACCATAAATGGGCGTGGGTAAGATCGGTCACCAACTAGCCTGATTTTGATATGTTGGCTTAATTCATCCCATCTTCAGCTTTGAGGATGTCAGCTAGCTAGGCTTCTGTATGTATCACCTGCTGATTTAATGCTTATCTCCATATCAGACTTGTGAGAGTTTTGGCGAGATCATCTGCAAATATATCAGCATTGAATGATACTAAGCTTACTGAGCTTTTTCCTTCAAAAGTTTTGAATTCTCGATGCAGGTGCTTGTTCATTTCTATGAAGAATAAGCGGGAGTTCTAGACTTCTCGTTAGCTGGCATTAGTGCCAGACCTTAGCTTTCAAATTTTGTATAATAATGAAGTGTTGGTCATTGTTAGGTATAGGGATCAATGTTAGATCAACAATTGTCTGTGATCTCTTTGCTTTGTTGAAACATAAAGTGATGAAACTATATATAGGATCATATTGTTGTCAGTACACAGATGGATGACTTTTGAATTCCAAAAGCCGCAGAAAGATTGATGATAGATACACACTTATCTGCTGCTTTCATTATATTTGCTACCTTACATTTCATGCTTAAAAGAGAGCCGGAGGCAGAGGCAGGAAGAGGCAAATATGTAAAATGAACTGTAAAGATACATCATATATATATGATCATACAGCTGCAGTTGAACTCCTCTTCTAAATGATTATGCAATGCACATGCAAGCTCGGAGCCAAAACAATTCACTTATATAAACTGCAGAACTTCACGCAAAGAGATTTCACTTAGCTAGTGAGAGCAAACCACGACCCTAGTTTCTAGAGCTAGCTTCCACGAGCCGTCAATGATACGTCCGTCCAGGAACGAGGAGGCAGAGGCTTGTGCTTCTCTCTATGCACGATTGCACACCTATATGATTGAGTCGCAAGTCTATGATTGTCTGCCAACCATAGCCACGGCAGAGTGTGTCAATGAAGACGTCCAGCAGGAAGAGATAGAGGAGGATATCATCCAGCTCGCACCTGTAGCCTTGGATGATACACCGCCTAAAGTTAGATCCCCAACTGAAAAGATTAACTTTGAAACTATCGCTGAGCCAATGGAGGTGGCTCTCAGTACTTTTCTCGAGCCTGAAGAAAGAAAGATGCTCGTTAATCTCTTATTCGAGTACAAAGACTGCTTTGCGGAGAAATTTGAAGATATGTCAGGACTTTCACCAGAACTGGTTGTCCATAAGCTCCCAATTACAGAAGGAAGAAAGCCAGTCCAGCAGCATATACGGAGGATGAATCCGGAGACAGCAACACTGGTCAAAGCAGAAATGGAAAAGATGTTAAAATCTGGAGTCATCCAAGTAGCTAAATACATGGAGTGGATATCAAATATAGTTCCCGTACGGAAAAAGAATGGAAAAATCAGGGTATGTGTGGACTACAGGGACCTAAACCAAGCTACACCGAAGGATGCTTACCCAATGCCAGTCGCTAATCTGCTTGTCGATGCAGTTGCGAGACACGAGATACTTTCATTCATAGACGGCACATCGGGATATCATCAAATCCCGGTCGCTGAGGAAGATAGGCACAAAACTGCATTTAGATGCCCATGGGTGTTAGGAGTGTTCAAATACGTCAACATGTCGTTCGGGTTGAAGAACGCAGGGGCAACATATCAGCGAGCAATGCACTACATCTTCCATGACCTAGCCGGTCATACAATGGAGGTCTATATTGACGATGTTGTGGTCAAATTAAAGCAGATGTCAACTCATGTAGAGGATCTACGACAAGTATTCATGTGGATAAGGAAGCATCAACTCAAAATGAACTCTGCCAAGTGCGTTTTTAGGGTATAAGTGGGAGACTTTCTTGGTTTCTTGATACATCAGCGGGGAATAAAGGTCCCAGATGATAAGAAGGAAGTAGTGCTTAAAGCTTCCCCTTTAAAGAACAAACGTGAACTTCAGCAACTGCTCGAAAAGATTAACTTCTTGAGAAAGTTCATTGCAAACGCTGCAGAGAAGACCAAACCCTTCGCACCTTTACTCAAATTGCAGGGGGAAAAGGAGTTCGTATGGGAACAGGTTCACCAAGAGGCATTTGACACGATCAAGAAATACTTAGTTAACCCCCCCAGTCTTGGTACCACAGCGCAAGGGAGTGCCACTTAAGCTTTACATTTTAGCAACCGAATTCTCTACAGGGAGTTTATTGGCACAGGATGACGAGGTGAGAACAGAACGAGCAATATTCTACTTAAGCAGAACCCTCATGGATTGCGAGAGTAGATATACATTGATGGAAAAGCTATGCCTTGCTCTTTATTTCTCCGGCTACAAATTGAGGCATTACATGCTGTCTTTCACAATGTGCGTCATTACACAAACAAACCTGGTTCAATACATGTTAGCCCGACCTATACTTCAAGGACTGATAGGGAAATGGATTCTTGCGTTGTCTGAGTTTTCATTACAATACGTTCCACAGAAGGCATTAAAGGGCCAAGCAATGGCCGATTTCCTCGCATATCACCCTATGGAGGAAATCTCATAACAGTGGGAGTTAGAGCTTTCACACATCTCTTTGGCTCCTTGGAAGCTTTACTTCGATGGATCTAGCACAACTACTTTCGCAGGGGCAGGGATATCGCTCGTCAACCCACAGGGTGAAACATTTTCCTATTCTTTCCTTCTGGAATAAAAATGTTCTAACAATGCAACGAAGTACGAGGCAATAATCATTATACTTGAACTTCTATAGGACCTGGGTGCTACAGATATCCAAGTCTGGCGAGACTCGCTACTTGTGATCAGACAAATCCAAGCCACGTTCAAGACAGGTCTAATTCTTGAGCCATATGTAAAAAGGGCTAGCGAGTTATTGGAGCTATTTACAGAGGTAACCCTAACTCATATTCCACGAGGCAGGAATTTTGCGGCAAACGAGTTAGCTCAACTTACTACAGGAATCGAGCTGGTCGATGATGCACATGAGTACCTAATGAAGGTGGAAATTTGTACACTACCTTCCTTCATGACTCGGAAGGAAGAAAAGGATGAATGGTAAATTGCAGCCATTGGCACCATCGACGATGATTAGAGATAGCCGATTATCACTTATCTACAGGCCCTAGCTCTGTGGTGGACAAGAGGATCTAGTATTGTGCTCCAAATTACATTCTTTGAGGTAAGGAACTATTCAGACGTGGAGAAGAGGGAGTGGATTTGGTCCGTGTCTTCGGGATTGAAGCAAAGCAACTACTGCGAGAAGTACATCTAGGGGTATGTAAAGCCCACTAATTCGGCCCAAAGATGAGATAGCTCTTGCGGAGGCACGGATATTTCTGCCCTTCAATGTTAAAAGATTGTATCACTTTTGCAAAAGGGTGCGAGGACTTTCAAGCTCATGGACTAGTCAGTCACATTCTAAACATTCCTATGCAACCAATCATCAAGCCATGGTCAGCACAAGGATGGGCGTTAGATCTAATCGGTCTGATTCATCCTCATTCTTCTATGCAACATAAGTTCATAATTGTTGCTACAGATTTCTTCACTAAGTGGGTCGAAGAGAGGCCTTTGAAAGTGACATCTGCCGCTACGATTAGGCAATTCCTATACAAGGATATCATCTGCCGATTTAGAATTCCAGAGTGCTTCGTTTCTGATCGAGGGACCGCATTCATGTCCGGAGAGGTAGAGGAACTAATGACGAATTTTGGGATCAAGTTTTTGCATTCTTCACCATACTACGCATAGTCTAATGGTTAGGCTGAAGCAAGCAAAAAATTGATCCTCCACATCCTTAAGCACATGCTCACAGACAATCCCAGACTTTGGCATGAAGAGTTGTTTAGTACTCTGTGGGCGTATCACACTTCCAAACACAGTCCTACCAGGACTAGTCCATATGCGCTAATATTTGGACATGATGCCATCTTGCCATTAGAAATTAATGTCCAATCACTAAAAATCATGGATCCGCATCAATTGATTGGCGAAAACTATGTACAAGCGATGTGGCAAGAGTTAGAGGATTTGGACGAAAAGCGTGTTAATGCCTTGACTAACTTACTCGCAGAGAAGCAGAAGGTAGCTCGCTGCTACGATCGACGTACCCGTGGACTTAGCTTTATAGAAGGAGAACTGGTTTGGAAGACAGTTCTGCCTTTGGGGGAAAAGCAGGAAGGACATGGTAAATGGTTTGCGAAGTGGGAAGGACCTTTCATCATTGACAAGATTTTGGGCAAGGGAGCTTTCTAGCTACGAGACATCGACGGTGAGGTACATCGCAACTCAATCAATGGTCAATTTTTGAAGAAGTACCGGCAGCCAGTTTGGGAGTACGAAGCACCAGAAGGATCAACAACTTAGTTTTACATCCATTCATAGCCTATCAGAGGGGCTTGCTCTTCATGTAAAACTAGGGGCAACCAGTATGTCCCAAGCCAATTCAGGTGGCCGAAATATTGCAAAATTTCAAGTTTTTTGCATTGAGTCTTTTTATGTGATTCTTTCGAGTGTTATGCATTACTCACGACCAAGTTCCAGTGGTCACATCAATAGAGATAGTATTTTCGCTGATACAAAGGAAAACAAGAGCAGTAAAAATACACAGTTTTATTCGATCAAAATAGATGGTACAATATGAAGCTTTGCGGCCTCTAGCTTTGATACCATACATCGAATAGATAATCTCTAGCTGAAAATCAATAGTAGGAAGTGGTTTAAACCTATCCTAACTATACAACAGCGTCCCTAGTTCACGCCGGTGGACAAGCATTGATTGGGGATTAGATCTACCTTCGGTTCTGGAAGACTTTGGGGTACTTGTACTTACCCAACATTAGCGGCTTAACAAAGCCATCCCTCTGATCACGATCTTAGGGGCTCCACTCAGAAAGCAAGGGGAACTGCAACAGAAGTGAGTGGGAGCATGCACTAGACCGGGATGATTAGGCATATGGATGGGGTTAGTGAGTGCCCATATCAACCATTATCTGCTAATACTCAAAGGTTTGAGAACTAGTTCAGAACCGAATGGCCTAAGCTTTGGTACTATCACCTAAGCCAGGTTTGAGCTTTGGTACTTCGACCTAGAAATGTCTAGCAAGCTACGAAATCTGGAGACTTTGCCTTAAAACAAGGAAGGAACAAATTATCAACTAGAGAAACCATATTTGTTACCAAGAGGTCTTGTGGAGAAAAGGAGAAGTAACAAGCTATTTATAGGCTTGAAGATTTTAAGAGGCTTTGAATAAAAGGACCCGAAGCGTTGTATCGATTCAATGCGGCAATTAAGGGGTTCAACATTCAATTACCGAGCCGTGTATCTCTTGAAAGGCCATAGAATTACCATTTCAAGGTGTAGAGTTATGAGCCATTAAAGACGGGCAATCATTCTCAAGGTCCAGCGTGATCTTTGGAGACGCGAAGTTATTCTTTGGCAGAGATGCACAGTAAGTGATTAAGGCCAGGGTCCACAATGCAAAAGTTAAACTAAGTAGGAGTTTATACAAGATAAGACATAGAAGCCCATATGTGGGGCTTAGCCAATAAAAATCTAAAACTTCATAACATAGTTGCCAAGAGCTCGCAGATTAGTCTTCATTTGGAGGTATTAGGCCTACACAGTGGCCTAAGCTCTTTCAGCACTCGCAACTGTAGCACGAGTGTGTTGAACGCTCTTAGAAAGAGTCTTCCCAACATTAAGGAGAGCAATCGCAGCCTACTCCTTCCCAAAGAATTCCTCTTCCTTCTCGCGCAACCTGGCTTGGAGCTTTGCGATCTCCGCACGCATGGATAAGATGTCTACCCATTCACCTTCATAGCTCTTTCCAATCGTCGTGATTTTGTCTAGGTCCCATTTCCACCTATGGTTATGATCTACGCGATGAGAAATGGCTTTGCTGCGCTCGTGAGTCGCAGAGACAACAGTGTCATAAAGGCTGGGGAGTTTTCGCAAAGTTTCCTCCATATGGTCTAGGATAGAGTGATCCACTCCCTCTATGGAGCGGCAGGCCGTTTGAATATGGACAGCTAGCTCTTGGCGTATGGACTCATTTTCAAGATTTAGAGTCCACAAATAACGAAGGTAGGTAGTAGCAAGTTGAACCTCTGGAGGATCTTTCTCAGAGAGAACCAAGTCCTTGTAAATTTCTGCCACCTCTCGCAGAGTCTTGGCCATCCCCTCGCTACCCTCTACAGAAGTCAGAAGGGCTAGAATTGTAGACTGGGGGGCAGCAGCCTCATTGCTGCCACGGATGACGTTAGAGAATTCTCCAAGCCTCCGTTGACCCTTAGCAAGAGATAACTCTTTGGTACCTGGATCCTTCTACTAAAAAGCCTATACTTAGGGAGTTATTAAGTGCTCAGAGAACTCACACAACGAGAACTTACATGAGTAGAGTCAGAATATATCTGAGATAAATGAGGAGGAGATTGGTCATCATACAGAGCAGTGTTGATACAGGGAGGAGAATGAGCTTCAGTTGCAAACTGTGGAAAATAAGTAGAAATTAGATCCAGATGAAAGGTAAGCAAACCAAATTTGGTAGTTCAAGGGAAGTGCAATACAGTTGACTCCACGTGGCCAGAGTGATTGAAGGGGAATCCAGAACACACGATTGTTCTTCACTTGCAGGTGTAAGAGTTACATCCGCTGTTATCAGGAGTAGGTGCTGGTTCTTTCTTATTAGTTTCCTGGGATTCCATAACCAAAAATCGGTGGTTAAAGAAGTACAAATATTTCAAGGAAGATGAAGTTGAAGCAGATACCTCAGCAGCAGAGGAAGTTTGCACAGCGACGGTGCCAAGGGCTTCATTATCTTCTTCAGGTCCAGCAGCATGCTTCAAAGGCTCTTCATTACCCACGGTGGTAGCTATCTTCTCCACAGTGTTGGTCGCAGCAGAAATTAGTCACTCGAAAGGTTGATCATAGACCTATTCAAGGAGTTCCTTACGTTGAGCTTCTTCATCCGCAGTGTTGGAATGACCTATATCTAGAGGTTTAGAAACTGGGGGTTCCTCAGATGCACTCACAACACTGGAAGAGGGATCAGGAGTAGCAACTGGTTGTGCACCCTTGCCTTTGGCCAATACAACTCTCACATTGGCAATTGCATTACTGTACTTGCTACATATTTTCTCTGCATTTCAAAATTAGTGTATGCATTCTTAACACTACCAAACCAAAGCAAGAACATGTAACAAAAGAGTATACTCTAGCTAGAGTGAGAGATACCCTGATCGAGAATCGAGAGAAGTGGCGACTATGTTCCGGGCTAATCCAAAGTGCTTGGCTAAACAAAGAGAGAAAGAGAAATCTCCTTCTCCGACCAGCAATATCCTATGCCTTGATGAGTAGTGCTTTCTCCATTTCTCTTTTACCTCCAGTTTTGATTCTGTTTCCGATTCCGATTCTCTTTCTTCTTTGTCTTCCTTTCCCATTAAGATTCTGGTTGGATTGAGAGCACTAAGCACGATGAGTGTCGGTCAAACACTAAAAAAGACTCAAAACTCTATAAAGTAAAATCATTCTCTTCTTCATATCAACTTTCCAGGGCCTATTATTCTTTCCAAGTTTCTGTTTTTCGAAAAGTGTATAAACAATATAAGATTGCGGAAGCAATTATTGTAACTTTTTATTGATAATAAGAAACTCCTTTATATAGGAGAGTACATGGAGTTACATATGGTAAGAATCCTAATACATCACTAAATAGGATTCTCTCCCTTATTCTACCATAACTAGGAACACACATAATAAGGTAAATATCCTTCAATACTCCTCATTTTGTCGGTTATGGTAGACAGTGCTTCTTCAATGCTTATTTGATGCCTCATTAAAAACTTTGTGGAGCCAAAAACCTTTGCAGGAGAAAACATGATCTCGCCAAGTAAAAAGAGTGCAAGTCGTCATAGACGATGATATGACACTTAACTATGTTGCCTCATTAAAACTTTGCCAAGTAATTAATAAAAACCATTTGGGATAAAAATAATCTTAGTCAAGGAAAAAGAGTACAACGTGTCCTTCACATTCAGAAACGCTCATGTGAATGCCAGACTTCCCCTGAAGTCTGCATCTCCCACTGATATCTACAATCAATGTAGCTTAGACAAGATGAGCAACCATATGCTCTTCACATGCTTCTCAAATATGGAATTGGCCAATGACTTAGAATATAAGTCTGCCACTTTATCCTCAAATCAAACTTGGTCAACCATGATTTTGAGAAAGTGCTATTGTTTGATAACTATAGAATAACTTATAAGATATATGTTTGGTGTTATCACCCTACATGTAATCTAGCTTTATCACCTTGATGCAAGCAATATTATCCTCATAATGCATGTAGATTCATCAGTGGTGACTCATAAACCACCTGATCTTCGATATGTGCGCATATGGACCTCAACCATATGCAGTCTAAACAACTTCATGTTTGATCAATAATCTCAACATGGTTCAACGATGTACGTAGTGACAAGAGTCTTTTTTATAGACTTCCAAGATATTACGGTGTTACCATGGTAAAGATATAACCAACTTGGGAACAACCTTTGTGTGGATTAGAGAGATATCCAATTTCAGCAAAACTTGCCAACACATCACAACAATTGTTGGTGTAAGAGGGTGAGGGAAAAGCGATACTATTCTCTTTCTGGTATCCTTACTTCCATCGCCACTCTCTCTGTGACCTCTCTGTATGGATAGATCAAGCCCATATATTTCATACTATTTGATACGGAAAGATCGTCTTTAAACCATTCCAATGGCATTGCGTGAGCCAATTACTACATCTAGCTATCAAGTTCAATAATAATGAGGAGCTAAATCTTGTGTATTATACTAAGTACACTCTTGCACTTAGATTAGGCACTTTATCCTTTAACACGTCTCCGTCATCATCCCTTGGACGAAAACGGATCCCTCTAAGGGTTAAGACTGTAGCAGATCATAAGAGTACTCATAGAATTCACTTTATCATCATAAAGTGTAACATATCTTAGAGTATAAGCCGATTGATGGAAAATCTCATCATTACGAAACTCAAGTTTAAGTTTGTGATAACACCATTTCTTCCCAAGATCTATCATCTCAATTTCGGATTTCAAACACTTTGTAAATCCAGAACTTGTCATATAAATGAACGCGCATGGGCATATCCCTTCCCAATCAAGTAGTGTGACAACCCGAACCGGAAAATGGTACATTTATCGGCTTGATTTTCGAGTTTCATGATTAGTCGCGATTTTGTCGTAATTTGGTTAATATGACTAAATTATCGGGCAAGAATTTTATTTGAGATCCTTCACGAAAGTTGTAGAGAATTTAATTTCGAGTTCGTGGGAATTTCCGGAGGATTATTTCGAGTTACGAGGAATAAGTTATGAATATTTTCGGCCGTTGGATTTAGTTGTGTTTATCCGTTTGGTTTCGATACGATTTGGACAATACATGTACGGTATATATACAGAAGGAATACGTGATGATTTTGGAAAGTTTCCCAAAATGGAAATCTGGCATGCTGACCATGTTGACCCGTGGGTCAAAACTGACTCATTTCAGGCCGAGTTTTGTTTGCCTTCGATGTACCTTATTTCGGCATCTTTTGGCCGTGGTTTTTTAATAAAAGTTGTTGAGCTTGAGCTCCTCTTTCTTTTGATAGGTCATTCACACAATTTGGTTGTCGGATGAAGAAGTTATGGCTTGTCAAAATTTGGAAATTTCGGTGGTATTCCGGCGAGATTCGGCGGCCGAGTTGGGGGTCGACTTATTAGGGGTTTCGTAGCCCTTGGAGAGAGGAAGCTTTTAGATGTGGTCTTGCACCTTTCCATGGCCGGACGGAGGAGATTGGAGTTAATGAATTCTAGCGAGGGTTTTCAACTTCAATGTGAGATTTGGACCTTTTCCGGTCAAAATTGGGCTTAACTTTGAACTACAAAGTTGTTGGAAATGTCGAGATCTTCAAATACATGTGTAGGTTGAAATTTTCTGGGCCGTTGAGATTTTCCGGCGGCGGAGGCCCGACGCACCATTGTGCGCGGCGCTTTTCCGACCGAGGTGATTTTCGACAAATTTTATGTCGTTTTGCTCGGAATCGTGCACCGATCACAGTGGTGAGGTTTATATTTTAAATTGAGCATCAGAAATTGTAGCGAGGTTTTATAGTATGTTTATTGGATTTTTGACGATTTTGTCGATATTCGGGTTATATGTTTTTGGGAATGGTTGGTCCTCTAGATGTGGTTCAGGGTTTTGAATTGTGATTTTGAACAGTGGAATTTGTAATTATTCAGGAGATCGTGATCGTTTGTTTGGCGAGGGATTTTCCACCGGATTGCAGGATTTACGCATTTTGCGTCGTGCTAGTCTGTGAGTAGACACTTTTCTTTTCATTGATTGGTTGCGAGTCTTTATTATACGTTTTACGAGCATGAGCATGCATATGCGATTATGATTTATTCGAGCATGTGTTTTACGATGATTCATATACGAATATGCATTGACAAATATGCTTATTTAATTATATAATACGAATATGCATTTACATTATGTTTTAAACCTTTGCATGAAACGATTTATGATTTGGTTTACACAGAGTACAGTCTTAGTATATGTGGTTGTATCGATACACTTGCATCCCGGCTGATCCCTGAGGATATTTACCGGGGGAGGCTGTGACCCCTGACCCGAGGCCTTTACTGGGGGAGGGGGGGCAGACCTCTGACCTGAAGCCTTTCTGGCTGGAATCACGTGTGGATCTGGGATCCCGTGATTTGGACTGTACTAGCGCGGATGTGTCCATGAGTGACCCCACGGGATTTTACGATGTATGCGCTGTACACGTGAGGAGTTAGTGTCTCCCTCGTGTACCATATTACTTTCATGCATTTAGACTCGCATATGTTTTTATAACATATATTATTCGGTGAAAAACATTTATTTTCGTCCACTCACTCTAACAGTTTATATGTCTTTCCCTGGGCTCTTCGTTTTCTATGCCCAGTTTGCAGTTTGGATTCAGGTATCGCACGTCGAGGTTTGAGGCATAGTATTCGAGCCACTTTTTATTTCTCAGTAGGTTTCTAGTTTGGTCTACTGTTGTGTATGTATATATATATATACTAGAGGTCACTCTGAATACTCTGTTGTTTATATTTTCATATGATTTTTCCGGATTTCTGTAAAGTTATAGTTTTGTTTATTACTTTACATTATGATATGTATTTGAGAAATCCAGATGGGATTGGTGCCCACGGTTTGGCTTTTGTGGCATAGGATGAAGTGTGTTTTCGGGTGCAGGTTAATGGTAATTTCGCGATATAGTGAAGCTCTGCTGAAATTTCTATGGTTTTTGAAAGTTCGTGTTTTCAGATGGGGTTTGATTCCGGTTTAGGAAACTAAATCAGGGTTGGGTCCTTTCAAGTAGTCACTTGGTGAGCGTTTCAATATCATAGCAAACATGCTCTATGGTCTAGAGCCACTTGATTTAGGTACATGAAGTCTATCTGAGACATTCATACCTATCTCTTATTCTAGATCCCCATAGAGATACGGCATGGCCACGATTATAAGCTACATATCAAGTTTTTCGGAAACTACCAAACTGACAAGGTAGTAGAGTGCAATGACATCCATTATGAAAGAATTTATCTCATCGTAGTCAATTCTAGAGCGTTGTGAGAAGCCTTGCACCATGAGGCGAGTACAATATCTTTATTCTCATCACACTTTCTAACAAATACCCATTTTGATAGGCTTTACCATTGGTCAGAAAAGCTATCCCAACTGTGTGGGATGGGAAAATTATATGGTAACAAGAAGGGTTTGGGCTTTGGTAATGAGGAAGGATCTAAGCACTCAGGAAAGACTGTGTTTGTCAAGAGTACCAATTATATCTTGGGAAAACCTCATATACAACCGGTGATCAAAAAGGCTGAAGCTCCCAAAACTCGTAGGTTTGTAAAGTCTTGCCCACCTAAGTGTTACCATTGTGGGAATAATGGGCATATCCGCAGGTTTTGCTACAAACTAAGAAGAAGTCCTCCTCCTACAAGAACTCCACAGAGCAGTGATCTACTTGCATTATTTCAAAAATCCCTAGAAGAGCTAACCAGGATTGCTCAATCCCTTGGCATCCCAAATCGGAAAGAGAAGACAAGTACTACAATCTGGGTTAAGAAGACTTGTTCAAAGACTTAGGATACCAGCGCCACCACCTCTCCTAAAGAAACTGGAGTTAAGGAAAATCAAGAAGAAGATATGGTTTATTTTTCGTCAAGATTCAGGGTAGTTCTAATGGATTAACGGAACATTGTTGCCATGTGTAATGTTGCCTTGACTGCCCAATCGGCCAAGAAATCTGATTCTTGGTATATGGATAGTGGTTGTTCTAAGCATATGACCAGAGATAGTAAGTGGTTCTCGTCTATGAATGATGCACACCCTATTGGTGATGTAGTATTCGGTGATGGTGCCAAGGCAGAAATTATTGGGAGCGGGACATTAAACACCTCTGGTCTCCCAAGACTGAAGAATGTACTTCTGGTCAAGGGATTAGAGGTCTTTTTTTTATAGTGTGAGTCAGATTGAAGATGAACATGAAACGGTGACCTTTGATCGCCTCAAGTGCATTGTACTTGATTGGAAGAGGAAGAGCATCATGAAAGGAGAAAGAACAAAGGATCATTGCTATTGTGTCCTTACCAACAAGATGTTTCAACCGGGGCTGTGTTTTTGGTCTCTAGTACAGGAGAGCCCTATTGATCTCTGGCATAGAAGGATGTGCCACTTGAATCACCAAGATATGGTGAAGCTGTCCTCAAAAGACGGAGCTCGAGGTTTGCCTAAACTTACCAGAAAGGCAGCAGGTATGTGTGAGGATTGCAAGATGGGTAAGCTATCCCAAACTTCTCATCCTATTTTGAATGCTAAACCTACTTCAAATGTGCTTGAGTTATTTCATCTTGATTTAGTAGGTCCTGTAGAAACTAAAAGTGTGGCTGGAAAGAAATATGTACTTGTTATGGTTGATGATTTCTCTATATTCAGTTGGGTAATATTTTTAAGTGATAAAACTCAAAAGGAAACTTTTGGAATTTTTTTTGAACTTGCAAAACGTATTTCAAATGAAAAGCTTTCTGAAAACAAGCGCATCATTAAAATTAGGTCTGATCATGGAATTGAATTTGAAAACTCTTCTTTTTCTTCCCCCATTACTACACAAAAAAATGGGATAGTTGAAAGGAAAAATAGAGTTGTAGTTGAGATGGGTAGGGTGATGCTTAGTTTTGCTGATTTGCCACATATGTTTTGGGCTGAAGCTGTCTATAATGCTTGTTACACAATTAATCGTGTGATACTTAGGCCTGGAACGGACAAGACACCCTATGAGTTGCGGAAAGGGAGGAAACCCAATGTATCACATTTAAAAGTGTTTGGTAGTCCCTGCATTATCTATAGAGATAGGGAATACTTGAAAAAATTTGATGTCAAGTGTGATCAAGGTATATTTTTAGGTTATGCATTGAATAGTCGTGCTTATCGTATCTACAACAAAAGAACTTGCAAAGTTGTAGAATCGGTAAATGTGGCTATCAATGATTCACTTGTGTGTTCTCACAACCATTCCTTTAGATCCGTACAGGAAGAAGATTTAGGCACAGTAGCTAGAACATCTTCTCCAACTGTTGATACCTCCATTGATGAGCATAATCCAATTCTTGATGATGTATCCTCGGATGCAAAATCTAACTCTGAAGGTGTCGAGATAGATCATACCCTTGCTATCCAGAAGCCACATTACATGGGTAAGAGACAAGTTCAGAAGGATCACTCACCTTTTGATGTGATAGGTACAGTTGATGAACCAAGAAAGACTAGAAGTAAGTCAAACAAGTTTGTAAGTAACTCTGTGACTCTCAAAAGTTTTCTTACTATACATAGGTTGGTCATCAATTAAATCTTCTGTTATGGTTTTGTTTCAAATGTTTAACCTAAAAACATTAGAGATGCTCTTAAGGATTCAGATTGGATAATAGCTATACAAGATAAATTGATTCAATTTGAGAAAAGTAAAGTGTGGCATCTTGTTCCTAGACTTAAAGATAAAAATGTCATTGGTACAAAGTGGGTCTTTAAGAACAAAACTGATGAAAAGGTGATTGTAACTAGAAACAAGGCTAGGCTTCTAGTCCAAGGTTACTCTCAAATAGAAGGTCTAGACTTTGATGAAATATTTGCTCATGTAGCTAGGCTTGAATCTGTTAGACTTCTCTTAGTCATTGATTGTTTTCTTAAGTTTGATATTTTTCAAATTGATGTCAAAAGTGTCTTCTTGAATGAGATTTTAAAGGAAGAAGTATATGTGGAACATCCTCCGGGATTCAAGAGTTCCTCCTATCCTGATCATGTATTCAGGCTTGATAAAGCGCTCTATGGGCTGAAACAAGCTCCTAGGGCTTGGTATGAGAAATTGCCCATACATCTGATTGATCATGAGTATGTAAGAGGATCTATTGACAAGACCATGTTTGTCAAAAGTACCTCCCAACATATGATTATAGCTCAAGTGTATGTTGATGATACAGTTTTTGGCTCTACTTCTCAAAAACTTGTGGAAAAGTTTGTTACTCTAATGAAATAGGAATTTGAGATGAGCTTGTGTGGAAAACTGAACTACTTCTTAGGACTTCAAGTCCAGCAAAGGAAGGATGAGTTGTTTATTTCGCAAGAAAAATACCCGAAAGATTTGGTAAGAAAGTTTGAGATGGAATCTTCCTCTCCCATCCGGAATCCCATGGGCGCTTCATGTAAGATCAACGCCGATCTGGAAGGTATTGATGCAGATCAGTCCCTCTACATAAGCATGATTAGTAGTCTTCTTTACCTCACAGCTAGAAGGTCAGATATCTCCTATAGTGTAGGTGTTTGTGCTCAATACCAAGCTAATCCCAAGGAATCTCATGTGAAGGCAGTCAAACGTATCATTCGATATGTTTCAGGTACAAGTAACTTTGGCATTTTGTATACAACTGATACTAAAACAGAAATTGCAAGTTACTCTAACTCGGATTGAGTTGGGGATGCCACAGATAGGAATAGCACATCAGGTGGATGTTTCTTTGTTGAGAACAACCTGGTCTCGTGGCATAGCAAGAAGCATAACTGTGTATCCTTATCAACTGCCCAAGCTGAGTATATTACTATTGGTAGTTGCTGCACTCAACTCCTCTGGATGAAACATATGCTAAGTGACTACGGATTCCAGCAAAGTATGTTATCCCTGTTCTGTGACAACACTTCTGCCATAAATATTTCAAAGAATCCTGTGCTACATTCTAGAACAAAGCATATTGAGATCAGATATCATTTCATTCGAAATTTGGTAGAAGAGAATCAGCTTGAATTGTCATTTATCCCTACTAAAAAAATAATTAGCTGATTTGTTTACAAAGTCTTTAGACAACCTACATTTTGAAAGTTTTAGAAAGGCTATTGGTATGTGCACCATTACATGATCTCTCTCTCTCTCTCTCTCTCTCTCTCTCTCTCTCTCTCTCTCTCTCTCTGAGTTGGTTTTATTTTATGCATTTCTGTTTCTTCTTTGTTTATTGTTAAAAAAAAACAACAAAAGTTGAAACTATGTAGTCTGTGATATGAGCTTACTTATGAATCCTCAGGATTTTTTTTGAACTTGACCTAAGTTATGTGTCCATATTTCATTCCTCTTGGTTTGATTTGCTACATTTCTCGCTTGATTGTAAGCATCTGTGCCTCAAGGTCTTTGTTGTTTGTGGTCTTAATCACTCTTGGGACTATGTAGACTTACTTGTCACAAAAGGTGAACCTTGTGGGGTGTCCCAAGTTGAACTAGAAAACTGAGATAAGAAGTGTTGTTATGGAAATGCCATGTTCTGGAAGAAGATCTAATTTGTAAATTAATTGTCCCCAAAATGATGAATGTGTGAAGTAGTTTACGAGCTAGTCTTTTGCTGGGTGCACCTTTATGGGACCAGTGGGGATCCCTAAGATGTATTCTATCCTTCAATGGATTCGGACTAGTTATCCGTCAAGTATCATTGTTACACATATTAACTCTTCGAGCATTTGCTCAAGACATAATGATAACTACACGGACATATGAGGACGATTTGTCAGACGAGCTCATGGCTAAATTAGAGTGGCAAAATGCCTTGAACTAAAATGGTTACTGTCCAAAGGGCCAATTGTGACAAAGTCACTTAAAATGGTTACTCTCTGATGATATAAGGGTGGTTGTGACAAAGTCACGTGGTTACTATCTCTCATCTCATTTGATGCACCAACTTTGTCCTATGGGTCAAGCGTTTGCACACACACACACACACACACACACACACACACACACATCTTGATGTTGCAAGAACTAATTATTAGGACCATGACAATGATGTTCTCTTTATAGTCATACTCTCATGTGTCAAATTTGAGCCACCAAGATGATATGTCTGAAAAATTGGTGTCACTTTGTGAGTCTATGCCTAAACTTTTCTGTTATGAAGATATGACTGATCCTCTCTATCCCAGGATTTGTCTTCTCAATTCTACTATCTTTTCTAGTGTTTCTCTATTTATCTTTAATCCATGCACTCTGTAAGGGGGAGATTTCAATGTCTTGGTATATGCATCGGTACTAGGTTCGTTTGATATTAGGTTGTCAAAAATTTTGCGCACTTTCCATGCTTTTTAATCAAAAAAGTTGTTTCTTGACCTTGTGTGCTATCCCACTTTCTTGAAATGATATGTGCCCTATTAAAGTAGGATATTGAATTGTACACTCACATGCCTGTTTTGTTTGAACTAAGATCATTACTTGAACTATGTGTGCATTTGTCTTATTTTTCAATTTGGTGATATTAGTGGGAACGATTATCTATGGGTCACTTTCTTGTCAAATCCGCTGCCCTCTGTATACTTCTTCTCTTTGGAGTTTACTTATCTCTCCCACTTTCTTCACAAACCCAATCTTTCTTTCTTGGATGACCAAATCCGAAACAAGAAAGAACGAGGTCTTTCTCTGTGTGGCTCTACCCCTATTACTCGAGATGCCACTGTCTTCTCCCCTCCCGGTTCCCACTCATCTTCTGAGGGGGAGTCTGGCAAAGACCATTTGAATGGATGAAGATGATGAGGACATTTCTGTAGATGATTTTGGATACGGGATTTAGATAGTACTATTTAGGTTTCATTTCTCGATGTTGTTTGCTTAGGATTCTTGATATTTCTTGTATCCCTTAATATGTTTTTGTTGTTTTGTTCCCTTTGTCATTCCTAGACAAAAAGGGGGAGAATTAGGACCAGTTTTTGCACTGGTAGTTGTTTGTTGTAACCTGCACTTTGTTGCAAGTTATGGATGTTTCAAGATGGCATGTTATTTTTTTATCCCATGTAATGAAATCTTTCTTGTTGCTTTCACTTGATCCTGTGAGAATATGTGCAGGTTGTTGCTTTAGTCACCACTATCTGATCATTGCGTGTTAATGGTAAAATGAGTGTTTTGTTAAGAATGCCAAAGGGGGAGATTGAAGGCATATTGATTAGTTGGCATTTCCTAATGTTAACAAAACACACAAATCAGTGAAGATCAACTAAAAAGATTGAAGACTTAGACCTACCAATTTCAATAACAATCAGGTAGTTTCATGCATTCGCATATCATGGTTTTTCACTGAGGTTGACATCCTTGCCTCTTATCCTACGTCAGTCTGTCCTAGTCTTGGATATTTTTAGTTTTACCTTATGGCTCATTTTTAATCTCCATAATATTAAAAGAGATTTGTTTAGGATAACTTTGATTGTCTTGGCGCCCAAGAAGATTTTCTGATAGGAAGATTCTTTTCTTTGCAATCTGTGACTCTTGTTTCATTGTGTGTTGAGAAAAGAAAACTAGCTGGCTTTTCATGATACAAGAAGCAACATATCAGCATACCTATGTCAACCTATACCTCTGTCTTGTTCTGAACTATAGGGATCTAGAATTCAAAATTGTTTCTAGGTTTGACTATTTTTACTTGGTACCCAAAAAGTTTTTCTATATAGGAAAAGGGTTGGTTGCAACCCATGACTTTTCTTGTTGGGGTTTGCAAAATAGTTTTCTGCTGGGTTCTTGTGAAAACCAAAATGTGGGCTGGATGTTTTGATTTCTGGACTAAGAGCTTTTGCCCTATTATGGTTTAGCATCTATTTAGAGTAAGTTGAAGAAAGCTCTTTTACCTCTTTTTGAAACTTAGTTATGCCTAAAGAAAATTTTGTTTGTCTTTTCTTTTTGACCTGAGCATTCATTTGTCACATCTTGCTACTTGTCAATAGACAAACGTCCAAAGACTGTTCTGGATCATTGATTATGAGGTTGCTCTCTTAGCAGACTCCATCAACATATATAAGGACATCATGATAGTCTTGGCTCCCTAGTTAAGTTAGAGAGTCTTTTGTGCATCTTTTTAAAATGAGTTAGACTCTTCTGTTTTCTCTAAGTTTTCCCTTCTATTGCATGTAAGTTTTAGAGTATTGCATAAATAAGTTTTTCATTCAAACTCATATGCATTGTTGCACTCCATTAAGATTAGTATGGTAGTACTTAATCCGAGAAGCTGCTCATGAAGAATTAATTTACAAATAGTTAAGTTCTTAAATGAAACTTCTGAAAATCTTTCATTTGTAAACACTTAGACACAAGAGAGAATGTAGCTCTGTAGAACTAGTAGAGAGACTGGTTAGGATAACATACGGGGTTATGTATCCCCAGAGTACAAGAGTCTTGTAAAAAAGTGTTGTTCATAGTAAAAAAGTTTGTTGTTCAAGAGTTAGGGGCACGCGCTATGTAGTTAAATAAAACAAGGGCGTGAATTGAATCCCTTGTTTTATTTAACTACATAACGCTCAATTCAGTATATTTACATTTTCAAAGCCGACATGAGGCAGCTGAGTTCCATGCTGCTGCTAGAGCTGTGGGAGGATGCGGAGTCTATGTTAGGCAAGAAATCACTCATCATTATCAAAATGGAAAAATGTTGCATAGCCATGACTAACCATTGAAATGCCACTGATGCATAGCAGTGACAAACCAGGCCAGCATGATTTCGAGATACTTAAAAGGCTTGTACTTCCTGATGGATCAGTTCTCAGAGCTAGATACCCAGGGAGGCCATCACGAGATTGTTTATTTTCCAGCTAGCTAGCTCCCACTACTACTATGGACATCATGTCGTTTAATTATCTACTTCACTGTCTTTCTTGACCATATATTAATGTCGGACTTGAGATTATAAGACCGAAAACGAACTCTAAAAAATGTGTCATTCTAAACTTAAACAATTATGTAGCTAGTTTGATTCCTCTGCTAATTCTATTGAATACTGTCTGTATTTGTTTCAACTGGAATGTCTTGCTTCTTTGAATAACTGTTAGAACAGAACTAAAATCTCCCAAGAAAGAAGAGAAACAAATCAACACAATCTTTCTGAAATAAAATATCATCGAAAACAAAACAAACTTGGTGATAAAGTAAGTAGGCCAAGTAACTTAAGAAGGCCCAACAAAGAGGGAGAATGAGTGGTGGGCTAATGGGTCTGTGAAGGAGAAAATGACAGCGAGGACGGAGAGAATATTGCTTCGTTGTTTGTTAGAAACTGTTTAGCTTTTGCCTTGACCTCCCTTTTGCACTCCGTGTTGATCTTGTTTTACATACGCACAATAATCATCACAAATACTGCTCTTTCTTGTTTTATTTAGAATTCAGTTTCTGAAATCTCCATACTTGATTGAGAGTGTGTTTGTGTCTTCCGAGAAAGACTTGGATGTCTTACGCGTATCTGTTCAAGTACATCATCATCGGAGATACTGGTACGCCCATGATTCGAACTGCTTGGATTTTTCTCGATCTTCTTATCAAATCATCTATTATTTTTATTTGTAAAAGAAGCGACTGACGGACTTGTAAACTTGTTTGGGGGTGCAGGAGTTGGCAAATCATGCCTTCTTCTTCAGTTCACCGACAAGCGATTCCAGCCTGTGCACGATTTGACTATCGGTGTTGAGTTTGGAGCTAGGATGATCACCATCGACAACAAACCAATCAAACTTCAAATTTGGGATACGGTTTGTTAACTTTTCACACTTTCCTTTGAAACAACAATAACAAGTTGAATATGTCTGTCTAATGATATCCAACTGATCAGGCCGGTCAAGAGTCGTTTAGATCGATTACACGATCCTACTATCGAGGAGCTGCTGGCGCCTTGCTCGTCTATGACATCACCAGGTACACTTTCAATTCCTCAATCATTGAAGTTATGGTACAAGTTTTTGGGCACATCATATTTCACCAATTTAGAACCTAAACGCCTGATCGCAATTTGCATTGATATATCACTGTAATTTGCTATCTTGCAGTCAATTCTATTAGCATCTTAAGCCACTGGTACTGATAATATGGCCTCTCTCTTTTTTCTCTTAGGAGAGAAACTTTTAATCACTTGGCCAGCTGGCTAGAGGATGCGAGACAGCACGCAAATGCGAACATGACCATAATGCTAATTGGTAATAAGTGTGATCTTGCTCATAGACGAGCTGTGAGCACAGAGGAAGGGGAGCAATTTGCAAAAGAACATGGATTGATCTTCATGGAAGCCTCTGCTAAAACTGCTCAGAATGTTGAGGAGGTGACATACACCAACTTATTGATGTACAATTTCTTTGTTACATAATCATAGTCTGCATTATTTTTGTTCTTGGCTGTATTCAAACTGATTAGTTTCGTTTCAGGCATTCATAAAAACTGCTGCAACCATTTACAAGAAGATTCAAGATGGCGTTTTTGATGTATCGAATGAGGTTAGTTGTTTCCTGTTCTCTGTATATCTCATTATCTCCTCATACATCAAGTAAAATTCGTAAAAGACTGCTGTGGTTTTTTGTAGGCTCATCGTAATTGCCATGTTCTTAGTTGAAATATTGTTTTATGTGATAGCTTAGTAGAAACAAGCAACTTTATAGTACCATTGAGTAATTTTGTGAATAAACTGAGATACTACATACTTTTTTTCTTTGATGGGGGATTGTCGTCGTTGCTTAGAATATCGCAGCTGATAGTTGTCTGCAACTAATTTAGGAAGGGTCTCATTTGAAATGTGTTATATTATGCAGTAATGTGATAAAGCTGAAAGTGGGATTTGGTTTATGCTTTGAGTTTTGTCTCCTGTAAAACATCAATGGAATGAATTGTGGCCTTGTTTATCAATTTTTGGTTAGCTTACCAAGTTTTGGTCTTGTCTGCAGTCTTATGGCATAAAAGTCGGATATGGGGGAATTCCAGGACCATCAGGAGGCAGAGATGGTTCTTCGGCACAAGCTGGAGGCTGCTGCAGTTGAAGTTGATCTCATTTGGCTATGCAACTACTTATCTGGGTGTCTTTTACATTCTTTGTTTGGTTTATTGATTTAAATCTGGTGACTATGACTTTCTTTTATCTTTTATAAAGAATTTAAATTTCAATTACATGTATAATCTGTTTATGTCGTGGCGGTAATTGTAAATTCAACATCATTCGAAGCAAAACTGCAGATTTGTGAATAGACATGGAAAGTCTTTGTTTGGGTGCTTGATGAAAATTTGTTTAAACCATATTTTTTCTTTGTTCTAGCCTTTGTCGAGGCTTAACATAAGCCTATAAAATCTGGAGCCATCCGCCGATTACAGTGAAACTAATTGTAGTGTATCATACTGAAGTAGTGAAGTAAACTTGTACTCTGATGAAGAGAAATATCTTGTTTAGTAGTATTAGTAAGTCGAAGGCTTTGGCTGGTATTCGTAAGCTTACATTATTATCATCGTCGTCGGAGGCGGAATCAGACTGGTTGGCCTCCTATGTCATCCAAGAAAAGGACCTTCTCCGCAAGCGCATATCCGATTCTGGAACTGGGCTTCATGTTCTGGATTTGGTTAATCAAGGTTCCATGGAAGCTGATCGCTCTCTGTACGTGAAACTTCTCGACAAGTGTACTCAGACACGCCAGAGTCGTCCATGCGCACATCCTCACTTCCAGGTTCAGAAATGACCCCCCCTATTCACAACACCATTCTTCACTTGTACGTCAAGTGCGCCAGTCTGGATGATGCCCGCAAGTTGTTCGACGAAATGCCTCACTCAGAATTGGTGACCTGGACGGCATTGATTTCTAGCTATTCTCAACATGATCGCCCTCATGAAGCTCTTGTTTTGTTTCCTCAGATGCTACGCTGTGGATTGCAGCCCAACCAGTTCACCTTGTCTAGCTTGCTCAAGGCTTGTGGTGCTGTCCCTGATGAAAATCACGGCAGTATGGTTTGGATTCCAATGTCTATGTGGGTACTTCTCTCGTCGACATGTACGCCCGGTCTGGCCGTATGGATGAATCCCAAATGGTCTTTGACGCCCTGGAGACCAAGAATGAGGTGTCCTGGAATGCTTTGATTGCAGGGCATGCTAGGAAGGTCAAGGAGAGCGCGCTCTAAAGTTGTTCTCCGAGATGCTTAAGGGAGGATTCAAACCTAGTCATTTCAGTTACTCCAGCGTGTTAAATGTTTGTGCCGCTGCAGGTTCTATGGAGCAAGGCAAATGGGTTCACTCCCATATGATCAAATCGGGTGTCAACCTTGTTGCTTTTGTGGGGAACACTCTTCTTGACATGTATGCCAAATCAGGCAGCATTGAGGATGCTAAGAAGGTTTTTGACTGCTTGGTTAAGAATGGTATCCTACCCAATGACATAACCTTCCTCTGTGTTCTTACTGCCTGTAGCCATGCTCGCCTCCTGGATCAAGGGCAATATTATTTTGACGTCATGATGAAAAAGTTCAAAATACAACCGCAGGTTTACCACTATGTGACAATGGTTGATCTCCTTGGCCGAGCAGGACTTCTTGATAGAGCTGACAAGTTCATTAGAGAAATGCCCATCAAACCCACGGCAGCTGTATGGGGAGCCTTGCTAGGAGCTTGTAGGATGCACAACAACATCGACTTGGGTGCCTATGCTGCTGAGTGCGCTTTTGAGCTTGAGACTTGTGATTCTGGGCCCTATATTATACTCGCAAATATGTACACGTCTGCAGGAAGACTGACTGATGCTGCAAAAGTGAGGAAGATTATGAAAGAGATTGGGTGAAGAAGGAACCTGCCTGTAGTTGGGTGGAGATTGAGAATGCTGTGCACATGTTTAAGGAACCTGCCTGTGGCAAACAATGATGGGCACCCGCAAATAGCACAGATATATAGGATGTGGGATACTATTAGCGACAAGATTAAGGAGATTGGATACGTTCCAGACACCAGACATGTACTCTTCTTTGTGGACCAGCAGGAGAGGAGGGAAGTCGAGCTGCAGTTTCACAGTGAGAAGTTTGCACTCGCATTTGCTCTTCTTCATACTTCCCCTGGATCCACCATCCATATCAAGAAGAACATCAGGGTTTGTGGTGATTGTCATTCGGCAATCAAGTATGTCTCGAAAGTGGAAGGGAGAGAAATCATTGTGAGAGATACCAATCGGTTCCATCATTTCCGTGACGGCTCTTGTTCTTGTGGGGCTTATTGGTAGCAGTAATATATACATAGTCGCATACAAGATTAATCCAATATTACCTGGCTGTTTGTGTTTGAGTTACCATCCTATAGTTCACATTTTATGTCAGTCTGTTTTTCGATTGATTTATGTCAGTCATAGGATTCTATGCCAAATGACAGATTTGTACATCTTCGACGAGTCCCAATAATACATTTGAAAGCTATAAACGGTAGATATCAAATCATTCCTTTAGATGCTTAAAGCATTTTGCAGCGACATGTAGTTAGTTGCATACATCCATCCATGAACATTTGAACAACATACAGATGCTACTGAAATATCCTACTCCTGTATGACCAACTGTATCTGATAAAGGGAACTAATACAGACATCTCTGTGCGGTATACCTATATACAAAAAATGATAGGTGCAATATACAGAAAAGGAAATGATAGAAGAAAGCTAAACTGACTTCATTGATCAGATATGACCTGATGGTCTACAACTCTACATAGTTCCTTTACATACCAAAAGCAGTAGATCAGAAGGATAGACCCAACTATACAAAAGGTTGCGCCTGAAGAAGTCCGGAACAACACTTGCCGGGGCTAAGATGAATAGTTACCCAACAAAAAACTAACAGAAGGATGGGCCTAACTATACAAAGGATGCGCCTGAACAACACTTGCCGGAGCTAAGATAAATAGTTAACAGAAAACCAACCCAGTAACAAGAAACCCTCTACTTCATCATGTTTCTCCACTTATCCTTCAGATCGACCTGAGTTCTCTCATCAAATACATCTTCATACGCATCTAAGATATACTTCCAGTTGCCTTTGCCATATCTGCATTAGAGAGACCACACGAATGAGAACTTAGAATCTTAGATATACGCATCTAAGTATCACTATTCTTTGGCCTATAGAAGCTCAAGTATTAAGAACATGCATTTTTATCATCTTTTCAGTATCAAGAATTATGGAACAACCAAAGATTTCAGCAAGTGAGGCTTGATAGTGATTAGAAAGAAATGCAAAATTCATTCCCAATAATCTCCCAAAATTCATTCCCAATTCAATAAGAGGAATAACAGAAAACAGGTTCCTTTCACAATAAGCTGGAGAATAGACAGAGAAGATGGACATAATATAAAAACAAGTACGTACTTCTGAACACCCCTTCCTTAAAGCCTCTTCTTCATGTAAGCCCCATCTCTTAATTTTTCTCCTCTTAGCAATCGGTTTAGTTTCATACTTCTTCAGTGGAGTGACAGCATTCTGTTTTGGACTATGTAGACGAAGGCCCTCACCATTCATTGTTTGTTCGGGAGTCAAACCTAGCGAGTCATTCCACTGCCAAAAGAAAAAAGAAAAATTACTCCTAACGTAAATCCTATAAGCAGATAATTTCTACAACCAGAGGAGCAACTCACAAATCAAGTACGACCTACTTGGATTCTTTTACCTTCCCCTACGGACGAGTGAATATTCGTACACAAATACACATTTAGAAAACAATACTGTAGCACTGGGGATCAGTAATCCTATTCAGATCAGAAATTTCCATTTTCCACATGTGAAGCATAGTGAAAAGAGATCTAAGCAAAGATACCTCGTAAGTATGGGAAGTACTATTGTTAATACCCGATACCGATATGGATATCGGATATTGAACAACAGTGTTTATCGGTGATAGTTATCGAGAGGTTGCTACTAAGATATCGTTGTCGTGTTGCCTTCAATACCGCTCTTTGCTTTCTCCGAGTTTGATTCGCTCTCGCTGCTAAGATTAACAACGGTTAAGGAGAGACGGGAGTGGCCCGCCTTCAACCCTCTGATGCCTAAATTAGAAGCGATATGCAAGTTTTATAGGATAACGACGTGATTAAGTATTGAATGCGTACCATTTAATGCTGAGTTGATCGGTATATATTGGTAGTTGGGGCTTGGGTTCCTACCATTTCTTCGATGTGGGACTAGTGCGCATACTCTTTTCGTTGAGGTGCTGTCCGATTGGTTTCCTGTTCGGTGCGTGGCCGTTATCCTTATCGAAATGCAGGTGATGTTGGTCATCGGAGTTGGAGCTTTCTCGCCGGTGGTTCCTGTCATGGTAGCGGTGAGACATATTTGTAATTTATATTTAAGCCGTTAAGTACGTACTAAGAGGTGATAAGCTATATATATGTACAAGTCCCCCAACTCGCTCAGCAAAGGAGATCAACCTTGGTTGGTGAGTTGAAAGAAGTGATACCGGCGAAATCATATGTACGTGCTTATCGGCGATGTTACCTTTTGGGAGCCGGGTATCATGCCATGCAGTCCCCCAACTCGGCAACCGAGGTTGTGATAATTGGCGATGGGTGTACCTATATATGTGCATGCGATCGATATTGATTTAGTTGGTTAGGGGCGAGATCGGTGAGTAGCTAATTCACCGTTCTGCTGAAGTAGCATAAGTAATGGTAACCAAGTTTCTTTCCTGATGAGCGGTTTATACTGTATCGACCGAGGGGGTCGCTCGATGGCGCCCAAACACTCGGCCCTGCCCAGGTCGGTAGCTGTTTTGCGCTGTTGCGGGTAGCTCAAACCGTTGGGGGCGCTATGGTATGGGGAGCTCGTTTGAATTGGTAACCCTTAAGCCCCCGAGTCCATCCCTCCGGGCGGCTTTGTAGTGCCTAGATCGGTATCGGGAATGAAGAGTGTACGTAGCGTGTATGCCGGTGAGCGGGATGCTTCATATAGCGTGCCTCTTGGCAAGCGGGATGGTTCTTCTTTAGCCGATGTGGTAGGTGTATCTACTCTGCGATCATTAAATGCCGTCATTTATCATTTTGCCACGTGTCTGCGTAGGGGGTCTCGGGGTTCCCAAACGTCCCGTCGTAGCCATAAAGCGTGATGATTGCTTTTTTTCGAGGGTCGCGCTTTTTTTGAAACGGTGCGTACCGGTTCTCGTTCCGGACCCTTCTGATCCTGGTGACGTCATTCGCCACGTGTGACCATCTGCCGGACCAACGTGTCATTTCTAACGGCTGCGATCTTGCCGATTTGTTTATATATAAACCCTCGTTTCTGTTTCCTTTGTACTCTTCTTATTGTCGTCTAAAAAAAATTTCGTTTTCCTCTCTAAGAGCAAATTTCTCCCGTTCTTTTCTCGCCTCCGTCGCGCTGTGGTTGCTTGTTGTTGTTGCACCGTCGTTGCTTGCCTTTACTCTGTGCTTTTTTCAGGTAAGATGTCGTCGCTTGCTCTTCCTTACTTTTGGTTATGCTAGTTCTGTCGTTTCCCTCTCTCTCTTTTTTGTTTTTGGATTTCTAGGTTTTCTAGGTTTTAGACTTGAATTTTGTTGCAATATGCTTTCCTGGTGCTTGATGTGTTGGTCCTGGTTTTCTGAGTGATAGCCGCTATCCCACCGTACTTAGTGTTTTTTTATTGTCGTTTTTGCTTTCACGTTTTCTTTCTCGCTTATATATTTGGGGGGGGGGGGGGGGGGGGGGGTATGTCGCCTGGGAAGCTAGTTGCAAACTGGTGACCCGATATCGACGAACCACTAGGTTTGACCTTATCCGTGGATGTTTCGTAGGTGACATGTCTTCCTCATCTCGACCCGATACTGATACTCCTGCTAGTTCTAGAGCTCGTCGGTTAGGACTGGATGGGCCTCTGTTGTGGACCTTGAGGGATAGCCAAGAGGTCGATGAGCCCTCCAAGGCGCTCTCGATGGCGGAGTTGGACAAGGTGAGGTCCGAGTTTCAAATCGGTGATAGCATTGTCCCGAAGTTCCCTGCTCCCGGCGAAGTTTTTTCTAGGCCGCCCAAGGGCTTCATCGCTCTGGACCGGGCTCAACTGCGCTATGGCATGCGTCTTCCGCTGCATCCCTTCCACGAGTATATATTTGGGGAACTCGGCTGCGTTGTGGGGCAAGTTTCGCCGTTAATGCTTCAAGTCTTGAGCGCCATGTTTACGTTGTGGAAGCTAGCTGGCCTGGACTACCCTACACGCAACGAAGTGTTGTATTTCTTCGACGTTGCGTATTCAACGAAGAAGGGGTGCAATGGCACGCACTCGCTGCGTCAGCGATGTAGGAGTTCTCTTGGCCTCACCGATTTTGCGAGTTCGTGCCCTAACTGGAGGAGTGAGCACTTCTTCGCTAGCGGGTGATCATCTTTTGCCAATAGTCGTGTGCCCACTCGTTTTCGGGCCCAAGGTGACCCTTCTATCTCGGCGTTCTTCTCTCCCCGATTTGTTATAGCATTATTTTGCTTAATCGTCCTTATTTTGTAGTTACGCGCCAGTACTCTCTGTCCGCTACTGAGAAGCGGCGGTGCCATAGGGTTGAGAGAGGTTTCAGCGAGAAGTTTAAGAGTGTATACCTCCTCGTTGATTACCGAATTATGGAAATGATCAGTCTTGCCAAGACGTCTAGTATGCCGCTTTGTTGTTTGTGTTTTGTCGTTTGTGGTGTTTATGTGTTTCTGTATTCTTTTGTTTTGTCGTGGTATTGACCCTTTTGTTTTTGTCTTGCAGTTAGTTATAAGAACCAGAAGCGAGATCGGAAAATGTCTAGCTCTTATGGCGACATTGATGAGATCATCGCCCAACTTACAGAGGAGGCTGCTGCTGCCAAAAAGGTCGACTTGGATGCCCGCTCTGGGAGGAGCCTTAACCTCTCTGGGCCAACAGATATTCCTCCTCCTCCTAAGTCCCAGACTGACCGGGTTGGGAACAGCGTGCCCGTGAAGGTCGTTACTGCCCCGCCCGAGAACTCTTTGCACTCACCCGTACGTATCAAGAGGAAACCTGAGGGCGAGATTGCCCCTCTAAAGCGGTTGGGGTGGGTGGTGCGACCCCTAGCACTCCCATCGTTGTGCCGGACGATGTCGATGCTTCCAGGGTGACCATCGTTGTGTCGTCCAGCGATGCCGGTGACGTTGCCGTCGAAACAGGTGATGCCAACAATCTCGGGTTTATTGATACAGAAGACTGTCCTTCGGTTTCTGACCTTGATCCTCCTCCTTATACCTTGTTAGGCAGTGCTCCTTGTGGTGACCCTAACGTTGTCATTGACGGCAGTGTCGTTATCGCCCGCTCCAGCAACTGGGAAGGGCCACCGCCATACTCGGCCGAGATCCTCTCCCTTCTCCCTCCCAACGTGGGCACTGTGGCCGATATTTCCAATGGTGCAGACCGGTGCCTACTGTCCTTCTCCGCCTCTCTCCAGCTGATGTGCCATCAGCGCCATACTCTGGTCGCGTCCTCCGAGGAACTGGCTCGCGTGAGCGGGCTACTTGTGAAGAAAGATGAAGAGCTTGTTAAGGCGAGCGAGGAATGGCAGTCCTTGCAGCACAAGTTTAAGGTTTTGGAGGGCGAGAAGAAGCTCTCCGATGAGCTTGGACGCCTCCTTCCTCCGTGACCGGCAGCTGGAGTTGGAGGTGAAGGAGGAGCGGCAGCGTGCTGAGAACCTGAAGGCACGGCTGGCTATTGCTGAGGGTCAAGTCACCGCCCTTCTCGGTCAGGTGAAGGAGCTGGAAGACCGGTGAGAGCAAGAGTTGGTTAATGCCGTGGAGGATTTCAAGGCCGGCTCGGCCTTCGATGCGCTGCAGCGTAAGGCCTTCAGTGATGGTCTGCAACAGACTCAGGCTTGTTTCTTTGAGAACGGGTGGGTTAACGAGAAGTATCACGTTGACCTACAGCGTATCAATGAGGAACGCCGGCTGAGGCGCGAGGCCAGTCAGAAGGCTTTTACCCAGATCAAGCAGGAGGAGACCGAGGAAGCTGATCGTCAGCGCTGCAATGTTTCTGAAGGTATGACCCATAACGGCTTTCATCCTTTAATGCATAGTATTTCTCCATCAACCCCTCTAACCCGTCATTTTCGTGATGTTGAACTTTTTTCTCAGGCAAGGAGTGAGAGGCTAGCGGTCAAGTACCGGGAGCGATTTGGTCAGGCTGAGCGTGATGTGACCCTGTATGAAGATGGCACTGCTGACCCGGCGTGAGGCCCAGCCCATTTTTGTAACAGCACTGACTGCTTTTGCTAGAATCATGTATAATATTTATGTACTTTTGTCGTAATGACTTTTTGAATGGAAACAAGATTTTTTCTAAGTGTGGTTTGGTATCGCCCATTAATGAAAGATTTGGAAAAAATTTGTTTGTTTATTGCAAGTGTTACTTTTAAGTGGCTAAGTGATACCAAGAATAACTTGTATTCAGGATATACTGAGAGCGACTTAGTGGCGATAAGTAATGATGTTTAAGCGATAAGCGATAAGTAAAGACAAATATTTATAGTGGTTCACCAATTGGCTACTCCACTTGTGCCTCGTTGGGCTCTACTATGCTTCTTGGATTTACAAGTGTTGTGGCCCGAGAGCGTTTTATTTTTATAACAAAGGTCTGAAGAATTTTTGTTTCATTGGTGGCGATACCGCTTGTTTGGGTAAGGCTAGTCCCCGGTATGATGTAGAAACTTTTTAACTCCGTAATTCCCATAATACTTAGAACCTATTTTAATTGTGGAAATATCGGAGGTGCTCTATGTTCCACGTGTGAGGCATTCTGATGCCGTTTTTGTCTTCAAGGATGAACTTGGTGTGACGCTCTCGATGATTCTTAAAGGTCCCTCCCAAATTGGTACTAGCCCTTTGGGTTTAGGAATGACCTCCCTCCAAACCATGTCGCCGACGTGGAGCTTTTGCGCCCTGACCTTCTATTGTGGTGCCGTGCGACTAGCTGCTTGTTTGCCATGAGTGCGATATTGGTGTCGTCTTGTCCCTCCTCTCGGAGTACGTTGGCCATGTTTAGACTGTCTTCGTTTGCGTATTCGTCGTATCCTTCCAATCTCGGGCTTTGGTGCGTGATTTCCAATGGTATGACTGCCTCTGCTCCGTAAACCAGCGAGAATGGTGAGGCTCCTGTTGCTTCTGTCGGTATCGTCCGTATTGACCAGAGTACATCGTAAGGCTTTCTACCCACTTGTGGTTGTAGTCTTCCATTCTTTTTTTGAGCCTGACTTTTATCTTTTTGTTTGCCGCTTCCACATGTTCGTTCGTCTGAGGGTAGTATACCGATGTAGATACTAATCAAGTCCCCAAGTCGCTGGTGAATTTCTTCATTTCATCGTTGTTGAATTGATTTCCGTTGTCGGTGACTATTGTGAGCGGGGCCCCGTAGCGGCAGTATATGTCCTTCCAGAGGAAGTTGATTACCTTTTTTGTTGTGATGAGGACGAGCGGTTTTGCTTCGATCTACTTTGTGTGGTAGTCTATGCAGACGATGCTTTTAGTGGCCCGATTAGGTCGAGTCCCCATTGTGCGAAAGGTATGGGGCTGATGATGATGGACATTGGTGCTGCTAGGGCGTGTATCCTGTGAGCGTATTGGGTGTATGTTTGGCAATAATCTACGATATCCCTTGCGTCATGCCGCATTCCCTTGTAGTAGAAACCGTAGCAGAGGAGTTTATGTATTATGTTATTTGGCCCGTCGTGGTTGCCATACCTGCAGCCGTGGATGTCTTTTAGTATCTTGTGACCTTCCAACTGTGTGACGCATTTGAGCATAGGAAGCCCCTTTTGGTTATGTATAGCAGGCCGTTTTGTAAGTTGTAGTATGCCGCCCTTTGAGCGAGGTTTCTTGCCTCTATACGGTCGGTTGGACCGTTTCTTCTGTTAGATAGTTGATCATGCATGTTCTCCAATCTTGCTCTGGTGCTGCCGATGACGCCGCTATTGTTAGTGCAAATACTTCTTGGAAATTTTTGGATATGCTTGGCTTTTCCAACGTTTCTACCATTATGTGTCCTCTTGCCGTGATCGATGAGGTCGTTGCTAGTCTTGCTAGGGCGTCAGCCCTCCTGTTTTGCTCTCTTGAGATATGCGTTATGTTGTAGAAAGAGAATTTACCCAGTAGTGCTTTTACGTATCCTAGGTATGCCGACATCTACGTTCCTCATGCTTCGAAGTCCCCAGTTACGTGATTTACCGTTAGTTGGGAGTCGCTAAATATGTTGACGTCTTTGGCCCCTGTGTCAAGGGCGAGTTGCAATTCGGCTATTAAAGCTTCGTATTCGGCCTCGTTGTTGGATGCTGGGAATGTGAATCGCAGGGCGTACTCGGCGTAGGTTCTGCTGGGACCGGTTAGGATTGCTCCTGCTCCTGCTGGGATCGCCGTTCTTGATCCGTCTACGTATAGGTTCCAGCGCGATGACGCTACCGGTTGGGGTGGAGGTGCCGGTATTGTAGGGGGCGATGCGCAGGTTGTTGGATGTGGCTGGTCGTTTGACGTCGGTGTGAGTTCTGCTATGAAGTCCGCTATCGACTGTCCCTTTATTGCCCCTCTTGGTTGGTATTTGATGTCGAACTCGCTTAGTTCTATTACCCACTTGGTTAGTCTCCCCGAGTGGTCAGGGCTTGCTAGAACTTGACGGAGTGGTTGGTCTGTTAGAACGTGGATAGTGTGTGATTGGAAGTATGGTCTCAAGCGTCTTGCCGATATTATGAGTGCTAAGGCCAATTGTTCTAGCGTTGGGTACTTTGTTTCTGCCTTGTTCGGTCCTTTTCCCGCGAAAAAGACTGGCATTTCTTTGTCGGCTTCCCGTCTGACCAGGGCGGAACTAACGGCGGTTAGCGAGATGGCTAAGTAAATGTATAAGATTTCTCCTGGCACTGGGGCTGAGAGAAATGGAATGTGGGCGAGATACTGCTTGATGGCGGATAGTGTCATTTCGCATTCGTCAGTCCACTCGACTGCTTTCTTCTTCGTGACTCTTATCGCTTTGAAGAACGGGTTGCATTTGTCGGTGTATCGCGAGATGAATCGGGCTAGTAACGCCAGTTTTCCCGTTAGTGCCTGGAGTTCTTTCTTTGTTACCGGTCTTGTTGTGTCCAGGATGGCCTGGACCTTCCCTGGGTTGGCCTATATTCCCCTTTGGCTTACCATGTATCCCAAGAACTTGGTTGTCGTTACTCCGAAGATACATTTCGTCGGGTTAAGCCTCATACCGCTATCGATGAGTGTATCCAGTACTGCTTTGAGATTTTTAACGTGGTTTTCCCGGTGTCTGCTCTTAACTATTAGGTCGTCGACGTAAATCGTAACCGTGTCGCTGTCTAGTGGGACGAGTAGCTCGATCATGAATCTCTGGTATGTTGCTCCCGCGTTCTTCATTCCGAACGGCATGACATTGTAACAGTATAGTCCCCGGTCGGTGATAAAACATGTTGCATCGGCGTCTGCTGGGTTCATTTTGATTTGGTTGTATCCGGAGTAGCAGTCCATTGTTAATAGAAGTTCGTGGCCACTGGTGGCGTCTGCGAGCTGGTCGATTCTTGGTAACGGTAAGGAGTCTTTTAGGCAGGCTTTGTTGACGTCGGTGTAGTCCACACACATCATCAATTTATTGTTGCTTTTCTTGACCATGACAACATTTGAGACCCATGCCGGGTAGTGGACCTTTCTGATCAATCCTATGTCGAGAAGCTTGGTTACTTCTTCCTGCATCGCGATGTATTGCTCTTTGTTGTAAGCTCTGCGCTTTTGTTTTTTAGGCATGATGTCTGGCGAGATTCCTAACTTGTGTGAGACGATGTTCGTTGATACTCCTGGCATATCGGTGTAAGACCATGCGAATACGGTGCCGCATTCTCTGAGAATGTTGATGAGGGCGGTTTCGGTTGCTGAGTCCAGGTTGGTTCCTATCCTGATCGTTCGTTCAGGGTGCTCATCCGATATTGAGACGAGTTTCGTTGATTCCTCTCCGACGGGACGAGCCGTGAGCGATTCTCTTCTCAGGTCATCTGGAGTTTCTTCCCATCTATTGTTTTTGAGTACACACACCTCTCGTGCTGGGTAGTGTGGGCATCGTCCCCCTGATGGTGCACACACCGTTGGGCGTTGGGAATTTCATCATTAACATCCGTTGTGATACGATAGCGTTGATTCTGTTTAGGGTATTGCATCCGATGATGGCGTTATAGAATGATAGGGCGTCGACAACTAGGAATTCGATGTGTATTTCGGCACTGCAGCCTTCCTGTCCCAAAGTGATTCTGAGGTAATCGCTTCCCAGAGGTTGGATTTGATCGCCGGAGAAGCTTACTAACGGATGGTGGTCCTTCTTGAGTTTGGATGGAAGTCGGTCAAGTGCTTCGTATGCCGGGAGGAATATGACGTTGACCGACGATCCCGTGTCTATAAGACATCGTTCGACGCTAGATAGGTCGATGACAACATCGATTAGGAAAGGGTAGTCTTCTAACACCGGTGGTCACTCATGTTCCTCGGATTCGTAGAATGTGATGGATCCCCACCCGGTATTGGCGGCCTTGGCCGGGCCCTGCCATAGGCTGCATACTGCTCGCTCGTTTCTTTGTTCTGTTTTGGACTTGCCACCCATGATGGCGTTGATTCTCCTGATGTTGTCGATGTTTGCTACTGCTTTTGTAGATTGGTCGTGGTTCCCTGCTCTTAATGCCGATAGGTTCCCTTTTTCCAATTGTGCTTCTACCGCCTTTTTTATACCGTGGCACTTTTCCGTATCGTGAGACTCGTTTTGATGGAAGCTACAACATTTCCCCGTGTTTCTGTACTCTATTGCTCGATATGATTTTTTTGGTAAGGTGAACAGTTCCGAGTGTGCTGTTAGGATGTCGACGTATTTGGTGTTTAGTATGCTGAAGACTGGTTGCGGTAGTGGCGCCGCATGGTTAGTCCTTTCCTCTCGTGGCCGCTTCCCGTTGTTAGTGTAGTTGTTTCTACCGCCGTTATGCCTCTGACTTCCTTCGGTCTTTTGACTGTTTTGCTTCCACCCATGCTGGTCCCGGTCGCGTGGTCCGTTTCTATGTCTAGGTGGCCTCGCCCGTGATGGTTCTTGTGCGGGGGGCGCGCTCTGTACATTGGTTATTGTGGTGTTAGTGAATGTGTTTACCTATTGTGTCGGGGTCGGGTTGGAGCCGAAAGTTTGTAATTCTAGTTGGGCGTGCGACATCACTCAGTCGAGTAGGTCGCCGTACGTGATTGTCGGGTTCTCGTTAAGCTTCCAAGTTAGCGACCCGGGTTGTAGGGCGTTTCTGAGTACGCAAAAGGCCGAATCGTCGGAGATGCCTCGGCAGTTAGCGATGGTGGTGTTCCAGCGCGAGATGAACGCGGATAGGCCCTCCGAGGGTTCCTGCCGGATAGCGTGCAATTGATTGTAAGTTAGTGAGCAACTGGCCGATGTTATATATCGCTTTAAAAAGGTTTTAATAAGTTTTGGGAAAGATTTTATGGATTTTGGCGGTAGGCTGAAGAGCCAGCTAAGTGCCTCGCCCGTGAGGCTTTCCATGAACAGGTAACAGTTTGTAGCGTCGTCATATCCTCTGTCGGTTGTTGTTGAGGTGAAGATGTCGATGTGGAGGGAGGGGTCCGTTTTTCCCTTGTACCGTTCCAATTTGACCTTAGCTAGCGAGTGTCGTCCTCAGCGCATGATATCGATTGAGAATGGTTCAACGCGTACTGCTGGGAGTGTTCAGTCGAGATAGCTTGCTTCGGGTTGTGATAAGTCGTATCATTGCTTCGAGGTCGGCGATCTGCGCTGCCATACCTATGCCGACCTGGTTATCTGTTGCCAAGATGATTCTGTATCGTGGCGGTGGCGGTACTAGGGAGCGTGCGACATCGTTTAGTTCTGGCTCAAGATTGCGCTATAGCCTGCCCGTTCTCGGGGGTGTTTCTGCTTCCCGGTGGTGGGGTCGAGGTGGTGATAGGATGTCTGTTTCCCGTTGTCGAGCTACCCTGTGGGCTTCCCTATATTCGGAGTCAGCCGTTGATTCTGGATTGAGTCGGCGATTCTCTGCGGCTCTCAATCCTTCCTCGGCCCTGACGTATCGCTGGTGCTCGAATTCTCGAGCTTTTTCGAGCTCGAGGCATTTTTCCATGGTCATTTCGTATCGATGTTCTATGTCACTGATATAATCATGTGTGTTACCGGTGTTATCTTGATTTTGTACGATATGCCGCTTTCCTGGTCATTGAGTTGCCGAGGGTTGACCGTCGTGCTCGTTTGTGATCGGTGATTGGTGATGGAATCCCTGCATGACACTGGGCGTTATACCTAGTGTTAGGCTGGTGCCCATGCTCGTCACTTGCTGTAAGCTTCGTGGTTGGGAAAACAATTTCCGGTGTGCAATTTCCACAGATTGTGCCAATGTTAATACCCGATACCGATATGGATATCGGATATTGAACAACAGTGTTTATCGGTGATAGTTATCAAGAGGTTGCTACTAAGATATCGTTGTCGTGTTGCCTTCAATACGGCTCTTTGCTTTCTCCGAGTTTGACTCGCTCTCGCTGCTAAGATTAACAACGGTTAAGGAGAGACGGGTGTGGCCCGCCTTCAACCCTCCGATGCCTAAATTAGAAGCGATATGCAAGTTTTATAAGATAACGGCGTGATTGAGTATTGAATGCGTACCATTTAATGCTGAGTTGATCGCTATATATTGGTAGTTGGGGCTTGGGTTCCTACAGTTTCTTCGATGTGGGACTAGTGCGCATACTCTTTTCGTTAGGGTGCTGTCTGATTGGTTTCCTGTTCGGCGTGTGGGCGCTATCCTTATCGAAGTGCGGGTGATGTTGGTCATCGGAGTTGGAGCTTTCCTGCCGATGGTTCCTGTCATGGTAGCGGTGAGACATATTTGTAATTTATATTTAAGCCGTTAAGTACGTACTAAGAGGTGATAAGCTAGGTATATATACAACTATTTCGTTCCATCAAGCCAGATCGAGAAACATTTTTCTGATAACTACAAGATGGATTTCTAGGATTGACATCACCAGTCTGAACAAACTCTGTGCCCTTTCCCTTGACAACAGATGCATTTGGTGCATCAATCTCCTTTCCACAAGGTTTGGGAACATCATTCTGATGACTGGAGATTTGGTTTCCGTTATTATTGGTATCAGATTGATCAGGCTCAGTGTTCTTATCAACCGATGGATTTGCTACACCTTCTCCACTTACATGATTCACAGGTCTCATTTCCAACTCAGATCTTACAGTATCTGATACACGCAAAGCATTGGGAAGTGGGTCTGTCATTGATGCTTGTAGAGGCACAACACTTGACACAAGTTCTTCTTGCACTTCTCTAACTTCAGCACTAGACACATGGTTATATTTTCTAGGTAATATGTTCATGCCCATATCTTCAGCATCTCTAATCTTAACAGGTCCATGACTGCGTCTAAGTATTGCACTTCTTGGAGTTTCTACAAAAAAATAAAAAGGACTACAGAACATATAATGGAATGTAACATTTGTGCAACAATGAAGCATATACTTAAAAAGGTACACATTTAAAACTTCAGATACATGGCACTGGCATAAACATGAGCAAAAACATACCTTTCACTTTCGTTGCAGGTTCAGAACTGAATACACCATGAGTTGCATTTGGTGGCGAACTCCCTGACCCCATTACCTGCAAAAGAACACCGTTTACAATATAGTTAAGCATTTCAGATTCACAGTTGAAATAAGCTACAGTCACAGTTTGCAAATCTACACATCACTCTTACATTGTTATCATTCTCCACTTGCATCTGCACATGACCAACATTATTAGCCCCATTCGCCCTTTAATTTGTGGTGTCCCCTGTTCAAACCTATCTCCAACGTTATCAGCCCCATCCACGGTTTGCGCCTCCGTTTGAGACACATTCGTGATTCCAACTTCCCCTCCACCCACATTAGTGACATTGCCAACATTCTCACCAGCAACCACCTTATCACCTTCGGAGCCTAAACTTGCACTCTCCATATGAAGCCCAACAGCACAGGCAATAAAAGGCGGTCCCATCATCGCCAGAGCTTCCTTGACATACTTAGCCACCGAAATCAGCGCATCACTTCTACTGTTCATCCGAGCAAGCTTTTTCGACACACTCGTATCCCAAACCCCAGCCTCCACCTCATCTCTTCTCTCTTTCAGCTCCGCCGAAACCAGCTCGCAGCCGTCTGACCCCTCTCGAGAAAACCAAGAACTTGACGGTGCAGTCCGTAGCGACGGCGCAATAAGAAGCTCTCATGGAGTCAGTGATCGGAATCCGTTGCCCGCGGTCCAAAACCTCGATTGATTCCAACGCATCCAGAATGGTTTCGGAGACCGAACCGGAGTCGGCGGCTTCGGATTCGATTGTGCGGAGGAGTAGGGTCTTGTTCAACCGCGGGTAAACGTCAACATCGGGTTCCATCCGAGTTAGTTGGTTAGGGTTTAGGGCTTCGAGGTTTGTGAGATGGATTTGAAACCAAGAGAAAAACGGAATATGGATTTTGGGAGGGAAGTTCCAGTGAGCTCGAGAGTCACTTACGAAACAACGGTTTACTGTTTCTGTTGGGATTCAAAACATACAATACAGTAGAAAAAGGGAAAGGAGATGAAAAGGAAGCAGTATATATACCAGCTGCCGAAACTCGTCTGGGCCAATAAAGGCCCAATTCTCACACCCACGTCTGGGCCAATAATTCTTTTGGGAAATGTTGAATTTACTAATGTTGGGCCTTTGGGGCTAAGATACTGTTTGGTTACAGAGCAATCTCTGGTTTGATGTGGTTTCACAATCTCATTTTCAATGATCTGTAATCAAATCAAACTAGGACATAGTTGTGTTAAGATATTTGAATTCCAAATGTGACATGGGCTCATGGAACTGGATCCAACAGTAGCAATGAATCAAAGATGTCCGGCCATACGTGAATTCTAAAGCAGCAAGACACTGTAAGAGATCATATCATATTATACAGACAAAATCATGTTTAAAACAGCAAAATGCATGTCTAATATTACAACTCTTTTAGTGTTACGCATACATACATATCGAAAGAATCAGGTTATCAACGCTAAGTCTAATAGCCGTATGTTGTTCGCTTCATCATCCTAATGAACTCAGAATTAACTTCTCCATCACCTGCATATAAATGACCACAAAGAACAAATGAGAAAAAGTTGAGGTACTGCAAGAAAATGAGACTGCAACATTAAAGTACTCACGGTCACGGGTCTGCTTCCTCGACCATCTCTTGAATCTCTCTATCAGTGAAGTTCTCGCCCAGCTCTTTGGCAATATTCTTAATGTCTACAGTGGATATCTTTCCCTATAATTGAAAATAATTAGGTTATTACAGATTGAAACAAGTCAAATTAAACTCCAGATTGATTTACATATAAGTCATATTATAGTTTGGAGAAAGAGGAGTACATTGTTATCTTGATCAAGGATATGGAATGCTTTCATGAGTTTCTCTTTGGAGTCTCGTTCTCCAATTTTGGTTGTTATCATATAAGCAAACTCATCGAAGTCAATGACACAGCTTTCATCCTTGTCAACATCTGCAATCATTTGGTTGATTTATTGGAAAATACAACCACTACCACATTTGACACCATTGCCGGCGACTTTAAGTCGTCGGCCTTGTTTTTTTTCTCACCGGAAATGACATTACCGGCGACAAGTCGCCGGAAATTGGCCGCCAGTGAAAGCATTACCAGCGACTTATTTTTCATGTCGCCGGTAATGTCCTTCATCATTAAGTCGCCGGCAATGTTCAATCATCACCGGCGACTAAAAGTCGTCGGAAATGGTCGAGATTGAGTCGCCGAAAATGATGAAGGACATTACCGGCGACATGAGTCGCCGGCAATGAGTGCTCCGCCGTCGCCGGAATATGAGGGCCATTGCCGGCGACTTAGGTCCAAGTCTCAGGCAATGGTTGGAGAAATTTGTAAAAAAAACTCGGTTCTGGATTGGGCCCAATTCCAGAACCTGCATTGAAAAACATAAACCGTACAAATACAAGTTCAACAGTACACACATAATTGTCCAACGTACAGTACAAATAGCAACAATACGAAAATAAACTACAACTACACGTCAAGGTCGAGGAACTCTCGGGTCAGGGTCGAAGAAATCCATGTATTCATTTGAACTCCGGTGGCTACCCTGATCTTGTTGTGGCGGTGACTGCTGCGGTGGTGGATAATTGTGGAACACAGGGACCGGGGGAGGTGTGGGGAGCGGTTGTCCATTAGTCTGAGCCGCGTACATCGTCTGCATCCAGGTGAACATTTGTGTCTGCTGCTGGACCATGAGTCGGTGTTGCTCGATCATCCCCCGGTACTCGGCATCTCTGACTGCCTGCTGCTCGGCCATCTGCCTCATCTCCTCCATCTGCCTCCTTTGCTCCTCCAACTCCCTCTGCGTCCTCTGAAGCTCCGCTGCGAGGTTACGACTAGAAGTTGAAGTTCTTGACCCGGTAGAGTATTCTGAAATATTCTTCAATACTCATTCACCCGCCGAGCCCATTCCCCTGCATTAGTAGGTATTCTTTCCAGTCCCGCACGCTTTTGCCATGATCTGAGCCGCTATAGGGCGATCAAGCGGATCGATCTGAGAGGCATACTGGGTCACTTCTTCCTCCGAGCAGTCAGGATGGTTGTTCTGAGCTATATTCATGGTCACTTCTGTGGTTTCCTCCTCCACTCTCGCCTAATTGAAAAACGAATATGAACAACGTATTATTTAACAAAATAAATTAATATCGAAAAATAGTTTTATTAACACATGCATATGTGAAGTACAAAATACAGAGGCGAAAGACTTACCGCTTCTTCAGGGCACTGCGGATAGAACTTCTGATGAATATACACCAACGGGTTGACTTCTTGTTGTTGCTGTGCCTTAGTCGACCAACCCAAATAGTTGAGTGAACCTGCATGATGGGCCCTGGTGTTTTTCAATCTATTCTCCCGGTTCATCTTGGAAATCGCCTTGTTTGATAAACATATGTAAAAAAATTAGTTACTAACTATTTCAATGTGATACGATACATTAGGGTTGTAAGATATATTCCGGATGCATACCTTCACTTTGGGGTGCTCGAAGTGGGCTACCAGCCACAGCCACTCGTACTCCCTAAACAGGAATTCGCTAGGGGTAGAACCTCGGCCTAGCTCCTTGTACTGTGTGTAATGTGAAGAAAGCTCGTTCTTCCACTCTTTATACCTATATTAACACCAGAAAAAAAAAAGTTAGAGATATTAAAACACTTGATAAACAAAAATCTAACTCGATATATACTCAAATAACTCTAATCACATCACCTCATATGTAGTTGACGCTCTACCCACGTGTGAATAAGGCATTCATCCACGTCAAACCACACCTGCAAGATGAATATATAAACGATAAAATTATATATTTATTCGGACTTAATTAATAAATGCAAAATTTACGTAATGAAAATACGATTTAACTCACACTCAGTGCATTATGCACTTGCATCTTCACGTAGAGAGGCACAGATTCCCAATCTGGCCAAAGCATTGGGGCCTTGTCCCGCACAATGGCCCCGGCCATGCTGGCATACTTTCGCGTGGTGTCAAATGCCTCGACCACCTCGCCATGCTCATTGGCCCTAATCAGCGTTTTCCTTCCCCCGGTGGCCTACTCAAGTCTCTTCCCGGTGCAGGTGCCTCTAGCCCCTCTCCGTTTTCCAGTGCCATTAACGAAATTGCCTAATAATACAATGTCAACAAATTAATATCATTAATTGAACCTATCGTAAGTCTTAAGTAATAATGAAGTAATCAATCCTGTTAAATAAAATTTACCTACATCGACCGTTTGCTGGTTGGTGCACGTCGCACTCCAAAGATACACGGGGTCGAACGGGATGAAGTTGTACGCTTCCTCCACGCTCAGGAACTCCGGTCATCCTTCAATGTAAATAGGCCTCCCCCTATCATCGAATTCAGGGATCACAGGAATCTCGTCGGGCAGGAAGAGACCGGACGGCGGAGATAGACGAGGCCTGGACGATGAGGCGCCAGCACCATCTGCCTCAGATGATTCCCGTGAAACGGGAATAGGCACCGGGCCAATAGGGGGCATTCGGATGGAGGGAGTTTCTGATGCCCCCGTTAACTGTCGCTCGTCTGTGGGTCTGCTGACTGAGGCTCGAGGCTGGACTGGGGGTTGTGATCTACGTATTTTATGCGTGATTATTAATGTCTTTTTCTCTATATTTAACTTTGTTTTATACTTAGTAAATATGTTTCTAACTTACTTTATGTTTTTAGGTAGAAATAAATGAGGAAATAATAAATGAGGCGTTTCGGAGCTAAAGGTTGGCTAAGGAGAAAAGTTCCTAATTCCAGAGAAGAAATGGTCCGATAAATGGTCTTCAAAATGGTTACTAAAATTCTTTCCCACATGGTGTCAAGAATTGAAGACCAAAAGCATGTCCAAAGAAGCCCAAAGAAAGAAGATGGATTAAAATGAGTTATCAGAAATCAGCCTTTGTACATCAGCCCACTTCGAAAGACCACTGTGAACAGATCCGGATGAAACTAGACGCGATTAGCATATGGTTGGAAAGATCTAGAAGTCTAGTTTCCAACGCAATTGGAATCAAGCAATTTGGAGTCCTAGAACGAGAGAAATTCCTATTTTAGTGAAGAGGGTCAGGTTACCCGGGTGGAATAGTTAGAGTTCTAAAAGGAGTCGAACTAGGCTTTGCTTGGCCTATATAAAAGAGAGCTCGACTAGGGTTTCATGATCACTTATCAAAGAGCCGAACCCCTGTCCTAGAGTCCTCTCAAGCCTCTCCAAAACGTCATAGTCTCCAAGGAAGCCGCACATCTTCACAAACCGCCTCCACCATCCTTCAAGGGCCGAATACATAGCTTGGCAATCCCAAGGTGTCTTCATCCTCCATCCATCAAAGGAGCATCAAGCACGAATTAGTATAGGGCAATTCCCTTACTCAAAAAGTATAACCATGTCTTCTTCTCTTTATTCTTCTTCCTTGTGTAAACTTACGATTACTATGGATTGGTTTCTTGAAGTCTTTTGGTTAAATACTTTTAATTAGTTTTGTATGACTTGTTTGGTGTTCTTAGAAATTGGTTACTCATGCTTATTTGTTCCTAACGCTTAATTTGAATGCAGGGCAATTCCCGGTTTAGATTATGATGTGTTGAATATCGGGCAATTCCCGAGTTTGGCACTTAATTATGAGATATGCATGTAAAACGTAGCTAATGACTTAGAGACCAAATAGGTTGCATGAAATTGGTTAGTTTATTAAAGGATAGGTAATTTGATGAGTTGATCATGTAAATATTAGATATAGATTGATTTTCGACAACTATGCATGTTTAGGGTTTTTAGGGTTCTTGATTGTTTTCTTGTCTATAAGTGAAGCATGTTAGAATTCTAAGGTTCCTATTTGTGTATGGTTGCCACGTTTTGTTCTTATATTTTGTAGGAAATTAGTTAAACAAACCAACTTTGCACCCCCATTTAAACCTAGCATAGTTATGCATGCACCATCAATCCCCGGTTAAGAACGATCCCTACTTATCAATGCTACATCAACAAAGAAGGGTTTTAATTGTTTTCGTGTTTGATTGAGTATTTAATTAAGTGCTTAAAAATATGTGAATCAATTTTGGCGCCGTTGCCGGGGATTGAAATGAATTGTGTGATTATGCTTGTACATTATGTTTATAACTTTCTGTTTTGCAGGGGTGCACACTGCCCAGTTTTGGGTAAATTGTTTGACGTAGCTACAGAGCTCCTAAAAATCTGAAAATATGCAGGATTGTGTGGTTATGTGTCTAGGTTTTGACTGTAAAATTTCAGCCCCATCGGATTAACCAATAATTCTGAAAAAAATCGACAAGCAGCTGCGCGCAATTTGCGCGAATCTGGAATTTGTATGTCCTTTGTGAATATGTGAAATTTTGTGCATATATACTTGTAAATTTTCGAGATTTATACTAACACTTGTTCATAATGTTGTTTTTGCAACCATTTAAACGTTAAAGGAAGCTTGGATTTACATTGAGTACATGAGCTTGGTTGATTAAGTCGCACTCATTGTTGAATAGATGGCGCCTATTTTCCGTGTTTATCTCCTTAACCCCTCGTGATGTATGGATTTCATCACCATACACCATAACCTAAGTGAAGTTATGGACATGAGGTTGAGGGCGGAGTTTACATTGGACTATGAGGGAGTTGTACATTTTCGAAAGATTGGTTGAATGTCGGACATGGTGTCTAGAAACGGGTTATGACTGGTGACAGGTTTTGGATCTAAGAAAGACTTACACCATTGGAGTATATACCATTGGCCCGGTTAGCCTCGGGGTGTATTGTCAAAATTAGTCATACCTCTCGCGTTATCTCTATCCCTAACTGGCCATGTTTTCCGATTGAACCAAGACCATTCGATTGAAAGTGTACACTTTATTGCGCGGGTCGCACGTCCTTTGAACGACCTAAAGATCAAGCAAATGTACTCTCTTCAAATCTAAAGCGCAACACAATGAACCCTAAGTGTACATAACCAACGAAAATTTTGTGTATATTGTCAACATGTAAAGGCCTTAACCACTTGCATTTGTAGATTGCATAACCCTCTGGCGGCTTTGTGATGTGTGGATTTCATCACCACACACCCTAACCTAAGTGAAGTTAGGGGCATGAGGCCAAGAGAGTGGTCACATTTGCATCATGTATTTAGCACGTAACTCTTGTGTTTTCCGCAGGTTCTAACGTTTTTTCTTATGCATTCACTTCATCCTTCACTTAGGTTCTTGCTTGATGCACTTTGAATGAAAGTTTGAATGAATTCTTGCATGAATTTCGTGGACTATGGTGTGTGCTTGCATCCTTTTGAGTAACAACTTGTATATAACGTTTACCTTAGTATTTATACAACTAACCCCTGCAGGGTACATGTACAAATATACATAACTTGTTCTTAGTAACTTGCATTCATTTTAGGATGACCTATAGACTTTGCATTTCATCTAGTGTACAAAACGCAGCTTATATATATATAATACCTAATCCAAACGTCACTTGTATGTATGTATGTGAATAAGATGTGTTTTGAATTTTGTGTGATTTGTTTTTGTGTGTTTTTGTGAAGTCCTTGTGATTTCCAACGTTTTGGATCAAGTATCATGTATTCTTTGTGTATTCTTTTTGATACTAACACTTGATCTTGGTTGAATCTCAGGTTATGAATGACCAAACCTTCTCCACGTGAAATTCAACTCCGTAACCGCACAGTGATCATTCCTCCTAACGCAGTGGAAGACCTTGACCGACCTCTTGTTGAGGACGAGGCTGACTCACCAAGATCTCATCACTCCGAGCACAGTTTTGAGCAAGATCAAGAAGAGGAATCAAGAATGTTGGGACTCAATGGAAACAACAACAATGTTCCCAACAACAATGTGGTTCCTAACGTCAACAACAACAATAACAACATTGTGAGGAGAACTCTTCGCCAACAAACCTGCTCAACAGATTAGAGTGCTGGCCTTTCCTGCATTCGATTTCCTGAACCTCAAGATGGCAAGAAGGATATTGAGCTCAAGAGTGGATTTCTCCATCGCCTTCCAATCTTTCAAGGGATGGCGCATGAAGATCCTAACATGCATTTGAGGCAATTTCAGTTTGTGTGCTCGAGTATGAAGCCCACTGATGCAGATGATGAGCTTATGAAGTTGAAAGCATTTCCATTTACTCTGAAGGAGAGAGCTCAGACTTGGCTCATGGAACTTCCACCAAATCACATCAGTACATGGAAGCAACTTGCGGATGCTTTCTTGAGCAAGTACTTTCCATCCTCAAAGATCACTGTTTTGAGGAAAAAGATCACTGGAATCACGCAAGCATCAGATGAGACATTTGGGCAGTATTATGATCGTTTCAAAGTCCTCTGCGCCACATGTCCCTCCCATGGTTTCTCTGAGACGAATCTTATGAACTACTTCTATGATGGACTCAAACCGATTGATCGAGAGCTTCTAGATGCTGCTGCAAATGGAGCCTTCATGGATTTAGATGAAGAACGTGTCCGTGCACTCTTGGAGAACCGAGCTAACAATGATGCTCAATATGGGATGGCTCCAAGGAAGACTGTTGCCGAAGTGAGCTCAGCAAAAGTCACTGCAGATGACAAGTATGACAAACTTTCTGACTTGATGGAGCAGATGATGGAGCTTGAAGTGAAACGTCAGAAAGTCTCTCTTGGACAATTATGTGGAATTTGCCATTCTCAAGGGCACTTAGGTGATCAATGTCCTACCTTGGCCGAGCAACCACATGAAGAACACGTCAATGCCATAAGTGGATATCAAGGAGGCCAACGCTACAACAGTTACAACAACTTTGGCAACCGTGATCATCCTGGTTTCAAGTGGAGCAGCAATGAGGGATGTCTTAACCCTCCAGCACCTCAGCAGCAGCAATACCAACGTCCCCAACAATATCAAGCAAGGCCACCAATGGTCACAACGTCACAAGTTCCCTTGCCCCCTCCGGTTCAGACTTTCACAAATCCGGATTATGACAAGATGATTGCTCAACTGTCTGCCTCAACTCAAGTACTTTTGGATGGACAAAAAGAAACAAAGGCAACGTTGGATGCACATGGTCAAGACATCAATGAAATCAAGAAGCAAATGGGCAAACTTGTGGACTTTATGGGATATATTCGAACAACTGGACAACTTCCATCTCAACCAACGCCACCTACTAGGAATGTGAGTGCGGTTACTACAAGGAGTGGGAAGGTTTTAGAGCTGCCAAAGCAGAAGGCAACGTCATCACCAGATGAAGTTGTTGTGGAGGAAATTTTTGAAGAAGATCCAGCTAATGAAGAGCTCAAAAGGAAGAAGAAAGTGGCACCACTTTTGCCACTACCAACACCAACATCGACGCACCCTACCCCAATGAAAGGTATTGACTCTACCCCTTCAAGTTTAGTTAATACTAATGCATCGTTTGCTCGTGCACCATTTCCACACAGGTTATCCAAATCAAAGAAAGATGATCAATACGAGGAAATTCTGGACATCTTTCGGAAGGTGCAAGTGAATCTGCCCTTGATCGAGTGCATAAAGCAAGTACCTATCTATGCCAAGTTTTTGAAAGAGCTATGCACCCAAAGGAGGCAAACGAGAGCGAAGGAGGTTGTGAAGGTGAATGCAACAGTTTCTGCAGTGTTGCAACGACGGCTACCCCCTAAATTGAAGGACCCTGGGAGTTTTTCTGTTCCCTGCGTGATTGGTGACAAGAGATTTGAAGATGTCATGCTCGACTTGGGTGCATCCATCAACGTGATGCCCTACTATCTTTATACATCCATGGAGCTTGGCGAGCTTAAGCAAGACAATGTCATCATTCAACTAGCCGATCGTTCTCACAAGTATCCAAGAGGGTACGTTGAAGATGTTCTTGTGCAAGTCAACAATTTGATATTCCTTGCAGACTTTTACATTGTTGACATGGAGGAGAGTCCGTTGAATACTACGCCACTTTTGCTTGGACGTCCCTTCATGAGAACCGCAAGAATAAAGATAGATGTGTTTGAAGGCAAGTTCTCCATGGAGATTGATGGGGAGAAGATCGAGTTCAACATCCTTGATGCTATGAAGGTTCCCATTTCTACTGTCAACTCATGCATTTCGTTGGATTTAGTTGAAGATATGGCACAGCAGCATTTGGATGTGCTTAGAGAGGATGAGCTTGACACTGTCCTTCAAGATGGAATTGGGCTGACTTACACTAGGGATAATGCCCTAGTTGACGTTTTGATTGAAGTCTTGGAGCCCAGACTTAGAGAAATGGCGTTGGCACTTAATGAAGCAGCCCTTGTGACGTCTAGACCTCCACCAATTCCCTTGGTCTACGGCGAAAACAAGCTGGTTTCTTCCATCATTCGAGCACCAGAATTAGAACTCAAGGTATTACCGGATCATTTGAAGTATGCTTACTTGGGTGACAATGAGACATTATTGGTTATCATCTCATCAACATTGGAGGAAGAACAAGAGGACAAGCTAGTTCGAATGCTTCAACAGTACAAGCCCGCCATTGGTTGGACACTCGCGGATATCAAAGGTATCAATCCTGCTACTTGTGTTCATCGTATTCTGCTTGAAGACGGCGCCGAGCCAACACGTGAAGCTCAAAGGAGACTCCATCCACCAATGATGGAGGTTGTGAAGAAGGAAGTCATCAAACTCTTGGATTGTGGGGTCATTTATCCGATTTCAGACAGCCGATGGGTCTCACCTGTGCAAGTTGTTCCTAAGAAGTCTGGAATCACTGTTGTAAAGAATGCGGAGAATGAGTTAGTGCCTCAACGCATTGTCACTGGACACAGAGTTTGCATTGACTATAGGAAGCTCAACGCCAGCACTCGAAAGGATCACTTTCCTTTGCCATTCATTGATCAGATGCTTGAGAGATTGGCTGGTCATTCATACTACTGCTTCCTTGATGGATATTCAGGTTACAACCAAATTAGCATTGCTGAGGAGGATCAAGAGAAAACAACGTTCACATGCCCTTTTGGAACGTTTGCTTATCGACGCATGCCATTTGGACTTTGTAACGCCCCAGGTACGTTTCAACGTTGCATGCTTTCTATCTTTTCTGATTACATTGAGAAAATAATTGAAGTATTCATGGATGACTTTAGTGTTTTTGGGAAAGATTTCGATACATGCTTGGGAAATTTAGAACTAATCTTGCAGAGATGCGTTGAAACGAACTTGGTACTCAATTGGGAGAAATGCCATTTCATGGTAACTCAAGGGATTGTTCTTGGACATATTGTGTCGAAAAAAGGGTTAGAGGTTGATAAATCAAAAGTAGATCTTGTGAAACACTTACCCTCTCCAACTTCGGTTAGAGAGATTCGTTCTTTTCTTGGACATGCAGGATTCTACAGGAGGTTCATCAAGGACTTTTCCCACATCTCACGTCCCTTGTGAAAGCTGCTTCAGAAAGACACACCCTTTGTGTTTGATGATGAGTGTGACGTTGCATTCAAAAATCTCAAGGCGTTGCTCACATGTGCTCCTATTCTTCAAGCACCAGATTGGTCCTTACCTTTTGAGCTTATGTGTGATGCCTCAGATTATGCCGTTGGACCTGTTTTGGGACAAAGGAAGGACAAGAAGCCATATGCCATCTACTATGCTTCTAAGACACTTGATGAGGCTCAAGCAAACTACACAACAACCGAGAAAGAGATGTTGGCAGTAGTGTTTGCATTGAACAAGTTCCGGTCCTATTTACTTCAGAGTAAGGTTATAATTTACACTGATCATGCTGCTTTGAAGTATTTGATGCAGAAAAAGGATGCAAAGCCAAGGCTCATACGTTGGATACTACTTCTATAAGAGTTTGATGTGGAAATCAAGGACAAGAAAGGAGTAGAGAATGTGGTAGCCGACCACCTCTCTCGGATTGAGAGAGAGAGATCCAACGTTGCAATTGAGGAGCATTTTCCGGATGAACAACTTTTCGGACTTCAGGTAAGTACCTCTGAAACTCCATGGTATGCAGATATTGTTAACTACTTAGTTACTGGAGAGTTTCCACCATCAATGCATAAGGCCCAACGTGGCAAGCTTAGGAGTAATGCTAGGACTTTTATTTGGGATGAACCTTACTTATGGAAACAATGTGCTGATTTAGTGATTAGAAGGTGTGTTCCGGATTGTGAGTTTGCATCTATTCTTGAGTTTTGTCATAGTGGTGCCTGTGGAGGTCACTTTGGTTCGAAAAAGACTGCCCTAAAAGTGTTAGATTGTGGTTTCTTTTGGCCTAACCTATTTCGTGATTCTAATGATTTTTGTGCTAAGTGTGATAGGTGCCAACGATCCGGCAATCTTAGATCTCGAGATCAGATGCCACTAGTGTTCATACTAAATGTCGACATTTTTGATGTTTGGGGCATTGATTTTATGGGACCTTTTCCTCCATCTAACGGTTTTACTTACATCTTACTCGCTGTTGATTATGTTTCAAAATGGGTGGAAGCAAAAGTCACCCGTACTAATGATTCGCGAGTTGTTGCAGATTTCCTCAAGACGAACATATTTTCTAGGTTTGGAATGCCACGCGTTCTAATCAGCGATGGAAGAAGTCACTTTTGCAACAAGACAGTGGAAGCGTTGATGAGAAAGTATGGGGTCAAGCACAAAGTTTCTACACCTTATCATCCACAAACCAATGGCATGGCGGAGGTATCAAATCGAGAAATCAAGAAGATCTTGGAGCGAACTATCAAACCAAACCGCAAAGACTGGAGCCAGTGTTTGGATGATGCTTTGTGGGCATATAGAACAGCGTACAAGTCCCCTATAGGCATGTCGCCCTATAGACTTGTTTATGGGAAGTCTTGTCATCTTCCGGTGGAGCTAGAACACAAAGCTTGGTGGGCGGTGAAGAAGTTCAACATGGACAAGGATGAAGCTGGATTACATCGAAAGTTGTAGCTATGTGAGTTAGAAGAAATCCGGAATGATGCGTTTGACAATGCTTGGATCTACAAGGAGAAGACAAAGGTGTTTCATGACAAGATGATCCGAAGGAAGGAGTTTGAGATTGGTCAACAAGTTCTCTTATTCAACTCTCGACTCAAGCTTTTTCCGGGCAAGCTACGCTCAAGATGGATCGGACCTTTCATTGTTATTGAAGTATTCTCACATGGAGCAGTTTTGATCAAAAGTCCAATAACCGGCAATGAGTTCAAAGTCAATGGCCATCGTTTGAAGCCATATTATGCAAATTTCAAGGAGGAACTCGTTGAAGATGTGAAGCTTAAGGAGCCGCCAACTTCAACCACATGAAGGATGCATCACGTCTAGGCTGGAAGACGTTAAAAAACAAGCGCTTGTTGGGAGGCAACCCAATGGAGGAGTCTACAACAGATTTGCATTCTCTCCCCTTATCTTTTTAATTTTCGTAGCTTTTGTTTAATTAGTTAAAATTTTCGTGAGTTCCTTCTTCCATGCTTGAATTCTATGACTTTACTTTGGTACATTGAGGACAATGTAGAGTTTAAGTGTGGAGGAGGGGTTTACAACTTTGTTGAGTCATAAAAAAAAATAAAAAATAAAAATAAAAATAAAAAAAATCGGGCGGACAATGGAACTTTCCGACGGATGATACCCTAAAATTTTTTTTTGTTTTAAGTCATAATTAGTGTATTTTTGAGTCTTTTTGTTGAACTTAGTGTTTTTAAAGAGTCTTAGGATGCCCTTAGTTAGTCGATGATGAAAATGGACCGAAAGAACAGACCTATGGCGTTGGAAATCATTAAGAAGGAATTCATTTGCTAATGGAGACATCTTTGAGTGTTATGACATGTAGTAGATATGGTTTGTAAAACTTGGTACAGAAATTCGCATGTTAGAATAAGTTTTGAATCATATGAGCCTTACAAGTGAGATTTTGAGCCTAAACACTACTTCTTTGAGAGTGAATTTCATGCATTACATATGATAGGTCTCAAAATCATGCATACACTCACTTGCCATAGATCTTAATGAACTAGAGAATACTAGAACTTACTCGTGTCGACTTGCAAAGCTTATAATTGTTACATACTCTGATTTTGGATATGATTAAAGGCACTTAGGTTTTCCACCACTTTGCCAAAATGCCATATATCCCATATGTGCGCACGAGTTGCGACACCCCTAGACAACCCATTTGAGCCTACATTAAGCCTTTCTTTCATTGCCATATGCATCTAAACACTTAAACTTAGTGTAGATTGTCCTTACCTTTGTTCTAAAGACTTGGTGGGATTTTTGAAGCTTAGTACGTGAGATTGGCGTGAGAAATACAAGGAGAATGTATGTATGGGGATAGACTTGTTCAAACAGCTTTTAAAGTAGTAATTACCGAAAATAAGAAAGAAAAAGAGAAAAATTTCGAGAGCAAGAAGGAAGAAAAGAAAAGAAAAATCAAAAGCTCTTCGGCAATAGGTTTTAAATGTACATTGTTTGAATTAATGTCCCCCATATTTGTGAGTTTGGAGTTTGTTTCGAAATGAAGGCCCAACAATGTAAGATTTGGCCTTTGTCCTGTTCACAAAGCTCAAGGGAAGTTTAGAATGAAGATAGGGCCCAACACGATGAAATCTGGCCCTTGTACTTTAAAGACATGCATGGTGATGTTTTGGTGATATGAGAGCTTAAAATTGATCAAGTTTTGGTGCTTTGGCTAAGTCTTTAGAATGTTCTTAACCACCACATATCTAAATTTCGAATGCCTTAACCTTAGCCCCATTACAAACCCTTGAAAGTCCTTTTCGATCCTTAAGATGAGTAGCCTTCAATCTGTGGAGTAAGCTGCATGAGTAAGCATATGGTTTTGGTTCATTTGAGCAAGTAATTCATTCCATTCATTGATTTAAACACTTTGAGTGAAACCTTTGCATGAGTGGAAATATGATGAGAGCATCCATGAGAGTTGATTTGAACTTCATTCGAAACATGCACAGCTTTAACATCACCATTGTTTTATCTATGTCTTACTTGTTCATAGCATGATCATGTCTCTATTATCTATTGAATTCATTGAACATTCATGTGAAAACATTATGATTCCATCGCCATAGACTTGAAGAATTTTCTGAGACAGATTTGAGTAAGGGCTTAGTTTTGTTCAACTTAGTATTCTATCGTTTTCAAACATGATTACATGAGAATTTGCGGCTTTGAAACGTTGAAATATCTAAGTATGTTTGTATATAAGTGTCACGTTTACCTTTGTGGTTTTCCCTTTATTATTTTTCTTTTATCGAGTCCATTGCTTTGTTGTGTATTTGCTAGGGACTAGCAAAGTCTAAGTGTAGGGGAATTTGATCTACGTATTTTATGCGTGATTATTAATGTCTTTTTCTCTATATTTAACTTTGTTTTATACTTAGTAAATATGTTTCTAACTTACTTTATGTTTTTAGGTAGAAATAAATGAGGAAATAATAAAGGAGGCGTTTCGGAGCTAAAGGATGGCTAAGGAGAAAAGTTCCTAATTTCAGAGAAGAAATGGTCCGAGAAATGGTCTTCAAAATGGTTACTAAAATGCTTTCCCACATGGTGTCAAGAATTGAAGACCAAAAGCATGTCCAAAGAAGCCCAAAGAAAGAAGATGGATTAAAATGAGTTATCAGAAATCAGCCTTTGTACATCAGCCCACTTCGAAAGACCACTGTGAACAGATCCGGATGAAACTAGACGCGATTAGCATATGGTTGGAAAGATCTAGAAGTCTAGTTTCCAACGCAATTGGAATCAAGCGATTTGGAGTCCTAGAACGAGAGAAATTCCTATTTTAGTGAAGAAGGGTCAGGTTACCCGGGTGGAATAGTTAGAGTTCTAAAAGGAGTCGAACTAGGCTTTGCTTGGCCTATATAAAAGAGAGCTCGACTAGGGTTTCATGATCACTTATCAAAGAGCCGAACCCCTGTCCTAGAGTCCTCTCAAGCCTCTCCAAAACGTCATAGTCTCCAAGGAAGCCACACATCTTCACAAACCGCCTCCACCATCCTTCAAGGGCCGAATACATAGCTTGGCAATCCCAAGGTGTCTTCATCCTCCATCCATCAAAGGAGCATCAAGCACGAATTAGTATAGGGCAATTCCCTTACTCAAAAAGTGTAACCATGTCTTCTTCTCTTTATTCTTCTTCCTTGTGTAAACTTACGATTACTATGGATTGGTTTCTTGAAGTCTTTTGGTTAAATACTTTTAATTAGTTTTGTATGACTTGTTTGGTGTTCTTAGAAATTGGTTACTCATGCTTATTTGTTCATAACGCTTAATTTGAATGCAGGGCAATTCCCGGTTTAGATTATGATGTGTTGAATATCGGGCAATTCCCGAGTTTGGCACTTAATTATGAGATATGCATGTAAAACGTAGCTAATGACTTAGAGACCAAATAGGTTGCATGAAATTGGTTAGGTTATTAAAGGATAGGTAATTTGATGAGTTGATCATGTAAATATTAGATATAGATTGATTTTCGACAACTATGCATGTTTAGGGTTTTTAGGGTTCTTGATTGTTTGCTTGTCTATAAGTGAAGCATGTTAGAATTCTAAGGTTCATATTTGTGTATGGTTGCCACGTTTTGTTCTTATATTTTGTAGGAAATTAGTTAAACAAACCAACTTTGCACCCCCATTTAAACCTAGCATAGTTATGCATGCACCCTCAATCCTCGGTTAAGAACGATCCCTACTTATCAATGCTACATCAACAAAGAAGGGTTTTAATTGTTTTCGTGTTTGATTGAGTGTTTAATTAAGTGCTTAAAAAGATGTGAATCAGGTTGCACGGATCCGGATCGTGCAGCTTCCTCCTCTCCTCGCGCAGCTAGCAACATTTGTGTGCGAGCATTCATAATTGGCCCACTGCGCGTGTTGCTGACTGCGGTTGAGGTACCTTGACTACTGCTCCCTCCACTATTTCTAGTCCCTCTCCGTTTGATGCCTCCAAGCCAATTTGCCGCAAAACCCCCTTAAATTATAATTATGAACCATATATATATATATCAATTAATCCACCCAAATCCCCTTAAATTACCTAAATATTTTCCACATATATACATCACCTTAAATTATCAAAAATTATCAAAACTTAATTATATACAACACATATATACATATATACATCACCTTAATTAAATTTTCCGCATATATATATACATCACCATATACATCATCTTAATTAAATTTTCCACATATATACATCACATATATATACACATCACCATATACATCATCTTAATTAAATTTTCCACATATATACATCATATATATATATACATCACCTTAATTAAATTTTCCAAATATTTTCCACATACATACATCACATATATATACACCACCTTAAATTATCAAAAATTAATTAATCAAGTTAATTAAAATGCATAAAAATAAAATTAAAATTGAGAGAGAGAGAGAGGGAGAGAGAGAGAGGGAGAGCCGTCGGTAATAGCCTGCCAAACCCAAGAGACCCCTGATCTCTGGTACAATGATAGGTTAACCCCAAATCAACACGGCTTCTAACTGGTCAGAATCCACGCCACTCACTCGGATAACATCACACAGCTCAAAATCTTCACGCTAATCGATCAAAATTCGCACTTACTGAACTTCACAAACACCTGATCATCTCGCGAAGTCCGCAAAACCGTTCACAATTGCTTCAGGTGCTGGCCCACACTCCCGGAATACATCAGGATGTTGCCAACGAACATGATCGCAACTCGTCCAGAATCGTCTGAACACCTGGTCCATCAAGTCTGTAAAAACTACGGGACATTGGTTAACCAATGGCGTGACCAAAAAATCATGATGCCCGCACCGAGATCCGAAAACTGTCCAAACCACATCTGACACATCGATCCTCAACTGATGGTATCCGGACCCGAAATCAATATTCGAAAAAACTGAAGCTCTCGCAAGCTGATCAAACCAATCGTCAATCCGAAGCGGAGGATACTCACTCTCCTCTGAAGCGAATCAGGCTTCGGTATTCAATGCACCACCTCGACGAACCATTCATCATCCGTACAAACAATGCAAGATCACACCACGCAAATACGCAGAATCACATGAAATCTCCTAAAACCTCCTCCAGTAACTCCTGGAGTCGAAACTGTAGCTCCATCAGCTCCGCTGGCTCTGGACGACAAAATGCCGATAAAATGAGTCCAGCGCCTGGTACAAGCTCAATGGTGTAGTCGGTCTCCCGAACAGGAGGAATACCTGATAACTCCTCCGAAACACACCTGGAAACTCGGGAACCACCTCAACATAGCCAATGTCGGGCATAGCAACCGTAATATCCACATCATAACTAAGCAAACAACACAACTCGTCTCCACCATCCGCTCGACCATCACCACGAAATAGTATCTCGGGGAAAGTCTGGTCGTCGAAACACAACCTCCTTCTCGAGGTACTCGAACACAGCCAAATGCGTCGTCAGTAAGTCCATACTCATAGTCTCACTAAAACCACGATGTCCAGCTATAACAGATCTGCGGCTAACCCATATCCTCCAACAAGGATCTCACAACCTCCGGATGGATACAACACTCTCCAAAACCTCGGAAGTGGAAATGCAGATACAATAGCCATGGATATCATACAACAGTAACCTCGGAGAAAAATCTGTCCTCAAACAAGCTCATGGCACGAACTCCAACATGCCCAACTAGCCGCCCACATCAATTGCGACTTGCTGAATAACTCACCAAAAAGATACATTAGTCAAACTTCAAGAATAATATCATGACCTTCTCCTGAACTCTGAGCTGTCGAACCGCAAACACAGCTGGCTGAGGGCGCTCCCTCGTAACGTGACCCTCCTGGCCACCGAAACAGCAACTGAGAGTGCTCCACGAACACAAGTCACCGCAACACCTGCTGCGTGATAGGATCACCAACGATCGCCCAAACTCATGCCACAGAAGCAAATCCGTTACTCTGTGATCTCCGCCATCGTCAAACGGATCCTCTGCTTGATCTGATGACCCTCAACATAATCGAAAAGACCACAGCCTGATGAAATATCTGATTCCGAAGTGTCGGAACTCAACCTCATCAAAATCTCGACTAAGTCCACTTTCCTCAAACCATCACATCGAAAACCGCATACACCTTTCCTTCTCAATAGCCTCGCCACGGAGTGCAGCACACTAAGCTCCTCATGGTTGTCTCGAGGCATAACAATCAGACTCTCTCTGATGCTCAGGTTCAAACTCATCTCGAACCTCGTGCATAGCTTCCTCTGAAGCCACATAACACGTCCAAACAGGGACAAACATGTGAACAATGCATCTCTGCCTCAGGTGGGTAAACACTCCTCATTCGATTGCTGGGTAGCCTGATTAAACCATTACCGTATAAACAACACCCTGAATATAGGCCATGAAGTCGCAACTGGAACTCACACAATATCAGCCCACCAAATACAACAATCTGACTCAGGCAAACATCAACTGCCACAATTCTCAGCTCTGAGGCAACATGTAGATGCTCATACACACACAACCAGGCAAACCGTGCCACACAAATCTCTGAACTCAGAATGTTCATCCAAACCCACAATTCACTGGTGAATCGCGCATCGATTGATCCTCAATAGGATCCACAACCGTACCGACACGGAAAGCACGTCAAGGAGGCATCCTAATGAATAAAACATCGTTCACAACAAGTGGAACGTAATCATGGAACTTTAAATATTTGAAAGCATACAACACCCGGAATATTGATGAGTATCCGCCGGCCGGTCGGGTCACCATTCCAGACATGCTGTACATTCTCAAATATCCTTAGTAAACACGACTACAGAAGTCTACAGAACCTATAACCTAATGCTCTGATACCAAGCTGAAAAGACCCAACCCCGATTTAGCTCCCTAAACCGGAATCAAACCCTTTCGAAAACACGAACCAACAAAAATCTCTCGAATTTCGGCAGAGTTTTGTTACTAACGTGGAATTACCATTACCTGCACACGGAAAATACACTTCATCCTATGCCACAAAAATCAAACCGTGGGCACCAATCCCATCCGGATTTCTCAATATATCAACAGTAATGTAAAATAATAAATATATCTGTACTTTACTGAAATCTGGAGTAAAATCGTATAATATATACAACAGAATACTCAGAGCGACCTCTAATGTATAATCATATACGTATACCACAGTAGGTAGAACAATAAACCTACTGGAAGAAACAAGGTAGCTCGAGCACTATGCCTCCAACCACGACGTGCGACACCAGAGTCCGAACTGCAAACTGGGCACCAAAACCGAAAAGCCCAGGGGAAAGACATGAAAACTGTTAGAGTGAGTGGACGAAAATAAATGTCTTTCACCAAGTAATATATACGTATAAAATCATATGCGAGTCAAATGCATGAAAATCAAATGGTACGTGAGGAGACGCTGACTACCACCCACGTACAGAGCATGCAACGTAAATATATCGCGGAGTCTCTCGTGGACTACCACGCGATAGCACAGTCTGAATCCCGGGATCCCAGACCCACACATGATTCCTAGCCAGAAAGGCCTCGGGTCAGGATATCTGTCCCCCCCGGAGCGTACTCGGGGATCAGCCGAGAAGCCAACGTGTATCGATACAACCCTGATAACTGAGACTGTACTCTGTGTAAACCAAATCATAAATCTTTTCCATGCACATGCATAAAACATAATATGTACGTATGTATATTTGTATACGTATATTCGTATATACATAATCGTAAAACACATGCTCATAAAATCATATTCAAATTGCATGCTCAAGTTCATAAATCATAAATGAAAGACTCGCAATCAATCCGTGAAAAGAAATGTCCACTCACAGACTAGCGTAACGCAGTTCGCGTTAACCCGTGATCCGGCGAAAAGTCCCTCGCCAAACAAACGATCACGAACCCCTGTATAATTACAAAATCCATTCCTCAAAATCATAACTCGACAATTCAAATCAAATCACGAGAAACCACCGTTCTCGGAAACACACGATTCAATTACAACGAACTGTCGGAAATCCGATATTCACACCTCAATACCTCGCTGTACTTTTGGATGCTCAATTCGAAAAACGAGCCTCCCCACTGTGATCGGGGCGCGATTTCGAGTGAAACGACATGCAACTTGTCGAAAACCCCAAAAAGTCAAAGTTGACCGTTGACCGCCGGCGCCGCCGGCGCCACCACCAACCGTGAAATTTCTCGGCGGAGCAACCCCTATTCCATGCAAAATCACCCACTGAGCAACTTTCACAACTGCAACAAAGGTCAATTCACACTCTAACTAGTCCAATTTCGTGATAAACCGAATTGTTCCCAAAATTTCAAATCCAAAATTCTCCAAGCACAAATCGAATTAGAACTCCATATTTACATGGTTAGAATCATGGTGAGGAGAGCTACAAAACCCAGTCCTTGTTTGAGCTCAACTCGGCCGAAATCGTGGAACTCGAATTCACCAAAAAGTCTCCATTTTCTTGCAGGAAAATTCTTCCTCCTCAGTGGGCTTGGCCGTGAAGGGAGGCCGGAGACAAGTCGGGGTGGCCTAGGCGCCTCTTTTGAGGTATAAACCAAGGCCGGAGGTGGCCGATCGGAGAACCACCGCCGGCGAGCAACCACCGTCGCACGCCACACTCCACCTTGCCCAAACTGATCGGTCAACACAATTAATTCCAAGTTTGACTTTCCCAAAGGGGAAAGTCACAATAAATAGCTTGCCATTTTAGGAAATCCCCTTAATTAATTTGACGACAAACTTCAAACACACGTAACTTTCGCGTCGTAATTCCGATTTCGATAATTCTCGCTGCAACAAACTCGACTCGACATATTCTTCAATTATCACCCGAAGTCAAACACATCAACCAAACCGATAAAAAGTCAACGGTTCAAACCAACACATGTTTAACCGACTACATAATCAACAATCGGAAATATTCACAACTTAATCCTCGTAACTCGGAATAATGCTCCGGAAGTTCCCACAAGCTCAAAATTAAATTCTCAACAACTTCCATGAAGAAGCCGAACCCAAATTCTCGTCCGGTAATTTAGTCGTTAAGAAATCCACCATTTAAACCCGATTACGTCGAAACTTCAAATATTCATAACTTATTCCTCGGTCGTCCAAATAACGATCCGGAACCGCCCACGAACTCGAAATCATACATACAACGACTCTCGAGAAGAGACCTACCTCCAATTCTCGGCCAATGATTTAGTCGTTATCAAATCTGGCGATTCAAACAACCGTCGGACATCTGCGACTACGCGCAAGCTCGTAGATTAAGCTGATCACACTGCTGATTCTGTTCTGGGTCGTCACATTCCGACTATAATTTTCGACTACAATTTACGATCCACTAGAATTTCCGACTACAATTTACGATCGACTACAATTTCCGACTATAATTTCCTACTATAATTTCCGATTATAATTTTCGACTAGAATTTCCGACTACAATTTCCGACTATAATTTCCGACTACAATTTCCGACTAGAATTGCCAACTATAATTAAAATACGTACATCATTAACGTACTAAGGATGATAATCGTAATCATCTTCATCACTTGAGTCTGACTCGGTTTCATAGGTAACCTCTGGCAATATGTGCCGCTCCTCGTCATCTGAATCAGCGTCAACTTCATATGGATTAACATCGAGAAGTTCTGCTCCAGTAATTCAAACCACACTCCCAGATCGCACATTATTAAGGCGAATCGGTCGTCTCGATTTTCGCATATAAATTTCACGCCATTGACCTGACACATCGAGTAAACTTTTGAAGCTATCGGTTTCATCGCCAGGACCCTCAATTCGTTTGACCACTCTGGGAAACCATCATTTGCTACATGGTTCATCTGAAAACAATAAGAAACCACACAAGAAATTATGAACATAGAAACCACAAAACCACGTACGTACACACATGCTATATAAGGATATATATATATATAAAAAAATAGACATATACACATATACCCTTACCCATTGACCAAAGTAGTTTGCAAACGTCATGTTGTGGTAATCAACATTTCCGGCAATAGCAGGGCAGTGAAGATGATAGTTTTTCCAATATTGTACTTCTGGACAGTTAATCAGTACCGACCAGTGGGCAATGGCTACCTCATTTCCATCCAACTTGTATGACTTTAGCAAGCTTCCTTGTACTACCACATCATTGGAGATGATAGAAAGGTTGAACTGGGGTTCATCTATCGGCATCTGTTGTTGGGGGTCCTCAAGCGCTCCCAAATACACGTTGGTGTACGTTACACACTCGTGCGCAAGATATGCTTCAGCGATACACCATTCAGGTGCAGATTTATTGTTCACATAGTCCTTGTAGGCTCCCAATTGTCTACAAGTTAACAAGTGCATGTTATGATACTTAAAGATTATTAATTTACATAGGCTAACCGAATGTATGAATCATTTGTACCTTTCCATGGGATACATCCAAGTGTAGTGTATGGGACCGGTAAGCAACAATTGTTCGGGAAGATGGATCATCAGGTGAGGCATGATGTCGAAAAAATTTGGGGGAAATATCCTCTCAAGCTTGCACATGATAAAAATGATGTCATCTTGCATCTCCCTGAGATCTGATTTTTTAACTTCCCTGGTGCATAACTTCTGAAAGAATCTTGACAAAGCCACAAACGGCTCCACCACCACTTTGGGCAGGTACCCTCGAATGAAAATTGGGAAAAGGCGTTGAAGCAGTACATGGCAGTCATGACTCTTTAATCCGTACATCTTATTGTCCCGGAAGTTAACACACATGCTTATATTTTCTGCATAGCCATAAGGATACCTGCATATATATATAGCCATAGGCAACAATTATATTTCTCGCATATAACCATATATAAGTAAAAATTTAAGGCCAATTTCCTGCATAGCCATAAGAATATATACCTGACATTACTCAGCCACCCAAAAATTTCATGCTTATACTTCGGCTTGACGGTGTAAGGAACTTGCGGCATTTTTCTCTTACCATCTCTTAACTACAAATGTTTCCGCAGTCCCATAGCTTTCAAATCAATGCGTGCCTTAGGGATGTCTTTTGTTTTCCCCTCCAAGTTAAGAACTGTGCCCACCACACTTTCACACACATTCTTCTCTATGTGCATGACATCTAGGTAGTGTCTGATAGGCAACCTGGGCCAGTAGGGAAGTTCCCAGAATATGCTCTTGTGTGTCCAAAACTTATACATTTCGGTCTTGTCTAGAATTGACGCCACTATCTCAGGATGATTGCTCAGCTAGCCAAAATCATATTCATTCAACACTTCTAAAATTTCTTCCCCTGTCCATCGCCTGGGTGCCACACCTGTTTCCACAGTCCCATCAAACGCGTCTGGATCCTGCCTAAATGGGTGATCATATGGAAGCCAACAACGGTGACGCATCTGAACAATTTTACTGCAATGAGGACTACAACAATCAACCGTCATGCACTCTGAACAAGCCCTGTAACCCCTGGTAACGTTGCCCGACAACATACCGCGGGCAGGAAAATCACTGATGGTGCCAACAAGCATGGCATGCATCTGGAACATCTCATTTTTGAACCTATCGTCAGTGGGGTGGCCACACTCACTTAGGTACTTAAGCTCCTCAATCAAAGGCCTCAAATACACATCGAGACACTTTCCTGGATAACCCGGGCCCGAAATTAACAGAGTGAGCATATTGTATTCCTTCTTCATGCACATCCATGGTGGAAGGTTGTACTGTACCAAAATAACTGGTCATATACTGTATTGAAGACTCATGTTGCCAAAAGGGTTGAATCCGTCAGATGAGAGCCCTAGCCAAACATTTCGGACATCTGCTGCAAAATGATCAAACTCCCTGACCATGTGCTTCCAAGCCTCTCCGTCGGAAGGGTGTATAAGGGTGTTATCGTCAGGCAAATTCCTCTCAGCCCACCATCTCATAGCTTCGGCCGTGAAAGCACACATGAACAACCGCTCCAGCCTATCAATAAGCGGGAAATATCGAAGTATCTTCACAGCTTTCTTGTTGCATGCAGGAGTCAACTTATACCTTTCTGTAAAACATACCGGGCAGGCTTCAAGGTCTTCAAGATCTTTTCCCCAGAAGAGAATACAATCATATCTGCATGCATGGATTTTGATGTAGGAAAGCCCAAGATCTTTCAGGATATGTCGCACCTTATGATGAATGGTAGGAAGACGATGACCGGGTGGCAGTAGCGAAGCAGTCCACTTCAGCCAAGAATCAACAGCTTTAACAGACATTTTGTTCTTCATTCTGAGCTGCATCACTCCCATGACACTTTCAAGAACAGTCTTACTACAATCGTCGTACAACGGAGTCTGTTGTAATGCAATCAGGTTGTTGTACTTGTCCATACCGCTTGTGTTGACATGAGCTCCAGGTAATGGCTCTACTGGCTCAATATGGGGGAAACCCTGAACGACGGGAGGGACATTTGGTGCTTCATCAGCAAATACACCACTCTCATGAGGAAACATATCATTGATTAACATCGATGTTAGATCATAGGATTGACTGCCCCTCTCAGCAAAATGTCCATGATCATAGCGTGGACTGGCCCTCTCACCAAATTGTCCATGATCATGCGGACCCGCTAACGATGTTTCACCGTGATAAATCCAACAAGTGTACTTATCCCAAAACCCGTATTTACTCAGGTGCTTCTGGACTTTATCAATGGGAAAACGAAATCGATCGCTGCGACACTTACATTCTTTACACGGGCAATAATGAAGTGTAGTGTCTCCACAATTAGCTTTCACAAAATTCACAAAACTCCTAATTCCCTGGTGATATCTCACATCTCATCTTTCGAGGCTCATCCAACTCTTGTCCATCCTGAAAATTCTAACAATATTACGTACTATATATATACACACACATTCGATCACTACTAATTATAAAATAAATCATCATTAATCGCATAATCGAATTCATCCGATTAATTAACAAAAGTCGACCCATGCATGCATATAAATTAAAATATATATATACCAACAATTCACAATTACAAATTAACATGCATGTATATATATAGACATATTAACAATTAATATTCACAAAATTATTTTATATCCGTACATATATATACACAAATTAACATATTTTCATCGAAATAATCTCAAATCCACTCAAAATCAACAGTCAATCACTCGAAAGCAACAATATATCCACTCTATTTGCGTATCAAACCAATGATCGATATCTCAACTCTAAACCAACACATGCATATATATATATATCGATCTAATTAAATCAACACACATATATATACATACGTATATACGTACCTATATATAGCTACGTACGTATATAGCTTCCCGAGTGAGTTTTCGACGCCTTTTGACAATACCGAAGGATTTCAGAGCGTTTTCCTTCTTTCGATTTCACCGGATTTTTTTGTATCAAAATGAATGAGCTGCTGCGATCTGCATCTGATATAAGAGACATTGCCGGCGATTCATTAAATCGCCGGAAATGGAGTCATTGCCGGCGATTTTCCGGCCGGAATTTCGTCAGCAATGGTTGCCCAATCATTTTCGGCGACGGAATAGGTCGCCGGCAATGGTTTGACACATTTCCGGCGACTTTTCGGACACATTACCGGCGAAGGAGTGTAAGTATGGCAAAACTCATGACAGTATGCAACTGAAATATTGATTATACTTGAAGTGTTTCTTTTAGGTAACAATGGTTATTGTCCTTGATTAGGCAGAGTAGATTTGGAATGGGATACATATCAATTAATGATACGTGATCCGATTTCAACTGATTAAGGACTGCATTTTATTCATGCCTATATTTATGCTCAATAGAGTTTGACACAATCTCTGATTGATTGTGTGCAAGACTCCGAATTGAGTACATCCGGTTTTCAAGCCTTAAATCCCTAGCAATATATATAATGGCTTTGGACGTCCTGCAAAAGTGTTGAGACTTTTACAGAAAAGTAGTGTGATTCTATAACCCTGCTGTTTGTGCAGATTGCTAAACTGCTGCAGGTTTCAAAGGTGAAAGATCAACCAGTGTTCGTGTGGTCTCAAGAAGGAGCAAAATGAGAACTTTCCTAGAGCTTCAAGGAGAATTTTGTTTGCTCTTTTCTGTTTTACAATTACTTCCAGTATACTGATTTGTTATAATCATTGTGTAAAGTGGTTTGTAAAACTCTTGAGTATTAGTGGATTTGAGTTTCGGTGCTTTGCTTTAAAAGCCCCGCAGGGTTTTTAATCCCTTTGAGATTTTCCCTGCGTGAACACTTTGTGTGTTGTGTACTTGGTTTTTCTTAGGATAAGTATTTTCAATTGGCATCAGAGCCTGTCTAAAGATCCTTCTCTTTAGAATCGATCCTAAGACAGAATGGATCCTAAGATAAACAAGGTCACTGGTTCCATGACCGTTCCTCCTCATTTTGATGGACAAGATTATTCCAACTGGAAAATCTACATGGAATCATTCATGTTTAGTCTTGATCCCCTGGTGTGGGCAGTCGTTAGAAAAGGATGGACTCCTCCTATGCATAAAGGAAAAGGTATAGAGGGGTCAAAACAACAAGGAGAGAAAACCATAGATGAGTATACAGAAGAAGAGTTAGCTGAACTACAAAGAGACTTTAAGGCTAAGACCTGTCTGTTTACTGCTCTTAGTGACAAAGAGAGAGTTAGAGTAGCTCATTGTGTCACATATAAGGAAGCATGGGATCTTCTTAGAACCACTTATGAGGGAAATAGCAAAGTTAAGCGTCAAAAAATTCAGGCACTGCTGTTTGAATTTGAAACAATGAGAATGGGAAATGATGAGTCAGTTGATGACTTTCATCTAAGATTGTCTAAGGTAGTTGGTCAGGCTAGAAGTCTAGGAGAACCTTTAGAAGATCAAAAAGTTGTGATGAAATTTCTTAGAGTACTTCCTTCTAGACTTAAGGTAAAAGGTACTATCATTGAGGATTGTCAAGACTTGGAAACTTATTCTCTTGAGGAACTAGTAGGAAATCTCAAGACCTATTAAATGAGAGAGAAGTTTGAGAAGTCCAGTCTATCTGAGTCACAGACTAAGAGTATAGCCCTGCAATCTGTTGAAAAAGAAAAAGATAAGAAAGGAAAGAACAAGTCTGAGTTTAGTGAATCAGGAGATATGGCCCTAATGGTCAAAGAATTTCGAAGACTTCTGAAAAACAAGAAGAATTCTTTTTCTGGTTCTTCTTCATCTAAGAAAAATGAAAAAAATTCTCAGTCTGATAAGAACAAACCTAAATGTTTTGAATGTGGTGGCATTGGCCACATGGCTGCTGACTGTGGGAATAAGCGTTTTGCAGATAGAAAACCAAAGGCGTTGAAGTCATCATCATGGAGTGACAGTGATGAAGAACCAGAATCAGAAAAGAAAGAAAAGAATGTGGCTCTTGTTGCTTCCATTGAATCATGTCAGAATGATGAGTCAGAAGATGAATCTGATTTCTCTGAAAGTGAAGCAAATGACAAATTTGTCCAGCTATATCAAGCCTCCAAGACTATGATGAAGAAAAACAGGCTCTTGGAGGAGGAAGTTGTAGCTCTAAAGGAAGACAAGGTCAGAACTGAGTTGGAGCTTAAAAAATTCAAAGATGATCATAAGGAATGCTCGTAAAAAACCAGTGAATCCTCTGATAAGCTGAATGAGAAATTACTTGAGAAAGTAGATCAACTTGAGGTCCAGGTAAAAGCTCATCTACTCCTAAATGTTTCTTTAAATCTTGAAGTAAAATCCTTGCAGGCACAGTTGAAAAGGACGGAAGAAAAATTTCACAAGTTTGATGAAAGCTCAGCAAAGGTGAATCAACTTCTGTTTCCTGTAAAATCTCACGGTGATAAATCAGGACTTGGATTTCAGAAACCAGTGAACTTTGTTCGTGAGTCACAACAGAAGCACCAAAATCAAACTGAGACACATTCAGATCAGTTGAAAGGTAAACAAAAGGTTGTCACTGACAGGTATGTATCTGACAAAAGAAACTTTGTTCCTACCTGTCATTTATGTGGTGAACTAGGTCATATTAGACCTTGGTGCAACAAGTTACAAAATACAGAATTACGTGCTTTTGTACCATATGGTGAAAATTCCAGGATCCCTCACTCAAACGATTTGAAGTCTGAGCTGATAGAACAAAAAATAAAATTGTCAAAACTTGAAAAATTAATTGACAATACAAAAATTGCTAACAGGAATTCGTGGAAACCAAAATTTTCTGAAAAATGCTTTATTGCTTATGTTCAACTGAATATTGCTGATGTGACTAGTTTAGAATGTGCAGGTATCTCCAAACACAACTGTGGTGTAAATTGCCTTGTCTCTCTGTCTGCACTTCATGACACAAATCCAAATTTGTGGTATGTGGATAGTGGTTGCTCTCGACACATGACAGGAAATCGTAAATGGTTCACTCAGTTGGATTCTGATTACTCGTGTGGTGAAGTCACCTTTGGAGATGGAAAAACATGCAAGATTAAAGGAAAGGGAACTGTAAAGGCTCCTGGAATCCCTCAGCTCACCGATGTCTATTATGTTGAAGGACTTTCAGCCAACTTAATGAGTGTTGGTCACTTAACAGATGAGTATGAAGATGTGTGGTTCAATCGTAAGCGATGCATGGTCTTGGACAAAGAAGGTTGCTTTATCATGCAAGGTCTACGTTCTACAGATAATTGCTACCAAGTACTGTCTGATCCCAGTGGAACAAACAATTGTCTCTCAACCAAGATGGAAGACACCGTGACACTTTGGCACAGGAAGCTTGGACATTTGAACTTTCAAGATCTTATTAAACTATCCTCAAAAGAGTGTGTCAGAGGACTACCTACTCTAAAAGGTACACCAGAGGGTCTTTGCTCAGGTTGCAAGCTTGGTAAACAAACCAGACATCCTCACAAAGTGGTCAATCCAGATTTAACTTCCAGGCCACTTGAACTTTTACATCTGGATCTCGTTGGCCCTGCACAGATTACTAGCTTTGGGAATAAGAGATACATCCTGGTAGTTGTTGATGATTACTCAAGATTCACATGGGTTGAATTTCTATCCAACAAAGGTGCCGCATATGAAGCCTTCCATGATCTTAGCACAAGACTTCTAACTGAAAAACATGCTCAACATCTCAAAATCGTTCGCATTCGATCAGACAATGGCACTGAGTTTAAAAATCAGTACTTTGATGAACTGTGCAGAGACAAAGGTATCTTTCATGAGTTCTCCTCACCTATAACTCCTCAACAAAATGGAGTTGTGGAGAGGAAGAACAGAGTCCTACTTGACATGGCCCGTGTAATGATTCACTCATCTGGTATCAACACAAATTTTTGGGCTGAAGCAGTTAACACCGCATGTCACACTGCAAATCGAGTACTCCTTCGTCCTGGCACAAATCACACTTCCTATGAACTATGGAAAGGAAGAAAACCTAAAGTCAGCTACTTCCATGTCTTTGGGAGCCCTTGCTACATTTATCGAGACAGAGAAAAGCTTGCAAAATTTGATGCTAGGAGCGATCCAGGCATCTTTCTTGGTTACTCATTAAACAGTCGCTCATACAGAGCCTACAACAAGCGTACGCGAAATGTTGTGGAATCTGTCAACATCTCAGTCGATGACCATGGACTATCTTCTGTTGAGAATGAGCAGATTGGCACTGATCTTGCTTTGTTTGAGAACTCCTCTCTTGCAGAGTCAACAGACACAGCTGCTGACACAAACTTAGGACCAAGTCCTGTTTTCAGACAGGGATTTCAGCAAGTTCAAAAGGATCACTCACCATCAGACATTATTGGAAACCTCAACAGTGGAGTGAAGACAAGAAGTCAAACTCAACGAGCTGCTGTAACAACATCAGATGATGAACATGAAGAAGTGATTGATGCCACGGCTCGTAGCTGTTTTCTTGTTAAACACAAGAAGGACATAAACATCATCAGATGTTTTGGATTCGTCTCTCTCATCGAACCCAAGAACATCACAACAGCTCTCACTGATGATGACTGGATAAATGCTATGCAGGAAGAGCTTAATCAATTCAAAAGGAATGATGTATGGACACTCATGGAAAGACCTGCCTCCTGCAACATCATTCGCACAAAATGGATATTCAGAAACAAGTTGGATGAGTTTGGTAACATCACCAGGAACAAAGCAAGACTTGTTGCTCAAGGTTACTCTCAAATTGAAGGTATTGACTTTGATGAAACCTTTGCTCCAGTTGCCAGGTTAGAATCTGTTCGACTTCTCATTGCAATTGCATGTCATTTGAAATTCAAACTATATCAAATGGATGTTAAAACTGCTTTCTTGCATGGTGAACTTAAAGAAACTGTCTATGTTGAACAACCCAAAGGGTTTGTAGATTCTGTTTATCCTAACCATGTCTACAGGCTCAAGAAAGCAGTATATGGTCTCAAGCAAGCTCCTCGGGCTTGGTACGAGAAACTGTCTGTCTATCTTGTCTCTCAAGGATACTCAAGAGGCTTCATTGACAAAACTCTATTTGTCAAGAGAAAAGGAAAACACATCATCATTGCTCAAGTATATGTCGATGACATAGTCTTTGGCTCCACTCAAGATGGTCTTACAGCTGAATTTGCCAAAGTTCTTCAGAACAAGTTTGAGATGAGTGCATGTGGTGAACTTACTTACTTCCTTGGACTCCAGGTAAAACAGCTAAACTCAGGTATGTTTCTGTCTCAAACTAAATATGCTGAAAATCTGGTCAAAAAGTTTGGTCTCTCCTCATCCAAACCTGTCACAAATCCTATGAGCACCACCACTAAACTCAATGAAGATTTGTCAGGGAAACCAGTTGACTCTACTGCTTACAGGAGTATGATTGGTAGTTTGTTATATCTCACAGCTAGTAGACCAGATATCTACTACAGTGTTGGTGTCTGTGCTAGATTCCAAGCTTCCCCTAAAGAGTCACACTTGGAGGCAGTTAAACGAATCATTCGATATGTTCATGGTACCATCCACTGTGGTGTATTCTACACAAATGAAAGCAATGCCGAGATTGCAGGTTACAGTGATGCAGATTGGGGAGGAAACATGAAGGATATGAGAAGTACATCAGGAGGAACATTCTTTGTTGGTAACAACCTGGTCTCCTGGCATAGCAAAAAGCAAAACTGCATCTCTTTGTCAACTGCTGAAGCAGAGTATATAGCTGCTGGCAGCTGCTGTACACAAATGTTGTGGATGAAAAACATGCTGCATGACTATGGCATTCCTCAAGGCAAGCTCACCATTTACTGTGACAACACAAGTGCCATCAACATCACTGTAACCTGCGATATGTTCAAGGAGCAAGTCGCCGGCAATGATGATCATTACCGGCGACTTCCCCAGTCGCCGGCCTTGTTTTTTAAAAAATTGTCGGCAATGGTATCGAATGTGGTAGTGAACAGACAATATGTTAGTCATACATAAAGTTGATGTCCATAGTATACTCTTGTATCAAACAGAGTTAACAGACTAGCAGGCTCGGTCCTTGCCCAGGACAGGCAAGGCAACGGCCCAAGGCCCAAAAAATAAAAGGGTCCAAAAGTTTTCTTCCCATTATTTTATAAAGAAAAAATTGAAGAAGAAAAAAAAATCTCTTTTCACATTCTAGCCTCCTTAACCCTCCCAATTTCCCAGAACATCAATTACGGAGAAAAGAATATTTAGGGAGCTCTTTTTCTCTTCAAGTTTCCCATTCTCATAAATACCCAATACATTTATTAAAAAACTCCATTGTCACTTATATATTCCTCTCTGGCCTCTGCTCTATTTTCTGCTAAGATTTATGATGAGATAAGGAAGCCAACTTACATGAGATCTGATTACCGTGTTTGTTAAGTTGTTTATATATATAGACAAGGATCTACATGGTTTTAGCTTAAATCTATTGTTGTTGATTTCCAATTACTGTGGTAAGGTGAGGCTCTTCTTCTTGATTTTTGTTTTATTTTCTGTTGTGTTTTTCTTTTCTTTGGTAATTGTTAATGGGTTTTCAATTGAGGTTTGGATTTGCGACTTGAGTATTAGAGAGGGAGGATTGAAGGTGTTTGAATGTTTGAGAATTTTTGTTTTGGTGTGAATGAATCTTGACATTGACATGTGCGTATTGTGCCTTTGTTCATTGAAATTGATCAATCGAAATGTCAATATATGTATTTGTAAATGTTATAGTTGAAATATCTACCGGTTATGTTTCTTTACAAAGTTATATGTACTGCTTGTAGTTGGGAATTTGGGGTGAAGCATGTTAGAGAAGGATAGAGTTAGAGAGAGATTGACTGATTGAGAGAACAGATGAGAGGGTCATAGAAATAGAGAAAGGTTGATAGTTGTGATTTGGGAGAGATTCGAACTTGTAAACAGAGTCAAGAGTGAAGAAAGTAACATGTAAAACAAGTATGAGAAAGAAGAAAGTTAGGAAAAATAAAGTTTGAAATGTTGTGTATCATCAAGAAAATTGAGATGTCGTAAATAAAGGTTTTTTGAAAAGAAAGGAAAGGAAAAAAAAGAATATAAAAAAAGGAACCATCAAATAATCAAAATTTTGACTGAAAAGAGTCCAATTTTTTTCCCCGCCCCGAGCCTTGAATTTCTCAGGACCGGGGCCTGCAGACCAGATGAGGTTGCATGGAAGAGACGCTAACAAAGATGAGGACAGAAAAACAACAAATAACTCGACGACCAGAAATAAAGATGTCATTCTCCAGACAAATGATCAAAGACGTTCCGCTTTATAAAAATGACTCACCATTAGCACCGCACAATCTATAGACAAAATAAGAGTGAATGCAAAGAACAAACAATCCAAATACAATTTGGGAAGCTTGTACATGTGTTACAAACATTTCACTCAAACTTGATAAACTACATCTTCTGTCATTGCAAAATCAAGATCCTTAGTCAACTTAGGTATAGAACACTTCTTATATAATCATGGGAAAACTGCACACAAGTATTCTAAGGCATGGTTCTACTCTCAAATCCACAAATTTGACAATTAGCAAACAAGTCTATATGGATGGATAACTATAGTTACCTCTTCCATCATCTCAAATCCAAGTGCCCTGCGATATGAAAAAATGAATCAAATTTGTAATGAAGAAAAATGTCAAAACTCCAGCTCACAGTGCTTAAGACAAGAAATCATACCTCATGGCAACATTCAACTCTTTAGTGTCTATAGTGCCTAAAGAACACAAAACAACACAACATCATCAAACTCATAAACCAACAAACAACTCAATCAATAACAACAACGTTAATCTTCATTTACCTGAGTCGCTAGTGTCGAATAGCTCGAATGCTACCTTAACCTCTTGCTCCTTTTGCTGAGTTAAACCATGTTGTTTCTGTTTGAATGAATATTCCTATGGTAATTAGAATTAACTTTTGTAGATATGATATGATTGTGTAAATATCTTTTCCTAATGAAAAACCACTTGTAAAGCTATATTAACCCCAAAATTGGGATGAATGAAATCATTGAATTCTCCTTAAAATATGTTTCTACTTGGTATCAGAGCCGAATTTCTGGAATTTGAAAAACTCTGAATTACCACTACTAAATTTTTCCTTCCGCTACATCTGAAATCTCAAACCTTGAAACCCCTGAAATAGAACTTGAATCCTTGAATTTGTAAAAACCCATAATCTCGAAATATACCCTTGTTATCCTGAATCTTGAAATCCTTACTACTCAAAATATGAAGATGTCGCTTGGATCATCAATTGCCTCCGCTAATATAATTGAATCAGGTATGAGGAGTAATGCATCATCTCTCTCGGCATTATCTGCAAATTCTACTTGGATCATTGATACTAGTGCAACTGATCATATGACGAATACCTCCAGTCTAGTACGAACCATTAATCCATCTCCTCAACATGTTGTGTCTACTACTAATGGCTCTCAATCTTCTATTATTGGTAAAGGTTCTGTCAAAATCTCTGATAATCTATCAATCAATTATGTTCTTGTTGTTCTCTCTCTTACCCACAACCTTTTATCTGTTAGTCAGATAACTGCGGCGCTTGCATGTTTTGTCACTTTCTATCTAGACTTTTGTATCTTTCAAGACATTGTGACTAGAAAAGTTCTCGATTATGGTGTTCGAAGGAAGAAATTATACTATCTTGATTTGACAAGTAGTGGAGCACAATAATTGAAATCATCGGGATAGGCGAATAATACCACCAGCTTGGATAAAGCTAAAGAAGATGTATGGTTATGGCACCGTCTTCTTGGTCACTTGAATTTTCAGTATCTGCAGAAGCTTCAACCTCAATTATTTTCTCTTGTACATGCTTTAGAATTTCAGTCTGAAACATGTGAATTTGCCAAGAGCCATTGTTGGAGCGTAAAAAATCGGCAATGACTAGTTACCTCAACAAACACCAAACGTACCACGTCTTCGACACATCAGAAGTTGACTCTTCAATGCCAAAATGTCGGGGGGGGGGGGGGGGGGGGTAATTTTTCCGTAGTGTAAGTTTAACATTTTGTGTTGTTTACGTTTTAATAAGTAATATAACTCTTTTCATGAATAAGTTATGTATTTTTATTAATTTAATAATTAATCAAGTATACAAGGTTCAGGTCAGACAACGAAATTCAGCGTGGCTCTGCCACTGGTCACATAAGGGAACTTAAGCAATTACAAGATCCTACCATACAGAATATACACCTAAATATATAAGGAGTATGACTCACTCCAATAGTTCCATGCCACCAACAGCTCGCTCCAGATCGATGATACATACTCCGATCCTCCTTGCCTAACACGATACGTCAACAACACAGGTATGTCATGATCGCTGATTCCATGCAATGCTCGCTAGCTAGCTCGAGAGCAGACATAATCTGGACAATGTATATATAGCTGGTCGATGGCATTCAAAGTTTGAGAACCATCAAATCAGGGCTAATTTTCTCCCTAGCCAGCTCGTTCTTGATGATATCACTGAAGATATCACTGAAGGCCCCCGGTCACCCAATTCTAAGGTTTCTGTGTGCATGTACGTGCATCTGAATTTCATATACGGTATATGCATTATTCATTGTCGTTGCCTAATGAACGTACCTGTACTACTTACTAAATGATTCGTATCTAGATAGCTGGCTAAACAAACTAAACACGATGTTAAGCATTCCCCATACTCGGTCAATATAATGGCATATATACACGTGCATAGACCAAAATATGGTAGATATAAATGATAATATGTATATGTAGCAGATCGAGAGTGTTTGATTGTTTTCGCTTAGCTTTAATTTGATTTGAAGCCTCTGTTTCCATTTATATATATGGGGAGTGTGGGTATATATATATGGATTCTACGCAATGTAAATTTTCATTTATCATGAGCAGATCGTTGAAAATATATACAAGGCTTTCATATATTCTGTGATCATGGAGGCGTCGGCTGAGCTGCGTGACAGCTGCAAGAAAAGAGTACGAGAAGAAGACGAATATCATCATATGAATTGTGCTGAGAAGCATCCGAAGATTAATAGAGATGATGATAGGAAAAACGAGGTGCTCGAGAACAACAAGTGCAACAACCATAATAGCGGCGGAAGCAGCAGTAGTAGTTGTAGTATTATTGAGACCGTTAACAATAGTAGCAGCTGCAGCTGCAACTGCAACTGCAAGACATGGTCATCATCAGAAGATTGGCATGACGATTAAAGCTGTGACTTGTCGTTTGGGGTATTTGATTTCCCGTGGCTTAAAGATGGTGTAATCTCGAAAGCAGAGCAGAATCAGTACTACTGGAATTTTGAAGACCCCATCTTCTCATCAGCCTTAGAAAAAGATCATGAGATACACGTGCACATACCCAGCTCTGCAGCTTCTTCTCATAAACCTAATCATCAAGAGTTTTCTAATTTCTCATGGCAGTGTTTCTACGATGACGATGATCATTGAGATAAAGAGAGAGAATTTCCGGAAATCAATCAGCATTAATTCCGGTGGAAAATGATCGATCGATCAGGCGATCAGCAGCATATATGCATCCCGGTGTAGACGTACAGTCCCTGCAGATATGATCCATCAATCAACCTAGCTCGAATCGATGGTACGTGAGCTTGATCGAACCAGTATATAGTAGCCATGCCATGCCACTAGCTAGTTATTGCTGAACTTTTTGGCAACACAGGCTAGAGTTAGTGAGGGATCGGAGTTGGTAAGTCCCTAAATTTTTTTAGCTGAAACCTTAATTTCTCTTTCGAATCCCGCCGGCCGGTACTACGTACGTCGTTATTCTGTAAATTAAATATATATATATATTGACCGGCCATATCTCTGTTACACTTTCTTGTAAATTGAATATCTATTTCGTATTGTTTTATCGGTGAACTCAAAAGTGTAATAATATATGTAATCGATTCAATTATTGTGGGTGTTGGAAAACATAGTCCGTCACCAAATTAAAGCGATCGAGTACGTGCCGACACTTGAATTTTATTTAAAAAAGAAACTACTGTAGTAGCAGCCAACGGGCAGTATAAATGTACTGATGTACGTGGGTGTACAGTGTTGTATACATTCATTTTCGATCTGTACCTACTCTCATCTCTCTCCTTGTGTGTTGGTTCGTTCTAGATAGAGAAACACAGACAGCTAGGCTATGGAGTAATGGGGAGAAAGGAGAGCCGTCAATCACGCGTCTGGATGTTGACGTATGCGGCGATCACTCACGTGTAGTTGACGCGGCCTTCCCGCGACTGAAATTATATATATTTTTTTTTTTTCGTTAATACGGTTGTAGAAGTCTAGAAGAGAAGAGGCCCTTTTGTCCATCACCGATGATGGTTCATCTTCATCCATTAGTGCCATCCTCCTCGATCCCTGTATCCTCCTCCTCCTATTTTGTTTCACAGCTTTACTGGTACTGTTGTATCTGTATCTAGAAGAAGAAGAACTACTCTACTACTGTATATTAAGAACGAGTCTAGTCGCCAGTACTCCGCCGACAACAACTGAGAAAGTGAGAAGAGGAGGCCAAAAAGGCCGGTGATTTAAAGAGAAGAGAAATAGGAAAGATGATGGTGAGGAATGTGGTAATGGTGATGCTCTTTATAACTGTGATTGCTCCCATCATTCTGTATACTGATCGTCTTGGCACTTTCCAACCTTCCTCATCCTCTTCAGCCTGTAAGTTTTTGTTAGTTCTCTCTCTTTTATTATCTCAGCTGCTACTGTTGTTCGTTTAATCATGTTGCAAAATCCCGCCTTGCCTTGCCTGTGTTTGTTTCTGGGCAGCTCGAGACGAATTTGTTGAAGATGTGACTGCTTATGTAAGTCTTGTTCTTGCTGCATGCTGGATCTTAAGCAATTTCTTAGTTGCATTCCCCTTAAGTTTGAATTTTAACCTTGAATGAAATTTCTCCACAGGCTTTCAATGGTCACAACGGCCGTCTAAATCTGCTTCCTCAGGTTCAATTTCATTCCTTTTTCCCTTTTGATTGCTTTTTTCAATTTGATAGCAGCAGAAAGAGTTAAACGTGGAGATGGAGCTCACACTCACTTTTGCATTTTTTGCTCATCATAGGAATCATCCACCATTAAAGAACCCATAGGCCTAGTGTATTCCGATAACTCTACTGAATCATCACTGATACAGAACAACTACTCAGCGGCGGTGGCGACCACCAATCACTCTCATCAAGGTACTCCAACTTCTAGAAATTGCTTCTTTATTGGTTACTAGCGGCTGCATTTGCTTCCCTTACATATAAATAAATAATGACTCTTGATGGTTTGATGCTATCAGTGAAGTCCGTGGAGCATGTATCCGCTAGAGTGTTGTCTGCCACCAGTAGTGAACATGATTCATCTCAAACAGATAACCCCATCATCAAACAGGTCACTCAAACACACTCAGATGCTCAATCAGTTACTTCCGACCACAATAATGATAATGCCTCTCAGGGGGATACGGTACAAATTCTGATATTTTTTTCTTTTTACTCTTTATTCCCCATTATTAGTTTGAATCCCTGTTTACATGCTTCAGTTGGGTCACCTAAAATGCAATGTTTATCTCTTTGCCCTGGGGTTGCTTTATCATCACCTAAGTAGTATTCAACTCTGCTTATGAATAAATTATTTTAGTGTTGCTGAGTTAGGTTTATTTGAAATTAGAACATTTAGACCAGCTCTATGTTCATGTTGGGTTGTTTGGAAATAGTTCCCCTTTGGCAGACTTCTAATTTGAATATGTGAAGTTATCCATTAAAAAATGTGGTATCCATTTCATCTACTTACTTCCAATTCTAGATCCTTGTACTAAACAGAATCCAAATCTTTTTTTTTCTCTTCTTTTTATGTCTCTTTCGGCTTCGTGGATTTAAAGCATGACCAGCAATCAACTCAAACCTCCAGCAAGGTTGATCAAAGAAAATCCGTCAAAACTGTATCAGATAATAGCAATCATGAAACAGCTATACCAGATGGTCGTGTAAGACATCTTAAAGATCAGCTCATCAGGGCGAAGGTGTATCTATCTCTTCCGGCCACAAAAAACAATCCACATTTCACTAGAGAGCTTCGACTGCGGATAAAGGAAGTTTCGCGAGCAATTGGGGATGCAAGCAAGGACTCTGAACTCCCAAGAAAGTATGTCTTCTCTTCAAATAAGTTTGCGTTGCTAGCTGACTTGAGTCTGTCATTCCTTTTCCTTAAGGATTTTATTTGTTTTATTAATTTTCTGTCAGATAATACTAACTACTCTATCTATATTTCTACATTGGTCTAGACCATCTTTTATACTTTCTATTGTTTGTTTCATCTGGAAAAATGGTTTGTATTGTGCAGTGCCTATGATAGGTTGAAGGCAATGGAACAGACATTGGCTAAAGGGAAGCAGATTCATGATGACTGTGCTGCTATGGTGAAAAAGCTTCGAGCTATGCTCCATTCCATGGATGAACAACTCCGGGTGCACAAGAAACAGACAATGTTCTTAACCCAATTAACAGCAAAAACAATTCCCAAGGGACTTCATTGTCTACCTTTGCGCCTTACCACTGAATACTATTCCTTAAATTCTTCTCAGCAAAAGTTTCCCAATCAAGAGCGATTAGAAGATCCCATATTGTACCATTATGCACTATTCTCAGACAATGTACTGGCCGCAGCAGTTGTTGTTAACTCAACCGTTACCCATGCTAAGGTATCTTGCAGAAATCAGTTACTTACTGTTCATGCCTTGGACCTACAGTTTTGGTTGACATCATTTACTGATTAACTGCTTGGATTCCTGGCAGGACCCTGCAAACCATGTTTTCCACATCGTCACTGATAGGCTGAATTATGCTGCGATGAGGATGTGGTTTTTGGTAAATCCACCTGGCAAAGCCACTATTCAAGTTCAGAATATTGAAGAATTTACATGGTTGAATTCAAGTTATAGTCCGGTTCTGCGACAGTTGGGTTCTGCATCCATGATAGATTATTACTTTAGGACTCATCGCTCCAATTCTGATTCAAATTTGAAGTTCCGGAACCCGAAGTACTTATCTATCCTGAACCACCTCCGGTTTTACCTTCCAGAGGTCTTCCCAAAGCTCAACAAAGTGTTGTTCTTGGATGATGATATAGTTGTGCGGAAAGATCTGACAGGACTCTGGTCCCTTGATTTGAAGGGAAATGTTAATGGGGCTGTAGAGACTTGTGGAGAAAGCTTTCATCGCTTTGATCGGTATCTTAACTTTTCAAATCCTCTTATCTCAAAGAATTTTGACCCTCATGCTTGTGGATGGGCATATGGAATGAATGTCTTTGATTTGAAGGAATGGAAGAAGCAAAATATCACAGACGTGTACCACAGATGGCAGAAGCTGGTAAGTGATATGGTTTCAGATTCTTTTTTCTTCCTTAAACTTATATTGATTGACTTTTCAATTCCTTGACAATCTACGATATATCAATATATGTGCAATGAAACTTATTCTTGAAGGAGCTAGCTGAATACTGGAGCTCCTTAGCTCTCAATTTCATAATTAGCATTTAAACATGTTCTGGAAACAACATTTATTGTGAGTAATAGACTTCTGTTCTGGAGACTGGATATAGGTATTGTTCAGAGCAAGAGTTTCATTCCTATAAGATACACTTGTATTTCCATACTTAACTGGCATCTGTTTCATCTTTTTAACAGTTGTGAACCTTTTTATTATTTTGTGGTATACAGAATCATGATAGACAATTGTGGAAGTTGGGAACGCTACCACCTGGTCTCATAACATTTTGGAAACGAACGTACCCACTTGATCGTTCGTGGCACGTGCTGGGCCTTGGTTATAACCCTAGTGTTAACCAGAAGGAGATTGATCGAGCAGCTGTTATACACTATAATGGCAACATGAAACCATGGCTGGAGATAGGCATACCAAAATACAGAAGTTACTGGGCAAAGTATGTTGATTATGATCATATGTATATGCGAGAATGCAACATCAATCCGTAGAAGGTTTCTTACCGTATTATGATGCATTTTGTGCAATACCTTCTAGGCTTGCTAAAATGTGACAGGTTTCCCTCTCTCTCTTTCTCGTGGTAGGCATTTTTTGGTTCTGGAGTAACAGCTTTCAAGCTTTATTCTATCTGTGATTCTTTTGTTCTCTCCCATTTCGTCTTCCCACTTATCAGACTCGGAAGTTACGATAACACATATCTGCGGAATTCACAATGTACATGTAAATCTTTTCTTCTATATAGTTAGTGTACCGTACTTGTTCTCCTCCTGTTGTGCATGGATGTCATGTCTCTCGTACCTGAAATAGCTGAGCAATCTCTCTCTCTCAGGCTCTTTTGTAATTTTGATATATTTTTTCCTGATGTATACATGCAGCTCCATATTGTTATGCTAGTCTAAGAAGATCATTGCACACTTGTACAAATGTTGCCTGATATATATGCATATTATGTTTTATTGGATTGGCCTATCTGATTCTGCCCTATCATTAGTTGGATGTTTAAATTGTAACAATATAATAGCTAAAGCTTGTTGAATAAAATAGACAAGGGTGTTATTAAGTTTACTCACAGGGCAGTTGCACATTATAGTAGAGTGGTTGTGTACTTGTGTAATATTTTTCTGGATTACTTCTATTATTAGTGGAGGAAGGTTGAGGAGCGAGATAGCGATAATGCAACGCGCATGTAAAATCGATATTATCTGCGATATTTCACTGATATTTTGATGTTTTGGAGTTACCTGAAAAATCTTCAAATATATTCTTTGATTTTTTGAAGTTACCTGAAAAATCTTCAAATATATCCTTAAATTTTCCAAAATTTTTCTATTTTTATCGATATTTTTGATATATTCTTGATATTTTCTGAAATTTCCGAAATTTTTGTAAACTTTTCACATTTAACATTTAGTTTGGTAAATGTCTAATCTTCACATGCTCAATATTCAATCCATTATTTACGTGACATGTCCAATACATGCAGAATTACATGGGAGAACAATCATTTAATGATTATTCTTCACAATACACACATGATTATGCACAAGGAGTTGAAAAAAATAGTGTGAATTTCGAACCTCATAAGTCTCCTACGTGGTTTTGAAGTATTTATATATTTGATTTTGTGATGTGTGATGTGTAATATATTGTACAAAAGACGCGATGACCTAGCCTCCCATAAGTTTTAGCCATTAAAAAATAAAAATAAAACTAATAAATTATATTTTAATAATTATCAGCACTTAACACTTATTAATTCATATAGTAATATAGAAAATTCATGTCTTGATGTTTGATCAATATTTTTTTCTTCACATAAGGTAGATAATTGATCATGTAACAACCTTCAAAAAGTTTCATTACAAATTTTCATATATTTTTATCAGTTTCCGTCATTTTCGTCAGAATTTTGACTGGATCGATATTTCATCAATATTTTTGATATTTCTGTCGATATATCCAAATTTTGAAACGTTGATATATCTTCGATATCCGATATTTTTCTCCTTGGGATAATGATAGGTGGAGTATGATGGATTGATCGGATGATATATGCTTATGATTTATGAATGTGCGCTGTTTGGCCCCCCGGTGAGTAGTGACAGGCTGTTCGAAATTATTTTATTTCGGCATGATCGAAGACAATACTCACATAGGGTCACGCTTTCACGTGGTGATTGATTTTTTGGTGGGGCGACGCTGATCTGTTTGCTGTCAGTACTTTAGTTTTGATGAGTGGTTAAATGGTCCAAATGTGAAATCGAATTTTACTGTATCTAATAAAGGTACTAATGCTAAACATCAACACTGAACAAAACGCTCATATGGGATTAATCGATCGCGAAATGTGCTTATATTTATCCTTGGCATTGGCAGACATGTTTGTCATATGCATCGATCTTTATATGCCAATGTCTAGAAACTCTCCTTATTAAACAATCAACTCAAATCAAACAATAGATAGAGGAAACAAAATGTTTGACGAAATATCAAGGATTCTTACTTCTTTCTACTCTATCCTTATTTGCTTGCTTGCTTCTTCTTCTTCTTCTTCATACCCTGTGCAGAGTGTGCCAAGGCTCCTGGTTTTCATCCAACCAAGCTTGTGGACACTGGGTGCCGCAGAGCGTATTCCAGCTACTCCTTCTGTGTGGACTCTTTGTACAGTGATCCACGGACTCCAAGCGCAGACCGCTATGTGCTTGCCTACATCTCCTTTGGCTTAGCCTACCTCAATGCCTCCACCTCCCAACAGTATGTTGCAGAGCTGCTAAACAAGACAGCAGCAGCTCATAGCCACCAGCTGCAAACATGTTACAATGATTACGACAAGGCCGTTTCTGCGCTGCAGCTCGTTTATGATGATCTCAATTCTGAGACTTTTTCTGAGCTCGCTGATTTGGCAGGTGCCGCTTCTCTTGCTGCACATGATTGCCAAGCTGCTTTCAACACCAGTTCTTCCTCGCTCACCAACATGAATCGTGATCTCAAAGGTTTATGTAAAATCTGTGTGGTCGTCTCTAAACTATTTACTACTGGAGCTTCTTTGAACTACTGATCGATATTTTGCTGATGGTTATCACTTATCAGATCAAATCTATGTCCCTGTATACGTACTTTCAGTACCTAGCTAGCTAGCTGATGTTTATATACTTATATATCAGAAAATTTGGAGTACGTACTAGGTTTGTGGGTCGATTTTGTGATCCACGTACGTACGCCATGCCATGCATGTATATACATGTTCAAGCTGCAAAATAAACATATGAAAGAATTGAACTCGATCCTTTTGAATCGTCAAAAAGGCCGTGCTCAAACGTACTGTTCTGGTTTTGATACGCGAAGCAGACCGATATATCTACGTACGCACATGCGGGCAGACTATAGCTGGGCATCAATCTAGGCAGGGACGGAGTCAGGATTCTCGGTGAGGGGGGGTCTAAACGAAAACATTAAAAAATAAAAATAATATTAATTTAAATAATTCAAAATATTAAAATAGTGCTTGTAAAATACTATCTATTACATGGGTAATTGTCCTCGACGAGGTTTCATATCCTGAAAACGTTTCATAATAATTTCATCGTCAATAGTAAGAAAAATGTCTTTCTCAATATAAGAAATCAAAAAATCATTCATCAACTCGTCACTCATTCTGCTGCGTAATCGATTCTTCACAATATTCATTGCAGAAAATACTCTCTCCACGCTTGCTGTTGTAACAGGTAGAATCAATGCCAATGTCACAAGCCGGTACACTAGTGGATATGTTCTATCTTTCCTTCGATGAACCATTTTCTCTGCAAGCTCAGTAATTCCTTTCAAATCGGAAAACTCAACGTTGGAACGCATGTCTACTATATAGTTCTCAAGTTGATCATCTAGTACCTCTATCTCATGTTCAGAAAAATCTCGTGGATAACACTGGGCAAAATGTTGTAACTTTTCTTTATCAAAATCCGAGAATGAGTTACTTGGGTTCAAACTTGACATACAAATAAGCAGCTTTGTGTTCTTCTCGTTGAATCGATCACCTAACTCTTGAAGTTGTTTATCTATGACAGCATAGAATAAATCAACACGATAATGATGCAAGTTTGTTATCACCTGAGCATTTCGCTTTGATTTTCCTGTAGGTTCAAATCTATCCTCCATGCTTATAACTCTTATTTGATGCTTCTCACAAAAAGAAGAAACTTGTATGAGTAATTCATCCCATCCGTTCTCCCTCAACGTCTGTAATCGCTCGTTGCATACATTAACTAAGTTCATAGCATTCACAATATCTTGATCTTTTCTCTGCAATGCTTTTGACAAATCATTTGTAATTCCGAGTATTTTTCTCATCAGGTATAGGCTAAATATGAAATCATATGATTGCATATAATCTATCAGGACCCTTGCTTCTAGTTTCTGAACAGAACTTGCTCCCCCATCAATCCTTATAACTTCCAATACTGCGATCACAGATTTGAACATTCTAGATAAGCTGATTAATGTATCATAATGAGAGCTCCATCGTGTATCACTAGTTCGTTTAAGACTACTTTCCTGGTTTAAGCCTTGTCCACTTGAAAGCTCATGATTATTTAAGGCCTCTAGAATGTCATCGCCATGTTTTTCTTTAAGAATATCTCGTCTTTTGGCCGATGCTCCAACAACATTTACCACGTTAGCAACTAATTCAAAAAAAGTCTGAAATATCTGTGTGATTCTTTGCCACGCCAACAAGAGCTAGTTGCAGCTGATGAGCAAAACAATGAACATAAAATGCAGATTCATTCTCCTTCAAAATAAGTGCTTTCAAACCATTTAACTCGCCTCGCATATTACTTGCTCCATCATAACCTTGACCCCGCAATCTAGAAATGCTTAATCCATGTCTACAAAGAAAATCATCAATAACTTCTTTGAGAGTTGCAGCATTGGTATTAATAACATGTTCAATCCCCACAAAACGCTCAATTACTTTACCATCATTCACATAACGAAGTATAATGGCCATTTGCTCCTTTGAAGACATATCTCGAGATTCATCAACGAGAAGGGCAAAGAAAGAATCACCAATTTCACTAGCAATAGTAGTGGATATTTCAGCTGAAATAGCACTTACAATATCCTTTTGAATGTCAGATGATGTCAACTTCAAATTTTCTGGAGCATTCTTGAATGTAACGGCTTTGAAATCCTCATTATAACCACACACCCATTCCAAAATTTCTAAAAAGTTTCCTCGATTATAAGAACTTTCTGACTCATCATTACCACGAAATGGAAGCCCTTGTTTTAGAAGAATTCTTACAACACCAATCGATGCACTTAGGCGAGTACGGTAGTCAATTCGATCTTGATCTGTATATTTTGCCAACACAATCTCAATGTGTTGTTTTTGGTTTGATAAAGCATCACAATTGCTCGCAGCCTGATTATGAGTAATATTTGATCCTCCAAAATGTGATATCAGCGTTTGCTTCTTCTTCCAATTACTGAATCCATGACCAGCACCAACAAAAGTTTCACCACCGCTTTGTTCTCCAACAACTTGTTTGAAAAGATAACAACATAAACAAAATGCAGCATCCTCTTTAATACTGTACTCTAACCAATATGGAAATTCAATAAACCAATCACGAATAAACCTTCTTTTCTTCTTTTGTCCTCCAAATTCCGTGAAAGGAAAAGTATGATTTTTAGGTCGACAAGGGCCTTGTTGTAGATAATATCTTCGAACTTCTTCTTGAATGTTAGGATGATAACTTGAAATTGGCGGGCGTTTAGCGGGATCTGATGGATACTTTTCTGTAATATCTTCAGCACGAGACTTTTTCAGATTGTTACTATTGTTCTTTTGAATTTTCATGGGTGGTTGCTCATCTGATGTTGGAGTAGGAGAAGAGGGTTTTTCTTTTCTTTTGAAGTATCTCTCCATATCTAATAAACTTAATAAAAATGATTGTATTTTAATCTCAGATACGGTAGAGCTTTTATAAAGAAAAAAACCATAAAATCCTAAACCTGATAACATATTGAATCCTAATTGACCTAGTATTTGGATTTTATTATTGAAATATAATATAATAATATTCTTACAAAGTTGTTGGATTGAATTGTAAGGAATTGAAATTTAGATATACTTTAAATAAATTATAATATTTATATTATATAATAATAATATACTAATTTTTTTTTTACATTAACTCAGGGGGGGCCAGGCCCACCCTGGCCCCCTAATACCTCCGTGCCTGAATCTAGGCACAAAGCATTCTGATAAAAACTATCATACGTACCCTTTGGTACTATTAGTACACCACATTGTACATACCTAATTAAGCATTATTAATGCTAAACATTGTCTTACACCTCATAAACTAACGGAATGACTGGCCAGAAAGGAACAACTTGAAAGGACCCAATCCCGATTTAGCTCCCTAAACCGAAATCAAACCCCTTCAAAAACGCGAATCAACAAAAAAATTTCCGAAATTTCGGCAGAGTTTCGTTACTAACGTGGAATTACCATTACCTGCACGCGGAAAATACACTTCATCCTATGCCACAAAAAGCAAACCGTGGGCACCAATCCCATCCAGATTTCTCAATATATCAACAGTAAAGTAAAACAATAAATATATCTATACTTTACTGAAATCCGGAGTAAAATCGTATAACATAAACAACAGATTACTCAGAGCGACCTCTAATACATAATCATATACGCATACCACAGTAGGTAGAACAATAAACCTACTGGATGAAACAAAGTAGCTCGAGCACTATGCCTCCGACCACGACGTGCGACACCAGAGCCTGAACTGCAAACTGGGCACGGAAACCGAAAAGCCCAGGGGAAAGACATAAAACACGTTAGAGTGAGTGGACGAAAATAAATGTCTTTCACCAAGTATTATATATATTAAAAACATATGCGAGTCGAAAGTATAAATAATCAAATGCTACACGAGGGAGACTCTAACTCCTCACGCGTCCGAGTACACGAGGGAGACTCTAACTCCTCACGTATACGGAGCATGCAATAAAATCTCACGGGGCCACTCGTGGACACATCCGTGCTAGTACAGTCAGAACCACGGAGTCCCTGACTTCCACGTGATTCTAGCCAGAAATGGTCTCAGGTCAAAGGTCTGCCTCCCCCCGGTAAAGGCCTCGGGTCAGGAGTCACAGCCTCCCCTGGCAAATGCCTACCATCGGGGATCAGCCGAGAGGCGAGTGTATCGATACAACAACGTAACCACGACTGTACTTTGTGTAAACCAAATCATAAACATTTCGATGCAAATGCATGAAACAGCATATAAGTATATGTATACTCGTATACGTATATCCGTATAAGTATAATCGTATAATCGTAAAACACATGCTCATGTAATCTGAAATCTCATATGCATGCTCAAGTTCATAAAACGTATATCAAGACTCGCAAATAATCCGTGAAAAGAAATGTCCACTCACAGACTAGCGTAACGCGATATGTGTTAACCCGTGATCCGGCGGAAAGTCCCTCGCCAAACGAACGATCACGAACCCCTGAATAATCACAAAATCCATTTCTCAAAATCATAACTCGACAATACAAGACAAATCACGAGAAACCACCGTTCTCGGAAACACATAATCTGATCACGACAAACTGTCGGAAATCCGGAAATCACACCTCAATACCTCGCTTTACGTTCGGACGCTCAACTCGAAAAACGAACCTCCCCACTGCGATCGGAGCGCGATTTTGAGTCAAATGACATGCAACTTGTCGAAAGTCCAAAAAAAAGTCAAACTTTGACCGTTGACCGCCGTTGACCGCCGTCCACGGCGGCGCCACCGTTGACCGGAAAATTTCACGACGGAGCTACCTTCATTCCATGCAAAATCACCCACTGAGCAACTTTCATAACTGCACCGAAGTCCAATTCTCACTCTAACCATGTCAATTTCATGAAAAACCGAATGTTCACACAAATTTCAATTCCAAAATTCTCCATACACAAGCAAAATTAGATCACCAAACTTACATGGTAGCTTGTAGGTGAGGAGAGCTTCAAAGCCCACTCAAAGTTGTAGCTCAATTCGGCCTGAAAAATGGAACCCGAATTCACAAGTTTCTCCTCCATTTTGGCCGGATTTTCCTTCCATTTCCAGCGAGCCTCGCCTTGAACGATGGCCGGGGAAAGGACGAGGAGGCTGAGGCGCTTCGAACAGGACCAACCCCGTCCCACGGGGTGGCCGGAATCCTTCGCCGCCGTGAAGTCGCCGTCGAGCACCGTGGAGAACTTCCTCTCTCCACCGAGTTAACTCGGTCAACTCGGTCAAACCCCAAAATGGTAGGTCTTTGACTTGCCCAAAATAGCAGGTTTCTATTTATAGGCTTTCCCTTTTTGGAAACTTCGTAATTATCCTTTCGACGAACTTTGAACACCCGTAACTTTCTCGTCGTAATTCCGATTCCTATAATTCTCGCGGCCACAAACTCGTCTCGACATATTCTTCAATAATCACCCAAAGTCAAACACATCGACCTAACGGATAAAAAGTCAACTGTTCAACCAAACACACATTTAATTCGACTAAACAATCAACAATCGGAAATAATCACAACTAAATCTTCGTAACTCAAAATCATGCTCCGGAAGTTCCCACGAACTCGAAATTAAATTTTGAACAACTTCCGTGAAGAAACCGAAACCAAATTCTCGACCGGTAATTTAGTCGCTAAGTAGCTCACCATATTAATCCGTTTCCGTCGAAACCTTCAAATATTCATAATTAATTCCTCGGTCGTCCAAATAACGATCCGGAATCGCCTACGAACTCGAAATCATACATAGAACGACTCTCGAGAAGAGACCCAACTCCAATTCTCGGCCAATAATTTAGTCGTTAACAAGTTCGGCGATTAAAACAACTGTCGCAACTCTGCGACTACGCGGGAACTCACGTAAATAGCTGATCATACTGCTGCTTCTAGTCCAGGTCGTCACACAACTTTACTGCATAGACCTTTCGGAACTGATCAAGTCCTGACAGAACACGTACTCTCCAAACTTAATGGCTTAAACAAGTGTTGTAGATAAAGTAAGGAAGACTAATCCCACAACGAACAATAAATGCTCAACCAACCTCCAACCGCCTATTTAATGTCCCATTTATGGCGGGAATGGGGTAACGCATCTCACGCTAGTACTTTGCTAACGTTATTATACTTCTGATTCACTGATTTAAGCATCAGAGTATCGAAGGCGGGCCGCCCTGTCTCGATCCCTAACGCACTTTCTGAATTGCAGTTTGATAGGAGAAGTGCAGAGGAAAGAGAGATCCGTCAAGAGTGATCCTCACAATCATCTGACTGTCCATTATCACATTCCCTAACGGAAATCGGTTAAAACAGTTGGTGCCATCTCTGAGAAATGCGTCAATTGCAAACCATGTTACCACATCAAAGCGAAAGCAACAATACGCATCATGACCGAGCTACATGCAGACAATTTCACCACACCCTTGATGGAGAAATGACGACGGCTAGCGCTACTCCAGCCTCAAACGCAACTGGGTTATTCTCCACCAACTTCGAAGAGTTCGCCATCAACGTTCAGTTATTGAAACAACTGAAATGGCAAGGAGTGAGAGAAACCAAGAGTGCCAAGTCCAAATCAGGGTTGAAGAGAAGTTAGAGGCAAGCACTACCAGTATTTTCACTATAGCCGACGACATTAAAAAAAACAAGCCGACGAGATTTTTTTCGTCGGCTATAGTGGACTATAGCTGACGACATACACAATTTCGTACTATAGCCGACGAAAAAGCAACAAAAAAATTGTCAGCTATACTATAGCCAACAAAAAAAGTAACAAAAAAACCATTGGCTATACTTTGACCGACACACTATAGCCTACGGGACTATAGCCGACGAGTTGTTAGTATAGCCGATGACTTCGTAAAAACTCGTCGGCTATAGTCCCATAGGCTATAGTGCGTCGACCAAAGTATAGCCGACGATTTTTTTGTTACTTTTTCATTGGCTATAGTATAGCTGACGATTTTTTTGTTGCTTTTTCGTCGGCTATAGTACGAAATTGTGTATGTTGTCGGCTATAGTGGACTATAGCCGACGAAAAAAATCTCGTCGGCCTGTTTGTTTTAAATGTCGTCAGCTATAGTGAAAATGCTAGTAGTGAAGTCGCATCATGAAGGACGACTATTACTCGTCGGAATCCTCCGAGAATGGAGATGACCTGTTTGACGGGGAGGGGGACGTCATGTTGACGTGCTATCTGGCAGACGGAAGCTCAAAGACAAAATTGATTCGAACACTAGGGCCAATATCCCCACTCGAAGGATCCAGGAGGAGACAAACAGAAACCAACTTGTGACAGAACTCCTAGCCAAAATTGACGCCCTGAAGGGTCTATACACTCATTTGCGGAAATGACAGAGAGCTTCCTCAAACGGTATAGGTTTCAGGGGAAATACAACGTAGCGGACAACTTGTTCAAGATCAAGCAGGGTGAAATGGAGAGACTTCACACCTTCGTGAACAGATGGAGGGCAGATGTGCAAGCATGCAGAAATTTGAATAAGGATGTGGCCCTGTCAGCATTTAGGGAGGGCATCCTACCATCCCTGTTTAAGGAGAAGTTAGTCAAAAAAATTGGCTCAATTATGATGAAGTAATGGACCTGGCAGTAGAGAAAGCTGCGATTGAAAAAACCCTCTATTGGGAAAAATTCAACAACTTTCAGGATAACAATCAGGAGAAGAATCACCACAAAAAATCCATTCACCCAACCCAGCCATGAACCTGATCAGGAACTTGCGCACCACCAAAACCGAACCACCACCAATAGAAAGATAAATGACTCAGGGAGCTTGCACCACAAATATAACCTCATTCCAAAATGCTGTTTTACAAAAATGACAATCACCGTTAGAATACATGCCACCAACACCACCATACAAAACCCCACAACTAGCCCCACTTCCAACGGAACTACCCCCGAAAGGAAATATTCACCGTCGCCAACATACCTATCGAGGCCACCCTGGCAAAGCACAGAGACATCATACCTAGTCCTCCCCCCAAGTTCCACAAGGAAACACAAACGCAAACGCAACCCACCAAGGGTAATTGGTGCCAGTACCATGAGACGCATTTGCACACCACAGACAGTTGTGGTGCGTTAAAGGATATCCTGTACAATTTGCGCAAGGATGAGAAAATCCCAGAGGTAGAGAAAGACAGATAACCTAAGGGGATAAACAGGACACACCAAGTGGCAGCAATAAAATTCAGGGGGACGATCAACACAATATTTGAGGGTCAATCGAAAATACAAAGGGAAGTTGTCTCAAACGGGAGAAAGGTTTACAGGGTCAGTGAAGACCCCGTTCCTAAGGCCAAACACACGGACTGGGGTACCATCAGTTTTTTAGCAGATGAAGAGAGCAACAAGAAAATGCTTGACTCCAACACTCTGTTTGTCATTACCACAATGGTAGACATATGGAACATGGAACTTATCTTAGTGGATAACGGATATGTTGTGAATATTATCCATTTGCCAGCCTACAAACTCTTGGGGAGATCTTCCAGAAAACTAGTGCAAAATCACGAACCACTAACGGGCTTTTTAGGAGAAAACTTACACCCGTTATGGAGTGATATGATGACATTTGGGTTGGGCACGCCCGGGATACCACAGAAAGAAATCAAAACGAAGTTTATTATTTGTGACTGTCCATCAGCTTATAATGTCATCTTAGGCCGGCCGGCCATCAACAAATTGAAGATCATTATAGCTAACCAACTCCTCCACTTAAAATTCTCAACGGATCACGGAGTCAGGTACATCAAGGGGTATGAGACCCAGGATATCCCAACAAACTCCGACAGAGAAAGGCGTCATGGGTATTGGCGGTAAAAGAGATTCTGGCAGCCAGTACTCCCAAGGATGAAACACCAGACGACCCCTGAGAGAATACATGTTTCATTAAGCCTATTAACGAGAAAGATCCATTCACCATAGTGTAACTTTCAGACGCACACCCTGAGTGAACAATTCGCATAGGAAACCAGTTGAACGATGGCCTCAAGACGCAACTTGTCAAATGTTTGAGAGACCATCAGGCGGTATTCGCATGGTCTTATGCTGACATGTCGAGCATCTCCCCAAAATTGACCACCCACAAGCTCAGTCTTGCTCCTGATGCGATACCAGTCAAGTATAAATGAAGAGCAGATGATGAAGAGCACTACACAGCCATGCATGCGAAAGTTGACCGTTTACTCAAGATAGGCTTCATCCGACTAGTCAGCTACCCCAAGTGAATTTCAAACGTTGTCATGGTCCAGAAGATTAACGGAACATGGAGGATGTGTGTCGACTACACCAACGTCAACAAGGCTTGTCCAAAGGATAGTTTCCCTCTTCCTAGAATCGATTAGCTTGTTAACGCAACCACAGGCCACGAGTTGTTGTCTGTCATGGATGCATACTCTGGTTACAACCAAATATTGATGGAACCAAGTAACCAAGATGCCATAATGTTTGTAACGGACAAGAGGTTGTACTGCTATAACGTCATGGCTTTCAGACTAAAAAACACAGGTTCCACATACCAAAGATTCATGACTCAGATCTTTGGACCCCAGATAAGCAAAAAAGTAGAGGTGTATGTGGGCGATATAGTAGTCAAGAGTGTAAGAAAGGAAACGCATGTGGAAGACCTAGCGGTAAACTTACAAAAACTACTAAAGCAAGGAATAAGGTTTAATTCCGCCAAGTGCATCTTTGGAGTTACCGCCAGTAAGTTTCTGGGATACATTAAGTGAGAGGGGCATCGAGGCCAACCCTGAGAAAATTTAAGCAATAATCGATACCAAAACACCAGGTACAAATGTGAAAACTATCCTCCCTCAACCGTTTTCTCCTGTTACACAGATAAATGTGAACATTTCTTCAAGGCTTTGTAGAAGACAAGCAGAAAAGCTGTAGACTGAACCCCCTGAGTGCGAAGAAGCTTTTCAAAACATCAAACGATACCTAGCCTCTGTACCAATGCTCTCTAGGCCACTCAAGGGGGAATCATTATACCTATATCCCGTCGTATCCCTAATGGCAGTCAGTTCGGCACTTGTTAGACAAAGGGGATTACCCATATTCTATGCAACAAGGGGACCCACATTGCAAGAAACCCATTATCCCATGTTGGAAATTTGGCATTAGCCCTGGTAACTTACACCAGGAGATTGCGCCCCAACTTCCAATCCCACACAATTCAGGTAATGGCGAACATACCACTCTATCAAGTACTGCAATCTCTTGAACATGATGAACGACTAAGCAAATGGGCTATGGAACTTAGTGAGTTTAACATCCACTATAGGTCACGAGTGGCAATGAAAGGTAAGGCAGTGGCAGCGGAACTCATCCTAGCTGACGAGGAGAGGATCATGGACTAACAGGCCGCAACGGAACCCAACCAGCATACATCACTCACCAAACCTTCCTCACCATGGCACCTATATGTAAAGGGATCTAGAAACTCAAAAATGAGTAAAGCAGGGGCCATGCTAACTGGATCTAGAGGAATTTCAACAGAGTACGCACTGAAGTTTGACTTCAAGGCTTCAAACAATGAGACAAAGTATGAGGCCCTTATTACGGGACTACAGTTGGCAAAGGAGTCGGGAGCACCAGACATCAGCATATTCAATGACTCACAACTAGTGGTCAACCAAGTAAACGGCGAGTTCACAGCCAAAGGGGACCGAATGGCCATGTACTTGGGTTAGGACAAGAAATTGTTAAGCAGGTTCAAGAATTACACAATAACGCACATCTTAAGAGAACAGGATGACAAGGCAGACTCATTTGCACATTTAACCACCTCCCCGAAAGCCCACACTCCAAGTTAAACAATAGTGGAGATACTTAAGAAACCCATCATTAGCAAGACTTTGAAGGAAATATTCTCACTATCAGTCCAGGAGCATAGCTGGATGACTAGAATTGTAAAATACAAGTCCACTGGGGAACTTCTGTCAGACAAGGTTCAGGCTTGAGCGATTGTAACGAAAGAAACAAACTTCAGTCTTTGAAATGGACAATTGTACAGGCAGGTCCCCAATTGGCCCAATTTGAAGTGTGTTACAGAGGCAGAGGGACAATATATCTTGGAGGAGGTATATCCATGAACTTGCATTCATCATGTTGGCGCAAGAACATTAGCATACAAGGTCAAGAGATATGGCTTCTGGTGACCAACAATGAAGGCTAACGCATCTGAGCTAGCAACAAAGTACCACGAATGCCAGATATTTTCACACAAGAACCAAGCTCCTACTATACCACTCTCCATCATCGTTAGCCCAGTTCCGTTCGCATAGTGGGGACTCGACCTGATTGGAAAACTCCTAACCTCTAAAGGACAATTCAACTTCATCATTGTCATTGTAGACTACCACACGAAGTACGTTGAGGCGAAAGCGTTGATGTTAGTAACGACTGAGAAGGTCAAGAGCATCATATGGAAGAACCTATTTTGCTGCTATGGATCCTCGTTAACAATCATAACGGACAATGACTCACAGTTTAACAATGACGAGCTAATCAACTAGTGCAAATGGAAGGGAACTACAATGTTGTTCTCTTCACCCTCGCACCCAAAAACAAACGACCAAGTGAAAACAGTGAACACGATAATAAAGAAGGGATTGAAGAAGAAGCTGGGCAATCTCAAAGATGGATTATGGGCTGAGAAGTTATCCGAAATACTCTGGTCTGTCAGAACCACCGCAACAAAGGTAACCGGGGAAACACCATTATGTCTCACCTCAGCCCAAGGATCAAAAGCTCCGACGAGGCCACAAATGGGCAAGGCCTTTGCCTAGACGCAACCTTACTAGAAGAAAGGCATGACGCAGCACACCTATGCAATGTTGAAAACAAGCAAAGAACTGCACACTTGTACAACAAACGCGTCAAGGCCTGGCCCCTACACTTAGGTGACAGGGTTCTAAAAATAGTCACCTGCAAGGTAACCGGTCTCCAACCAAAGAGGGAAGGCCCGTACAAGATAACGGAAGAAATGAAGCCAGACACTTATTACCTTGAAGACATGAATGGAAAGCCCTTACCGCTTCCATGGAATAGCAAAAATCTTCGAAAATACCATCATTGACACCATTGTGTAGATACCCTAACGTAACCAGCTGCACTCACTCTGTGGGGCAGGGTTGTGTTAAGGATTTTTTTTGTAACGGACATTGTCCTTACTTCTTTATTTTGTAAACTGCAGTCAATAAATTGGAGAATTTTTCAGACCATCACATGAGTTAAAATGATAAACGCACTTCTGTTTGATTGATAATTCTGTTTCACTTAACATAAGGGGCACATGTGATTAAGTCTCCTCAAACCATTCATTGAATAAAGACAAAGCACATACGAGCAAATGTAGCAAAAGCAAACGCATAATCAGTCTACACTTAACCAAAAAATACTTGTCTTTAAGTTTATATATAAAAATATCCTACACTTGGACAAATTAACAAAAACAATAACATCTACACTTTCTCCTCATTCTTGGAGCTTGATGCACTAGAACCTGATTCCTCATCCTCATCTCCCTTTGCAGACTCAACGGAAGTCTCATTGCCATCTTCTTCACCCGAGGAATCAATGCTGGTAGTCACCACCTGCCCTTCCATATGCCCCGTCTGGCCACTCTTAGGATGTTTCTGAGCTTTCTCTAATGGAGCCTCCTTGTCCTGAGCATCAACACGGGGACAAGTCTTTTCTTCGGAGTCAGACCTGTCATACGCCAGACCGTGATCCTTAGCATACTTTTTCAGATGAAAGTAATCTGACTCCTTGCAGGCAGTCATCAAGTTAGCCATGACAACTTGACACGCCTGTTCCATTTCTGCAAGTTGTTTAGCCAGAGCATCCGTCGGGGCATTCTCTCGCTCAGTTACATTTGACGCAATCTTTGCCTCCAAGTTAGCCACCTGCAATTTCAGCTCGTTAACTTGCTTTCCAGATAATCGATTGACTCTAAGCTTGCGTCAAAATGCTCTTCCGCTAGCTTCAGCACCACCGCGGCAGACTTCTTCTCCTTCAGAGCTTCCTCCTGAGCTTGCTGCATAAGTTCTTTGCTTTGCTCCCAGCTCTCCACCTCTTTTATGCGGGCATCCCAGGAGAGCAACTTCCGCTTGAGCTGGCGAAGACTCTTCTCATCCTTCCTCGCAGCAGTGAGATGTCGTATCTCACCCTTAGCCAGCATGAGCTCATGTTTTACTCCCACAAGCTTCATCTGCTCGGCATCAGATCCTTGGAGCTTCGTCATAAGGTGGAATCATGAAGAACCTCAGCCATACGGTCAAAGATCCGTTCCTTGTTGCCTTGCAGAATGTTAGCTAGCTGGTGGACCTTGTGAAGAGACTTCGTGTTTTCATCCAGCAAGCAGGACAAATAGTTGTAGAAGTCAAATACAACCCTTATACCGAAAGGCACACCCTCAAGCGGAGATTCAACAGCCACACTGACGGGAGCTCCACCCACAGGCTTAGCCAGTTCAACATGGCCCCTGGCGGAAACAAGCTCCTTACCTTTCTTCTTTTGCTTCCGTTTGAGCTCATCATCCGTTCCACCCCTAGAATAAGGCACGTCATCAGCACAAAGCTCCCCCCCCCTTCATAAGCTTCCTACTATCCACGCGCTTGCGTTTGGGCTTAGACGTTGAGGAGCTGCCACCGGCCTCACCGGGGATGCGCTTGCCAGCTCCCGCCTTCTTCTTCATGACATCGTCTTGCGCTATCCGTCTAGCAAGAACGTGGTCGCTAGCCTCCTTTGGCATTAGCTACTCACTTAACGCTAGAGGATTGAGGATCACCGCATCCGCCAGCCGTTTCAAATGAGCGGTAGGATTGTTGGCTTTGGTAGGCCCAACCGTCTTGGCAGAGATGGCCCCTTGGAAAACTGCATCCATCTTTTTTGTTTTGTTACTAACAAGAATCTTGACTAAATGTAACACGAAAGCACGTCAGAAAGATATACACAGTAATAGAAATAATGTAAAAGCAAGAACAGGAGAATTACGTGGCAACTTTGAAAGTTTGGTAGCTGTTATAACGTCCTAATGAGTAGTCACCCAGACGTCACAAAGTTGTTTCTCCTTCTGGAAGGCGAAACAGATCCTATTCAAGCGCCCATCTTCAATATGCGTTAACGGAAACTCCAGTTTCTCTACAACAACATATAGCCATTAAAGTGGGAATGAGGAACACACTAAGAAAAATGAGACAAGTAATAAACGGCCAAACACACTTATGGGGCAAAACCTAGACGGGACACGGGGTTTCAACCGATCCTCAGACGTAGGAGTCCTCCCAAATTTCCAACTCCCGCCTGCTATGAAAAATCGCTTCTGCCAGCCCGTGCTGGACGTGGGCATACCCATTCGCCATCGAGGCTGTTTGTTCCCCCTCAAGGTAACAGTACTCATGTCACCCTCTCGGTAGGTGTAACCTATGTGGTAGAACTCGTAGATCTCTCCTAACGTATGATATTCACCACTGAAAAAATTAAAGATGTTGAACATAGCCGCTAACACCTTACACATGATGAGAGAATACTGGTTCAGTATAATCCCTAAGCGGGAGAGAACGTATTGGAAGAAGGGATGTAGTGGCAAACGGATCCCCATCCTTAATTATATTTCAGCAACGTAGATATCTCCATCATTCGGATGGGTGCACGGCCACTGCAAACCTTGACAGGGAGGATACAAATCAACGCAGTCAGGTATATCATTATTCGCCGTAACAGCTTTTATCTCGGTGGGCGACATAATGGACTTGGGCTCTTCAACACATTCCTCTTCAGACATAACCCACATCTCTCAGTTACCAACTTATACCTCTTGGGGAAATGAGGGAGGACAAACCATTGTGACGATGGTACGAGACAGACCAACCGTGTATTCACCTATTGGGACGATGCGCCTCCATTTGCGTTCATGACCATCAGGCCAACTCAAGTACTCATCTATGCTAACGCCTGGCATGGTTGAGCTTAAAAAAAATGTCTTCTGTAAAAGAACAAATCATTCGTTAGGCCTGAGGCACCCAATTTGAGCGATCACCCAGACGATAGGCACCTAGCAGACTTGGAGACTGACGACGCACACCCATAATACCGGGTCCATATGAAAGTAAACGCAACAAAGATTGACAAAAAAAAGATTAAAGAAACTTACAAACGGTAGTTGACGTGCGTCGAGCGAGCAAGGCATCCGACAGAGTGAGAGAGAAATCTAGCAGAGCTTTGAGAGCGAGTGAAGCAAATGTGAAAAATGATTTCACACTCCTCCATTATTTATAGGGAGCAAAGGATTTCCCTGAATGCATCATAGCCATTCACGCCAACCAAGGTGAGCCGCAGGATCTCGCCACATGCCCCACTATTTACCACGTGGAGAGACACCTCGGTTAATAAAGCGGCACCATTATTACCCCATCTATTCACAATAACATCATCTGTCATTTCAGAAGTTAAAATTGAAATCTGAACCGACATGTGGTACACATGTAGCCACACAAAAAAACATAACACGTGTGGGCCACGTCCAAAAAAGAAGAAGAGTGAACAACTATAATTTATCCTAACTGACATTGTCAAATGGTACTTGTACAGGTTGCGCATTGGACTAACGGAACATCTGAAGCGAATCTCAGAGTTCCATCCACCTTCAGTCACTTAGTATCTGAAGCGAATCTCAGAACTAACACTGGCGGATTAATCTCCTGATGCAAATCACACCAGAGATTAATCTTATCCAATGGCTTAAGCGAATCCCATCATTGGACTAATGGAACATCTGAAGTGAATCCCAGAGTTCCGTCCACCTTCAGTCACTTAGTATCTAAAGCGAATCCCAGAACTAACACTGACAAATTAATCTATTGACACAAATCACACCAAAGATTAATCTCATCCAATGGCTGAAGTGAATCCCACCATTGGACTAACGGAACATTTGAAGCGAATCCCAGAGTTCCGTCCACCTTCAGTCACTTAGTATCTGAAGCGAATCCCAGAATTAACATTGACGGATTAATCTCCTGACGCAAATCACACCAGAGATTAATCAATTCCAATGGCTGAAGGGAATCCCACCATTGAACTAACAGAACATCTGAAGCGAATCCCAGAGTTCCGTCCGCCTTCAGTCACTTAGTATCTGAAGCAAATCCCAGAACTAACACTGGCGGATTAATCTCCTGACGCAAATCACACCAAAGATTAATCTCATCCAATAGCTGATGCCAATTCCACCATTGGACAATCGTACCCAGACACTCGGGAACTCCAAGGCTCACACTAATCGTTTGTTACTTTAATGCTATATAGGTTGTGCCTCGCCAAAGACACCAGATCTTACTTATGAAGTTGGGGGACTATGGGGTTAGGCAATCGGAACGTCACGTGTTAATCAAGCTTGATTAGGCAATTGCAAACGCAACTCCCCAACCAAGATCGTCATCTAAAGCTCGGGGACTTGGGGGACTTGTTAGTACACCACACTGTACATACTTAATTAAGCATTATTAACGCTAAACATTGGCTTACAGCTCATAATCTAACGGAAGGACTGACCAAAAAGGAACAACTTTGATGAATAGACTTTTCGGAACTGATCAAATCCTGACGAAACACGCGCCCTCCAAACCTAATGGATTAAACAAGTGTTGCAGATAAAGTAAGAAAGACTAATCCCACATCGAACAATAAATGTTCAACCAACCTCCAACCGCCTATTTAAGGTACCATTCATGGCAGGAAGTGAGTAACGCATCTCACGTTAGTACTTTGCTAAAGTTATTATACTTCTGATTCACTGACTTAAACATTAGAGTATCAAAGACAGACCGCCCTATCTCAATCTCTATCGCACTTTCTGAATTACAGTTTGATAGATGAAGTACAGATGAAAGAGAGTTCCGTCAAGAACGATCCTCATAATCATCTTACTATCTATTATCACTTTTCCAAACAAAAACCGGTTAAAACAGGTACCTAAACATTTTCCCTCGGTCTCAGTCTCACTCTCACTATATAGAATTGAAGATGCCAAAGCTTGACCAAGCAAACAATATATGTTTAGATCGACTGGTGGGCCGGTAGGGAATCTTTCATTTGAACAAACAGATACGGCAGAAACGATGAAGATGATGGATTAACAGCAAAAAGATGGACAACACCGATCGACCTTACGTACTTATATATGAATTTTCTATTAATCCACAATGATCGACATTGATAAGACAAAAACGATGGCACGCTCCACAGCTGCCGTCTATTTTAATATTAAAATTCCTATTGGATGGACCAGCTGGCCGGTAAAATGCAGGAGGAATATATATATATATATATATATATATATATATTGCTGCATTCGAAAATGTATATAGTTGCACTTTAATTTGTAGGATAGCAAGGTATATATTGTGGACACCAGCAACCTTTGTTCTTTCCATTCTTTTCATGTGCGCGCAAGAGGCCAAGATATACCCTTGCAATTTTAGGAGCAGCATGCAGCTAGCTATTCAAGTTGAAGCAAGCTTTCTCACCAAACCACCACATGTCAGTCACAATGCACAAATTAAAGATAGATTATTCCCGGCCAAACACTACGACCATCTCTCACTACTGAAGCAATCACTCGTCAGTCGTTTTCGAAATTAAAGGGAAATTTCGTACACATGTTCACGCTATCAAGGGTTTAGCCAAGTAGTCCGATCGATCATGATCCGGTCCCAACAGTTCAAATGAAAAGGACTAATTAAAGTTGATCAAGCTAGATAGTGAGCGAACGAGTAAGCTAGTCTGGAATGCAGATGGAAGAAGAAGCTAGCATTCTTTGGCGCCAAGTCATATTCGATTAGTTGCTCTAAAGTCAAACCAACAACGTACGTTCTTCATTTTGTGCACGTTTGAAACTTGGAAATTGTAAGGTTAAGAAAGTATAAAGAGTATAACGAATCTGTTCTCTTTTGGCTCGATCTTCGATCTATACTATACTATCTAGTCTAGTCGTATGTCTTTTCTCATTAGTCATTACTGTATCTTGTTTTCCAGACCATGATATGATGGCTGCTCCCATGCCAGCACTTTTAATTCTTTGTTTTCTATTCTTTTGCTTGATCAATTTTTAACCCCTGGAGTCCTGTAATGAATATATAAATATTCAAAATTTGAATTAAAGAAAAAAGAAAATGTTGAGTACAAGACTGAAGAGGTCCAGAAGTGAAATGCAACCCAAGATCGTAATGTAGATGCAGGGATGAGGGATGAGGGATGAAGATGAAATTCAAACCAAAGGGAGCTGGCCTGGCATGGATGAAAAAAGAGAAGGTAATTAAAGGAAAAGGAGTGCTTTGGACCGTTTGGTCTCGTTGGAAAAGAAAGGAAAAGGAAACAATAGAAACGTCAAGAAAAAGAAGTCCGTGGTAAGTAGAGTGCGTCTAAGCGAGAAGAAGACCGACCAGGTCCACAAGTCCCACTCGACACGACTCAAACAAACAAACACTAGTTAGATAAATGAATGAGAAAAGAAAAAAAGTGGACAGGGAGCGATGGATTGATTGATTCCTTCCCTAGCTTGTGAGATAGATAACAAGGCAGGCAATCTAGGGCAGATTAGGCAGGTGATTCAGGATTTCATCTGGTCTGGTTCAATGGGAGGAGGAGGAGGAGGTGGAGCTCCGTCAAAGCTGAGAAAAGCAGCGAAGAAGATGATGGTGGCAGCTGCAAATGCCTGCGGCGGTTCCTTCTCCAAGACCAGGAAGCCCCCCTTAGTCGAACCCATTCTTTTCTTCCATAACACAAACACCACCACCACCTCAGCCTCAACCTCCACCTCCACCTCCGTATGTATTCTTAATTATCAATTTCTCAATATTGGGTCAAAAATGTCGGTCTCAGTTATGCAAGACTAGTTCTTTTACTTTGTTTGTCTCTCTTTTTGTGTTTACAGATCCCAGGTTCTACAGGCGTGTCTCCCACGCACTCCAAAAAATTCGAAGAAGAAGAAGAATGTATTGCAAAGGAGGTGGTATCTGCAGTCACCAATTCTAACAATGTGCCTTCTTCTAATAAGGTATACTCATACCAACACCACAATTGTGCTGCTTTTCCTTTTTTTTCCTTCAGCAGTATGTATGTATGTATGCATCATTTCACTTTCTTTCCAGGTTCTATCCAAGTTCACATATATGTACATCAAAATTGTAAAACTAAATACCTGATTCCTCCATCGGGACAGTCCTTTTAACATTTAAATGAATCACTTGTAACATCAATTTTATATGAGGTTTATATCCATATGTATCTTATCTTCTGTGGTAAAGTGTGATTGAAACTGTTTCACAATACATGTCTATTAGTAGCAACTTCATACTAAAATATTTGCTCGAGGCATGGACATTTCCATTTGTTAAAGTTGCAGCTTCAACATTTTCAAGCTTGTAATGGCAATTTTATTTTATTTTAATTTTATCCTGTTGATTGTTGTGGCAGAATTTGTGCGCGATATGTTTAGATCCTCTGAGTTACCATAGCAAGGGAAGGAGCTCCGGACAGGCTATATTTACGGCACAATGCTCTCATGCATTTCACTTTGCCTGCATCTCCTCCAATGTCCACCATGGTAGTGTCACCTGCCCCATCTGCCGCGCCCACTGGACCCAGCTGCCCCGCAATCTTAACCCACCTGGTGGTTCCCTCTCTTGCAACCCAACTGATCCCATCCTCCAAATCCTGGATGACTCTATAGCCACTTTCCGCATCCACAGACGCTCTTTCCTGCACTCTGCTCGCTATGATGATGATGACCCCATTGAGCCTCTTGATCAAATGCCTAATTTCCCTCGCCTCCAATTCTCCTTAGCACCCGTATCACCTAGTACTCCACCCCATAATTTTCAACCATCCTGGTGCACCACACATCCGTATCAGCCGCTACCCCATCACCTAAACTATAGTTCCACATCATTGCTACAATCGCCAACCAGGCCAAAGTCCTATACTACCATGTATGCCTCTTCAGACAGAGCTTATCTTTCGGTGAAATTGGCACACCAGCGAGCAACTGATTTGGTCTTGGTTGCTAGCCCCAATGGGCCACACTTGAGGCTTCTCAAGCAGTGCATGTCATTGGTGGTTTTCTCCCTTAGACCTATCGATCGTTTGGCCATTGTTACTTACTCATCAGCTGCCGCTCGTGTCTTCCCTCTAAGACGCATGACTTCTTACGGTAAGCGAACAGCCCAGCAGGTTATTGACCGCCTATTTTACATGGGTCAAGCAGATCCAGTAGAGGGGCTCAAGAAAGGGATCAAGATCCTTCAAGATCGTGTGTACAAAAATCCAGATTCCAGTATCCTACATCTCTCTGACACCCCAACTCGATCCTACCACGCTGCAATCAGCATGGAATTGCCCATTCCAGTGCATCGTTTTCATGTAGGATTTGGATCTGGCATTTCAAATGGTTTTATCATACATGAATTTGAAGAGTTCCTCCGAAGACTCATAGGCGGTGTTGTTAAAGAAGTCCAGTTGAAGATCAGCACAACAGAGGAAGCAAGCAGTAGGATTGCAAGAATAGGCGAGCTAAGAAATGGAGAAGAAAGAAAAATCTTGGTGGACTTGAGTGTCTGTGGACACATTTGTGTTGGATATAGCTACATTGAGGATGGTGAGAGCGAAGAGCCCATGACAACAGGGGAGACCTTGCTGAGCATAGGAGATGGTAAAAGTAGTAGTAGTAGTAGTAGTAGTAGTAGTAGTAGTAGTATCAATGGTGAAGCTGCTTCTGCTGTTTCAGGGACGAGTGGGAGGCCTAGTAGTGCAGAAGGTTGGGATTACCATGATCCCTATATGGCTAGAAGATGGGCCAAACATTTGCATGGCTATAGATTTTGAATCAAACCCATTTCCAGTCAATCACATTTGATAGAGTAGAATGTAGATATACAAAAAACCAAGCATCATCCTACATACTTTAGGTAGTTTAGGATCATTGTGAGATTTATGCTTGATCTTTCCTACCAATATTGGAAGTCCCTTTTCACATATTCACTTCAATCGTACACAAGAAAACCAATGGAAAATGGAAAACGCAGATAAATAAATAAATAATTGATATGGGTTTGGGTTTGGGCCGTGGGTCGGGCCGCCCGCCCAAGTGACAAAAAGAATGGTTGAGAATTGGGGAAGACTCACTCGAGTAGACTAGGACTTGTGAGGCAGCAGAGAAAAGACGAATGGAATCCATGAAACAAAAGGCTCAGAGCTCTGGGTGAGTGAGTGACCAGCGACCCAATTATGGCTGCAATTACCGAGACGCCATAGAAGCAGCTAGCAAACAAAACAAATGAAGTGAAGACTATTGTGAAGTGGTAAGCTTAATTGTGCTGTCGCTAAGCTAAAAAGGCAGGTGAGAGATGTTTCCTCGACTTATTCAGCAGCAGGCAGATATGCAGCAGAGTCAGAGAGCAGAGCCTTGCCTGGTGTTGACATCCGATCCCAAACCTCGTCTCCGGTGGACTGCTGACCTTCACGACCGATTTGTTGACGCTGTCACTCAGCTCGGTGGCTCCGCTAGTCTGTTCTCTTTCTCTTTTTTCTCTTCACTAGTTATTTTGTGGGTTGCTGTCTGACCCAAAGGCCAGGCCAGGCCAGTCTTGAATTGAATTGATTTGTATGTATGTATCTATTGCAGAAGCTACGCCAAAGGCAATTTTGCGAACCATGAATGTCAAGGGGCTCACACTTTTTCATTTAAAGAGTCATCTGCAGGTTTTTTTCTTTCTTTCTTTTTTGTTTTCCTGTATATTTCCATCATCATACTCTCTGCCTGGACTCACTAACTTATTCTTGATCCCCTTGCATTGCAGAAGTACAGGCTTGGCAAGCAATCAGGAAAGGATATGGATGGCCTATGCAAAGATGGTACCTTTTCCTACAACTCTCTCTCTCCCCCACTCTTTGTGTACAATAGGTGCGAAAAATGATACTTCTTTTTTTCTTCCTATCCTATCCTGTGATGATTAGAAGATTGTTTGCTCATGTGAAACCATATTAGATGATGAAGGGCAATAGTATCTCGTTAAGTATCCATTTCAAAGCCATATGGAAGGGTGTCTTTATGATTAAAATGTTTAAATTTTATGCTGACTTCTTGTGCCAATCGTTGCGAGGAATGTCAGCTTCGTATCTTCTTGAAAGCCCTGGTACGGGTAATTCTTCGCCAAATTTGCCTACTTCTGTTATGAATGAGTAAGTTTACACTGCTTCAGAACCTTCTTAATGATCAAATCATTTAATTGACATTCATTTTTGCATTAAAATGCTGGGTTTTACAAAGTTATCATGTTTAGGGGTTATGAAGTCAAAGAGGCTTTACGAGTGCAGATGGAAGTGCAAAGTAAATTACATGTGCAAGTTGAGGTAAAGTAACATTATTTGTATTAAATGTATATGTATTTATGTGTTTGTATTCCACTCTTCTGGATTCCTTGAAGAATTGCTTCAAAGTCTACTTACGTATTTGTGTTTTTGTGCTATTCTTTAGTTTTTCCTTATAATCAATGGCAATTTTGAACCGCATACTGTTAGTTCATTTGCCTAGTTAGTGACTTTGTGACTTTGCTTTTGATACAACATTTGCATTCAAGTAGTTGATAGGTTGAAGTGTTGAGTTCACCATCATGAGACTTGGTATCTGCATCATGAGACTTAACTTGTTTCTATAACTGTAGGCTGAGAAGCACTTGCTGATTCGCCAGGATGCAGAACGAAGGTATATGGCCATGCTTGAGAGGGCTTGTAAAATGCTTGCTGATCAGTTTATTGGAGGTTCAGTCATTGATACTGGCGGCCATAAAGGTCATGAATTGGGGAATAAGATTCTAAAAAGTTCCTCCCTCGACCCACTTGGCTTCTACTCGTTACAGTCCTCAAATGTGGCTGGAGTTCATGGTCCGGAAGAAGAAGTGCTAACTAGTGTCCGTCCCCAAAGAGCTGATTGTTCCACTGAAAGTTGCCTCACATCACATGAGAGTCCTGGAGGACTGACTTTAGATGGATCTCCGAGTGCATCTCTAATTTGGAGTGAAGCCAAGGTGAGAACCCAAGAGATTAATGTAGCCCCAGTTGACACTCATGTGATTACTAGGTACGGCATATAGGGGCTGAAACTTGTGTGTTTTATTGTTTGATTATCTCAGTGATCAGAACGAGATCATTATGTTATCTCTGCATTACAGTAACTCAAAAAAAATGTAAAATTTTCATTTTCTTCCTGTCCATATCTAGTTGGCATGAACTGGGAAGTGGCAACTAGGCCTGCCAACCCTCAAGCTGTAAATTCATTAATTAAACTCGAACTGATTATCATGTTGCTGCTGCTGAAAGTTGCATCGTATCTATGCAGTGTTCTCCATTTGTGTATTCTCTGCATAGTGCATTACACACAGGTTGCACTTGGGATTTGCAAGGCTTTTGGAATTTAATTCTTATAAGTAGGGGTGGAATTCGGGCGGTTTGGTTCGGTTTTTGATAAAAACCAAAACCAAACCATAAGAATTTCTTCGGTTCGGTTTTTCAATTTTCGACAATAAAAACCAAGCCATTCGGTTCGGTTTGGTTCGGTTAAAAATTTCGATTTTTTTCGGTTTTTTTCTTCTTCAAATTATGAACAAACTTTACACAAAAAAATCCCTAATAAATAGGAGAAAATCAATTACTTTCAACTTGTAAGACATTAACAAATAACAATAGCATAGCAATCCAAACATCAAATTCAAATTTTCAAGTTACATCATCAATTCCAAGTTTCTAACATCAAAGAAAACATTCCGCAAATAATATTTGTAGTTCAGTTTCAAGTTTTTCAACAGTCCATAAAGCAAACAGTCCAAAAATTAAGAAAATAGCAAAAAAATAGCAAATTGATGCAAAATCTCAACAAAGTTCTAGTAGCATTTTACTTCAATTTCCAGCACTATTTGATGAAAATTCCAGCAGCTGATCTCAGCATAAGGCAGTTTGCACTTTGCTTCAATAAAAACCCTATTTTGATTTTTGACAATTTTCTCTTTAAGTTTTTAAATCAAAACGACATTGTTTTTCCTATTCACTCCAAAACGACACCGTTTCATATATGTTCGGTTTTTTTCGGTTTTTTCGGTTCGGATTTTTTCGGATTCGGATTTTTTCGATTTTAGTTCCGGTTCGGCTCAGTTTTTTTTTCGATTTTCGGTTCGGAAGTCCCACCCCTACTTATTAGTAACTCTGTTGGACACGTCCGCCATATACATAAGCTGTGATGAGAATAATAATACAGTAGTAGTCATTTTGTAAGCAGAAAACAAGAATTGGAAGATGACAAAGTTGCCGGAACAAAAAGTCTTGTTTGGACAACACAGACAGACGGACGGACGGAATATTATCGAGAAGATTCCACCACCGAGGCCGGTTCTCTTGTTTCTCATTTCATTTTCATGGTGATAACTCTTTTGTCTACCAAGTGTTGTTTTACACCGTTGCAAATGAATAGTATTATTGACTATTTGACTATTGCGATGAGAAATGGAGCAAAAAGAGATAATTGCACTCCATTTGGTCCGCGAGATGAAACGCTGAGCAGCTTAAATAAAATAAAAGCCCCTTCCTTCCTTGCTTTGCTCTGCCTCGTCCTCGTTCAATAGCATCGGTTTCCTTGTTTCTCGGGGCAGTCTCGTCTCGTCTCGTCTCGTCTCGTCTCGTCTCGTCTCGTCTAGTCTCGTCTCGTCTCTCTCTCTCTCTCTCTACTATCTGTAGTTGGAATCGAGCTGCTCGTGCTGGGTACGTACACCTTTCCGATTTTGCTTTATCTCATCTTGCCTCTGTTTGACCTTCATTCGTCAAACCCTAATCTTTTCTCGAACAGTCGGTTTACAAAGGTGTTGAATTTTCCGATTAGCTTGATCTTTGCCTATTATATACAGACAGCATTCCACGTTTTGATTCCAATGCTGGACATGATGATTTAGGGAACAAAAAAGGTTTAAATTTTTTCTAATTCTTTTCATCTTAAACTTCCAAGTTTCAAACTTTCATCTGAATTCTTCAACTACCTATGATATTGTTCATCTGATTGATTGATGCGCTCTGGTAATTTAGATTCTTTGTAGTAATTAGTAACAAGAGATGGATGAGTTCTAAACATTTTGATTGTGTTGATTTCCCTTTTATATAGGTAAATGACAAATGTATCAACAAAATGGTGCTCCTAGTTTAGGCTTAATCCATGGTCAATATTTGGACTCTGCCACCAATACAATGGACAATGTCAATGGAGGGAACAGTCCCAGTAACTCTAACCTTGCCTCAAAGCAGCGATTGCGTTGGACACATGAACTTCATGAACGCTTTGTCGATGCTGTGGCACAACTCGGTGGCCCAGATCGTGAGTCACTTCTACTGCTATCATGCTTTTAATTTTGTTCTTGATTATTAAGTTGGGGCCCTCATCAAGACTGGGAACTGACTTGAATGTTGTATGCATATGAAATCTTTTCTCTACTTTTTTTTTATCATGTATAGACAATGGATTATACGAGTGTTTCTATAGATGCTCAGAATAAGATGGAATTGAATTATATGCTCAGAGCTTTATTGATCTCAATAGATTTGATATTTCGTTCATGATTAAAAGACCTAGATATGGTGCATTACTCTTTACTTCAGTTTAGATATATGTCAACCTTTAAACGTGGGATATGATGTGTATTCACAAGAGGAGTTCTAATTTCTGTGTCGAAACTTTTCTAGGTGCCACACCCAAAGGTGTTTTGAGAGTGATGGGTGTACAAGGTTTAACCATATACCATGTAAAGAGCCATTTACAGGTAGGCAAAAGTTATGTTTGTCCGAAGATATCTATTGCTTTTGTTCTGTTTTGTTTTGATTTTCTTTTTCCCTTTCTACTTTTGGTGGGTGTGAGATGGATTGATGCAAGATAAAGTTCTCATTGGATTTTCATTATTGTCACTTGTTTGATGCCTCCAGAAATATCGACTTGCAAAGTATCTACCCGACTCCTCATCTGATGGTAGGTGTATGCTTGTATTTTATTATTTTATGTATTGATTATGCCAGGCATGTTGCCTATAGTGATGCACATAAAAGATGTATCATTATATGAAACTTCATTACGCGTCATGATTCTTTTCAAAATGTTAATGCAAGGGGGAAAAGCTGACAAGAAGGAACCTGGGGACATGCTTTCCAATGTGGATGGTTCATCGTAAGTGATCTGCTTGTCATACACTAACTATTTTATTTCACTGTATCATATCAGACTGTTTCTTTCACAAATTTGAATTAGCTTAAGAAGATATAAGCACGCTTGCAACACATAACTAATAGTTATCAGGCATCTGGGTTCAGGAATAAATGTGTACATTTGAATGTGTTTCCTTCCGTCTGATACTCACAAAGTACGCATGAGACTATTTTAATTATGTTCACAATTTACATAGCTGTTGACTGATTGATGTAATGAAGTACGTAATCTTTCTGTTTGCAGTGGAATGCAAATCACGGAAGCACTAAAGCTGCAGATGGAGGTACAGAAGCGACTGCATGAACAATTAGAGGTACGCTTTCTCGACAGATATGGCTTTCAGTAAATTAGTACATGTGGAGGGTGGGGATGGGGGTGGGGGTGCGGGATGAGAGGAGCAAAGGAGTGCCTTGTTGAGCCAGCATTTTACGAGCTGTAATTCATAATTCTCATAGTTTCGTAATCCACAACAGGTGCAGAGACAGCTACAGTTACGAATAGAAGCACAAGGTAAATACTTGAAGAAAATTATTGAAGAGCAACAGCGACTTAGTGGAGTTCTTTCTGAAGCACCTGGTCCTGTGAACTCTTCCTGTGCACCCGGTGAGAATTTCCCAGAAACTGACAAGGTTGACCCAACAACCCCTGCCCCAACCTCTGAGTGTCCCATTCAAGACAAGACTATCAAAGAATGCACACCAGCAAAGAGCCTTTCTGTCGATGAATCTTGCTCATCTCGTCATGATGAACCATCAACTCCATATTCTGGTTGTCATGTTATATCTCCGACTGAAAGCCCAAATGCAGAGAGAGCAACGAAGAAGCAAATGTTGAGCATGGGTGAAGCATTTTCTAATCCAGAAGCAGTGCTTACGGATCAAATATTGGAGTCCAGCTTAAACTCTTCTTACTAGCAACTGCCTAGCATTTTCTTGCCCCTGGAGCAGTCTAATCCGACATCTGGGATTTCCGTCAGGAATGTTGATTTGGAACATGTTGCTAGGGAGTGAGGGAAATGTAGTTGGTGTTCAGGACTTCAGTAGGGTTTTCATGTCACTTTAATCAGGGGTGAAAGAATATGGTGTCGAGGATTATTTTTAAACAGGGGTTGTGGAGTACTTCCCTGCGATGCTAGTAAACTAATGCATGTTCATCATTGTCCCTAATTGCTTGTATACATCCCAGTTCCTTGTGGCCAAATTTCTCAAATCTGTCCTTTTGGGGCAAAAATTGTTATATTTTGTTTCACTTTCTTACTTGAGTGCAATGACTGATGCCGCACCCGTATTTAACTATTTATTTGTTAAGGGTGGGTGGGTGGGGATCAACTGATCGTAATCATGTTCTCCTGAATCAATACCTGGTAAATAATAGCATATGTAATGAACAAAAACGAGGCCATATGTACCCACAACTTCAGGTGTTGACTGGTTTTTACTTGCGAGAAGAAAAAATGTGGTAATTGATCGAGAAATCTAATTTCAAATGATTAATTCTAGATAAGATGGAACTCCATCCATCAAAAGGTTATAATCATCAAAGTTGCTAACAATTGTTGTAGTACAGGTAACTGATCAAATGTGATGCCCCCGATGGTTTACTCGCTTCAGGATGCAAAGACGCAATCGTTTGCCAAGGGCCTCTAACTTTTCAAATTTCTCACTTCTGGGCTTCTTCGGAGCAATTGGTACTTTCTTCTTTTTCTTCAGCTCGGTCTTTAGGTCCGGTGAGTTTTGTTGCTCACACTGAGGGGATGTTGTATCCACCTTCTACAATCAAAAGGGCAAACTTAAAATCATGTAGGCAAACTCAAACGCTAGTGAAGAAGAAATACAGTATATATAGCATAAAGAACAGCTTAGTGAGATGAATCTCATCAACATGCAGTATATGTTCAGCCATATCTTGCCCCCTGAGAAGCCCCAAGACTGGCAGAGAAGAGAAGGCGTATCATTATAGAATACACTGATTGTACTTAAAAAGGAACCAAGGTTTTGAGTAACTCAACCAAAAACCCATCTATATAATCCACCAGCATTTATCAACAAGTTTGCACAAGGTAGCTGAAAAGATATGCTAACTAAAAACTGAAAATAGACTAAAAAGATCAGTGAGAAAAATGAGTGTTTATGCCTATTATACGTCTGGAGTTCTAGTGGTATTTCTCTTTGATGCTTGACCAGTCTGGAGTTCAAATCACCCTCTCACATCAAAGAATCCTACAATTAATTTAAATATATAAGTCAATCAGAGAAAGAGAGACCTGATGATTATTAACAACAGCTGTGCAATCAGAAGATTCTTCGTCACTGCCTCCTAATGAAGAACATCTTCCCCAACTCTCTCTATTTGAGCTTGTATATGAACAGCACTCTTCATTCTGACCAATTGGTCTATCCTGTAAAAAACATGTACCAAAATTTAAGAGCACCTGTAATCATTCATCACGGTCAATGCAACGACGACGTAGTCCCATGCTTTACACCCTTGTGGTCCTAGTCTGGGGTTTGCTATGTTTGTAGGGTGGGAGAAAATTTCTGGGTATATATTTGACAAAAGAGAAAAAATAAAAAAAGACAGAAACAATCAAGTCAGCCGAAAACCAACTTCCACTGTGATACTTGACCTTAGTTCAAAACAAACAAAACTTAACTACTTCCAGACTGTAAGGATGGTACATATTTTAATAACCTTTAGATTTGCTGTATTGTTACAGTTAAGTATGGCATCTTCATCTTGCACAGAGTCCTGCGTTACCAATGAAAAATATGTCGTGTAATGATTTTGTAAAAAAAAATGCAGGGACACATAGGGAAGAAGAAAAAAAACTACAAAAGAGAAACATACTACTACATTAGTCATTGGTGCGATTTCAGAAAGAAGGTCTCCCACAGATTTTTGGGTCGCAATTGCAGCAGGAGCATAAGAAGAACTTGCAGCATCAGTGCCAGCAGTATGAACGCCACTAATTATCTTATATAACAGGGCCTGAAAATCAAGGGATACAAGCAAAATTAAAGCAACAAGGAATATCTACTAAGAAACCCACATTAATTATGCATCAGAATCAAGGCAAATAACTTACTCACACCAATCACTAATAATTATCTTATATTACGATATATAATGTGAAAGTCGGCCATTTCGATCCCTATATTTGTTTTCTTTTGAAAATGAACCATCCAAATATCATGAATTCAATGCATGACCCAAATAACAGTAGTGCATGCCCTTTGGCTACAAAGTATCAACTCAGTACATCAATCAAGGATTGTATAAAGGAATAGGTCCAAAGGATTGGAATTCTTAATATCATGTGTGGAAGAGAAATCACCTCATCCAAACCAGCACCTTTCAAGTCCTCCAGATCATAATATTTCTCTGGTTTAGATGAATGAGAAGAAGATATTTGTGGGGGATGGAGAACATTGTAAAAGAAAATTGAAACTGAATCATAATAAAACTGTGGCCGAGAGGAGTTGTGATCACCATCAAAATAAATAATATTTTTGCCCCCCTGCAAAGAATCAAAGATATGGTTAGTTCTAAATACTCACCTGTGCAAATGTATCATTTTGATGAAACTATAATATCATTAATGAAGACAATACAGCATAGGACTTGTAGATGAGGTCAGAATGGCTGGTTTGGATGAACTTGTCGTCCTTAGCATGTCCAAATAAAGCAGGAATGAATGTTTTGGGTGCAACCTGCCAGTACACAACTGCTTATACTCAGTCATATATTACATATGTTATCGATTTTTACACTACTGACTTAACAACTAAGATTTTTGAATTGAAAGAGAGATATGGAGGGTAAGCCCATCTATATTAAATAAGTAATGAACCTAGAATAACCTGTAAGCAATTAAGATCCATGATATCAAACTTTGCCTTCTTCTCAATTATCCGGCGCATGTATTGTACAGCCATCTTAACCTAATCGAAGAGGAAGTAGGGGTCAACAAACATAAATATGATGTAGTGTAATATATACATTAAGTTCACCGATCAGATCAAGTAGGATTCCCCATTTACATAGAGTACTGAGAGAAATATAATGATTACCAAATAAATGTTATGCTTCTCTACATGTTTATCTGTGTGAGTGAAGAGAGAGAAAGAGAACATGTACTGTGAATTTAGGAAGCCGGATCTTGTACACATCCACCAACTCCATCATTAGAACATACAGATTTGAAAAGGCACTATCCAATACCATTCCAGCTATGGAAGGGTCTTCTGCTCCATAAAGAAGACTGCATGACATGTATGATAGTTAATTATGACAGCAGTTTCAGAAACACTCTTATGCACAAGCAAAGCATATAAGCAGGTATTTTCTTTTCAAAAAAAAAGGTTTTGTTATGCTTAAAGTGTTCATGTATTTGTTCTTTTTAAGTTTTCCTTCTATTAGGTAGTTAGTGTTATTTACAATGTGGACTTCTCTATCTTTTGGGGACAATTCATCGCGTGTATTCATTAGTTTTGTTAGAATTCAAAATCGGCTTTCTGTTCTTTTTAATCGAAGTATGTATGCTATCAAAGAAACAAAGTAATGATAAGAAACAGTAAGATATAGGTACCAAGTGACTGCCCCCATTGATCGCCCCCATAGACCTATTTGCGAGATCTGTTTGTTGCTTCTTAGATATGAAACCACGATCTTGAGGTCATCTCTCTAACACAGATGAAAGCAAAGATTACAAACTCCATAGACAAAAAGTAAGTAATAATAATAAAGGCTGATTACAGTTTGCACCCTCCAAGTATGGACATTGATTAAAGAGTCCCAAAATCTCCAGAAAGTTTACAAGAAGTATTCTGTACTCCATTTGTGGGAGGTGGGAACGTAAGTTTGAGACAGTTTTCCTTAATGTACGAACTCAAGGGGGAAAGCTTTGATGACATATAAAGCCAGGACATATTTATGAGGCAACTTTGATCTTTTGTAGTTATTGAATATCTCCAAAACAATCATAGGTAAAAGATTGGTTTTGTTACATTGAGGATGAAAATGAAAACGGAACTCTTCGAACAACTGGGTGCTGTTTGTAATCACTAATGATAAATGATGCAATATACCTCATGCCAACCAAGGCTGACATAGTCACCATCAGATAAACCTGAGCCGGAAAAATCAAGAGTGAAAATGGTGATGTTTGATGGAAGAAGAATTACAGCAGCTTCATTTGCATCTGCCCTGCATCCACTGCATCGCAGTTGAGAGTAAGTTGTAAGCTTTTAAGGAAAGAAATTCGTCTGGTACGCAATAATGGCAAAGTAGTCACTGCATATGGGAATGATATAGAGATTTTTCTTTATTAGAAGGAAACTCTCACTACAATAACCACGACCTACCTGTTTCCATGGCAGTATACAACACAAGGTAGAGAAGAATCCTCTGGGAAAACTGATGGAAGATAATGACTACACTGCAATGTATGGCCTCTAGCATTCCTAAGCTGCAATTTGCAATTATACGAGAACATCATAATCTAGCATGCTCAGAAACCAAAATGCATTTGCAAAAATTAAAAAGGAAAAAGGAAAAGAAAAATGCAATATCCTGGTAACTGGTGTCCATACTTGCCTCCAAGTCTTGTCGTATGTATGCTCTGCCTGCAAGAGTAAAATCCCTTTCCCACAGATATTGATCTGGGTTATACTCTGCCCTGTACCAGATGCGCAAAGAATCATTGACAATATAGTCAAATAAATGATATATAAAAATGAAAATTACCTTGAGCCAATTCCAAAAGTCACATTTGATAATGGGAAAGAAAGAAGTAAAATTGGAAACGACACAATGATATAGTAGCTGTCTGGTGAAGATACTATGCATGTTTCTTGTTTGTTCTAGTAAGATCAGAAGTACTAACTAAAATGCAGATATCTTTTGGTATTAGCTACTAGCTGAGATACATACCTGGGAGGGCGAATCACAAAATTAATGAATTGATCAATCATCTTGCTGCTTTCAGAAGTCCCTCACAGCTACAGCAGCAGCAGCTACCCCGCCCCATATACCACTTTAAGATTCACTGAGAACACAAAAGCTAATATTAATAAGACAATTCTCTTGGTGCACAATCCTAACCTAAAAAGTGCAACTCTTTTTAACTTAAGAAGACTACTCAAACACGAGAGAGAGAGAGAGAGAGAGAGAGAGAGAGAGAGAGAGAGAGGCCCAGAAATCAAGACTAACCTCAATTCCAGATCTCCAATCAACTCAATCTTTTCGTACAATGGCGATAAAAGAGCGAACCTCTTTACCAGGGTACTTAACAACTCCCAATCCCCCCCCCCCCCCCCGTCGGCAAACAACAACGAACCTTCAAAGTTCAGACTTGACAAACTAATTGCAGCTTTACACTTAGCAGTGAGATAAAGAGAGACAACGCCAGATATCAGAAATCAAATTTTAATCACTAGCCATTTTCGACTTTATTTGTTTTCTTTTACTTAATTTTTTTTTTCTATCATCAAATGAAATACACTTTATTAATCAAATGGAACAACCGTTACACAAGAGACGTCCTGAGGAATCGAGAGAATTGACTACTGCCAGACTAATGTAGAAAACTAAACTAGTTCACGAACAAATGTTCATAAATAAATACCAAGTGATCAGGACATGCCTCTCACAGCCAAGACGAATACCAACACAGATAAACTAATATAATGTTTGCCTAACAAACCACACATTACTCCTGGGCATTGTCAGGATACTACACGGCCATAGTGACCAGGTTCTCGCTGGCTGCCTGGTCTGGAGAAGACTCCGCCCATGTTGTCTCTAAAGTCAGAACAGCCTCACTTACAGTAACCACTTTCTTACTAATCACTCGCTTCTTACGAACCTTAGTCGAAGCTGCAACAGTCGCGGAGCCATCTCCCTCTTGACCGACCGTTGTATCCTCCTTAACCTTGTTCTTCGATCCTACCCGGCGACCCCTCTTCTTCTTTATTGGAGACACCTTGATGTGTCCAAACTTGTCCGTAAGAGACAAGTATAGGGCAGTTAGCAAAGCCTCACCTTCAGAGGGAGACCGAGGCCGAGTTGTCCTATGGTAGACTTTAAGCGACCTCGATAAGGACTGAGGAGGGTTCTCGGCTTCCTTACATTTGACTCTGAGAACCAGTCGTGCCTTGTCGGAGAACCGAACACCAGGTGTAGTCTTCTTTGGAGATTGGAATTGAAAGAGAAATCCCCTAGTTAGAGAGCAAGAGCTGAAGCCGTGATTCCTGGGAAAGACAGAGTCAAGCCATGGTTGGAGCCAGATCTCCCAGTCAAGCTCAATGTACCTGTGGAGGAAAAAAACTTAGGCAGATCAAGATTCCTAGTCGCCCTAGGACTTCTGGTTTGACAGGGGTTCCCCTCCAGATTTGTCGAGAGACTAACAACCCCAACACTGATGGTTTTCTTCCCCTTCGGGCTAGGGATGAAGTGCTGCCATTGCTTCTTCCGCCACTGACATGTCAGGCGGGCCTCCATAAATGGTGTGCTCGAAAATCCCACATGTCCTATAGTATCCATAAAGTCGATCATACTTGTAACAAATGGAAGTGACGATGCCATCAAAATTGAAAACCTCTAGAGGGAAGGCTTGCTTGACAGGTTTCTGAATATCATGCCAGATTCAGGCACAGACTCATTTACCACTCTGGATGCCGGGTTCATCCAATCGGACGACTTCCCCTAGTGTGGTAGCGATGTATCCCATCGTTGTTACTATTTATAGACGAGGCGGGAGTCCCATCACCTTGACCCACACCGGTAGGCGGTCCAGCACCACCTTCCCCACATTGCCGACGTCGTCGTGGGGGCTGAGAACCAAGTTAGACTTGCCGTAGAACCACGACCCCTCACGCAAGATTCGATCACGCTTGGCCTTGGCATCAAACGCAAATACATACCGATCCTCATGTTGCCAGATCAATAACCGTTTCCTTAGGTCCCAAACTCCGGCGATAGTGCCCATGAACGCCTTAGGGCTCAGATCCTTCCTCGTTGACAGTAAACGGCCTACTACATAGTACTTAGTATTTCCTGCATCCTTGACGCTGAAAGATATTTTTCCATGTTCCTAGTCCGCGATGGCAACCGCAAATCTTCTGGTGACACCATAGGAGGCCACAGGGTGCTAGCACTGCAAGAAAGAGTTGCGGCGCTTCTAGGGTTTTTTGTCTGATTTATAAATTTTTGTCCAATTTTGGACGAGAGTAGGGAGTATTAGGATTTAAACCATGCTCATCAGTGGATAGTTCAACACTTTGACCATGGAGCAACCCCAATTCTCAATGGACTATTTAGAGAAAATTCTCTTCAAATAGGGAGTATTGGGATTCGAACCTGGTTCGTCAATGGATAAATTCAACGCCTTGACCAACGGAGCAACCCCAACACTCAATTTTTCTTTTGGTTTTTGTTATACGTGAAACGAAAGGTAGATACTTTATAATACATTTCACTGCTAAACAAACTACTATGCATTATCCAACGTGAACTTGATATAAGATCAAACTCATCACTACCAAAATCCCTAATATAGATCAAAGTAAATTAACTAACAAGCACTAAGACATGCAATTATGACATGTTATGTTATTTCCTCGAAAGTATATTACAAAAGATATTAATAAAGATAAGCCAAGGGAGTATCTTAAAGACGATATCGCACATTAGTGTCTTAGATCCTTAAAATATAAGACATCATTATAAATAGATAAATTACAAATCTAGAATAGCTTAGGGTCCAAAAGAAATTCTAGCCTAAAAGCCTAAAGAAACAAGAGCTCATAGAAAACCCAAGTAAAATGGCCCAACAAGACCTCCAGCCAGATGCGAAACAACACCGTCGCACTATAAAAACGAGCTGCGATCTTCACTTTGACCCACCTCCCAAAATGTCGTCCAAGGACACCACCATGTCCTTCTGTCACGACTCACCACCGTAATATTGTCGAGTTTAGCGATTTAAAAAAATAGTATTATCTCTAAAATATTTTCTTTTCACTTGTTTGAGATAGTATTATCTCTAATATATCCATTTCGTTACAAAAAAGAAAAGAGTACTGATTTTATAGAATAATAAATTTTGAAAAAAGGGGTTGATTTGTCGTTCGGAAAAGGTCACATTGGGGGTGAAAAAGTAGGGAAAATGACATAGGAAGAGGAAATAGAGGGAGTTTTGGTGAAAAAAGTAACATAAAAATAAGAAATAGTGGAAAAGTCATCACCGGAGTGGGAACTGGAGAAGAGAGAGTCCTGTTCTATGTGATTTGTGCCGAGAAAATCGAAAAGGACAACGAAAACGAAGAGGAAAAGAGAGCGAGCGAGATGCACGATGGACAACATCAGTTGATGGCGATGCATATATCACCGGCGACTCCGACGACGGAGCAGCAGGCTGCCGGAGTTGGCATTCTCCTCCAGATTATGATGCTCGTCCTCTCCTTCGTCCTAGGTCATGTTCTTCGCCGCCACAAATTCTATTACTTACCTGAGGCCAGCGCTTCCCTTTTGATAGGTAAATTCATGCTTCTTCTTCTTCTTCTTCTTCTTCTTCTTCTTCTATGATGATCCATCTTCTTCTTCTTCTGATCGTTGGTTGTTTGGTTCGTCTTCTCTAGGTCTTATTGTTGGTGGACTCGCTAACGTCTCCGACACCGAAACCAGCATCAGGTTTCTTTTCTTACCTCTTATCAAATACAATTATTCCATACAATTCATAGAGAATTAACCTCTTCTTCTGTTCTTTCTCAGGGCCTGGTTCAATTTTCACGAGGAATTCTTCTTCCTCTTCCTCTTACCTCCTATCATATTATATCCAAACCCTTACTTTGTTTATCATTCATTTATTTATTTAATTGCTTATAACACCATCATATTATTAGTATTGGTTTTCCTTGACACTTGTGTTCTCACTCAGTCCGGCTTCAGCCTCTCGCCTGTAAGTTCTACACTTGTTGTTTTGTGTCTCTGCATTGATAGTGCATATGCTAGCTAGCTCTGACTGAAATGCTAAGTCTCTATAATTCTCAGAAACCTTTCTTCTCTAACTTTGGAGCCATTGTCACTTTCGCTATTCTTGGAACCTTTATTGCCTCCGTTGTAACCGGTGTTCTAGTGTAAGTTTCTGTTCTTTTTCATTCATAGCCACATTGCTCTTATAGACTCAACTCTAACCACTTCTTCCTGTTCCTGTTGTTGTTGCTGTTGTAGTTACCTTGGTGGTCTCATGTACCTCACCTACAGACTTCCGTTCGTGGAGTGCTTGATGTTTGGTGCTCTTATATCAGCAACTGATCCAGTCACTGTATTGTCCATCTTTCAGGTCATTTTTTTCGCTCTACTTCATTCTGTCACAATTTGAATTATTTGATGATATGGTTTTCCATTTCCATTTCACAGCACAGCACCCTCACCCAAGAAAGATCATGTAATATATGAAATCGTTTCTTGAGAAGAATTTTTTAGTCTATTTCTCTTCTACTGGAAAGTCATGCTCATTAGTCATTATTGTTCTGGGGTTGCACCGTTACATGTCTCAGTCCTAGGCTACACCTCGCATGTCCCAGCGAACACTGGTCTTCGTGTGGTTTATGTAGTTGGAACAGTGCATAACTGTTTCTGGATATATTCATCATCAAACCTGCTGAATATGGTCAATGTTCCAATTTTTTCAAGTATTGAGGCGTCATGATTGATTGTGCATTGAACATATCTTAGTATCTAGATTTCTTCCCATTCTTATACTCCATATTTAAAATTAATGCTGAAATTTTTGGATGACATTGATTGCAGGAGCTAGGCACAGATATGAACTTGTATGCCCTGGTGTTTGGGGAATCTGTGTTGAATGATGCGGTCAGTTTTCATCGCTGTGTATTTTTAACACAAGTTGATGCTGTATCATTTGTATAAAGATCAACTGTTTTTACCGGATTAAATTGATCCCCTTTGTCATGCACATTCGACAGATGGCAATTTCTTTGTACAGGTATCCAGACTAGATTATTCTTGTACCCAACATGTGAATATGTTTGAAGTTCAGGCCTAACTCACTCAGAGTGTTTTTCTATCCAGGACAATGTCCCTGGTCAGGAGTCATGCATCATCTGGAGAAAACTTCTTCATGGTTATCGTTAGGTTTCTTGAGACCTTTGTGGGTTCAATGTCTGCAGGTCAGAGTAGTAATTTTATTTTTGAGTCCTACTATGTTTGTTACTTATCACAAATAAATATCGAAAGACATATTCTTGTCTGATTGTCAACTTATTGCTATCACACTAAGCTTACAACCTGTAGCTATCTCCTATCTGGGGGTTTATAAATGGTATGGACTATTATTATTCATTAGGCTGATTGTCAATTCATTGCTATTACTCTAAGCTTAATGCTGAAGCTATTCCCTATGTGAGGTTTTATAAGTGGCATGGACTATTGATGTTCATGGACTAACATATCATGTCTATTAAAAACAGATCGTACTTGACATTTTTGGATGTTGCAATTCGAATTAGAATATTTATTGATATCATATATATTGTACTATAGATGGTGCATGAGACATTTAGGGGTTGCATCACATACTAAAAGTGCTAATGAACCCTCATTCAGAGTAGTCAGGTCCATGATAATATAAATCAATCTAAGTAAATAAAGGTTTATATTCAGTGAATATACAGCCTTCGGTCAACAGCATTAAGGCCCCCACACCCTTCCTTTTGAAGTTGCTTGTCATCTATCACTGTTTCCATGTTTATATATATTTTTTCTTCTTCTTGTTTCTAATTTCTTATGCATATATGTTGCTTTGCAGGTGTTGGAGTTGGATTTACTTCTGCTTTGATATCCTTTTGTTCCATTACTCTTTTATTACTTTATCAGTGCTTTGAATAAGCTACCGTTGGAAGATTGTTTTGTGAAACCTTAATTTCTGAGAACCTTTTTAAGTATGCAGGGTTGGATATTGACAAGTGAGTGCCAATGTTTTACCAACTTTTGCCAACCTGGCTTAATTTTTACTTATCATGGCAATAACATTCCTGTCTTGTATCTTTGCAGTCATCAGAATTTGGAGTGCTGCCTTTTTGTTCTTTTCCCATACTTCTCGTAAGTGATTTTTCTTTCATTACCTGCGTATTTTTAATTTTAAGGATTTCTGTGCTCTCATATGGAAGTTGATGTCATACTATCATATCATTTGTGTAGGTACATGCTTGCAGAAGGTCTTGGGCTCTCTGGTATCGTGTCAATATTGTTCACAGGAATGGTAAATGAAAGTAAATATTTTCTGCTTTAATCACATATCCCCAAGTTGAAGCTCTATCATGAATGGACTTCTCTTCTTTCAGGTCATGAAGCATTATACGTATTCAAATTTATCAGAAAACTCTCAACGATTTGTTTCGGCCTTTTTCCATCTGATATCATCACTAGCCGAGACATTTGTGTAAGAGAGCTCCTTTGTCCCCTGTCATACAAAATAGGCAAAATAGCTTAAATGGTCATTAATCTTTGCCCAAAACAACAGTTTGGTAACTATCGTATGACATATGTCAAAATGGTCACTCCCGTTAATGTTTCATTTTCAAATTGGTCATTCGAGCTCAAATGTCCGTTAAAAAAAGAATATTCCATTCATTTTTAGGGGTATTTTTGTCTTTTTATCCTCATTTGACAAAAAATTTATTTATTAATTACACTTCTTAGATTGAGTTAATCAGTCGCGGCAACTGAATTAGTCAGTCGCGGAAACTGAGTTTGCCACTCGCGTATTTACAACCCAATCTGAAAATTACTTTGGGTATTTACAACCCAATCTCCGGCCGAAACCGAAGCGAACCACGGCCATAATTTTCCTGCGCTTGTCAAGCAAACCCTGCAAGAACTTGCCCATCCTCACCATCAAGCTCACAATCTTCTTCTCCAATCCCGTTACATCCATTCACTGCAAACAACTCCACACCTTCCTTAATCACATCCTGCAAATTTCGAGCCTCCGCTTGGTTCACCACATCTTCGCCGTAGAACCTCTTCCCCACAATCAACATCGTCATCACATTGAACGCCGACTCTATTGCACTAAATTTGAAATTAAAATCAAAACCCCTAAATTTAACCCATATTCTAATGTCTAGGGTTCTAACCTACTCGGGTGAGATGGAGGAAGGGGCATTGGCGGCGATAGAGGGTGAATGGGAAGGAGGGGTCGGCAAAAGAGGAGTCACGATAGTTGAGGCAGAGTTAGGGTTGGCTCCGGTGAGGTCAAGCGAGGCGAGATCCTTGTTGCAGCGCGGCGACGATTCGCGGCTAGAATGGAGCGAGGAGATATTCATAAGGCGACAAGCACCAAAGACAGCGAGGATGAGGCGTCGACAGCGAGGACAGTGGGATGCTACGGGGTCGCAGTAGAGGTGCATGCCGGAGTCGGGATACCACTGTCGAGATTTTGTTCTTTAGAGAGAGTAATAATGGTATTATTGTAAATAAAAGAATTTGACAAATAGAAAGACAAATTTATCCCTTATAAGACATATATTTTAACGTCTCAGTTAACGGAGTGACCATTTTGATATACTTTGAGAAAAGACGAGTGACTATTTTGACATATGTCATTCGATAGTGACCAAACTGTCGTTTTGGGCAAAGATTAGTGACCATTTAAGCTATTTTGCCTACAAAATAATTAATCTAATCTTGCACGTATCACCTTTCCTGCTTGTCTTGATAGCAAACATCTCTCTTGCAGATTTATATACATGGGCTTTGACATTGCCATGGAAAAGCATAGCTGGTCACATGTTGGATTCATTTTTTTCTCAATTGTATCCTTGCATAAAAATAGTCAATTTTTTTAAAAAGTTTTCGTATAATCTATCAACCAAAACTTCTACGTTATCCTTAACTTCGTGTATGATTGCCTTAGATATTCATTGTAGTTGCAAGGTATGCCTTAGTATCTTTGAAATATCAAGCTGCATCGTGAAAATTTCTTATTCAATCACCATCGTTAACTTCGTTTGTACTTGGTATAACCATGTCACTCTACTATGCTGTGCAATTATTGAATGTTCCACATGATATTTTGCAGGGCAGCTAATGTTTTCTCGTGTGCATATTTGGTCAACTTGTCTCGACCTGCACATAGACAGATACCAGTAAAACATCAGAAAGCGCTTTGGTACAGTGGTAAGATTAGCAGAGATTCCTTGCGATTCTTGTTGCTGTGTTTTTTTTACTCTTACAATGAATATTGGTATGCATAGGACTTAGAGGAGCCATGGCTTTTGCCCTCGCTCTGCAATCAGTTCATGATCTTCCAGAGGGACATGGTCAGACTATATTCACTGCAACTACTGCGATAGTTGTTTTGACGGTACGCAAATTGATTATTGTCCTTATTATAGAATGTTCTAGATGATGGGCGAATTCAATACCTGGTTTCCCTGATATAGAGCCTCCTTCTTATAGTAGCCTTGATTTCTGAACTGAATCTTTTTCCACCATCATGTCACTAATTTGACACCTTTGACTTAATTAATAGTAATAGGCATAAATTGTTTGCTCCATTGTGACAAAAACTGAATCTCTTGTGGTGAGTTTATATCCGTTGATTGTTGTCTCCATAATTTACACTTGAAGTTGTGTGTTTTCTAATGTCTGTTAAAATAGGGGAGCTAAATATTGTTTGCAAAAGAAAAAGTAAAATCTGTTCTTAATGAAACAGAAAAAGAAAAATGTGTTTAAGAATCCCTGTCTCCTACACAATTGGATGCCATTAGAAGTATTTTGTTGAGTCTCTTGAATGATTCTAACCTTTGTGATTAAATCTTTAGGTATTATTAATTGGAGGTTCAACCGGTACAATGCTGGAAGCTTTAGATGTTGTAGGTGATGTCCATGACGCTCCATTGGGTGAAGTAAGTTCTCAAAACTCCCCCCCACCCCACACCCCCCACCTGACAGTAAAAGTGTTATTTCTGTACCACTTCTAGCTGGTAATTGTTAGATAATATATTTTCCCCATGTTTTAATTAGTAGAGAAGTTTGGAGTGTGGTTTCTTACTTACACTGCCTCAGAAAGTGCTACCATTGTGCCTAAATTCAGCATTTTGGAACCATATTCAAAAGCTCCTTGTAAATCACCTTTCAATTTAATGATACAGTCAACAAGTCCACCTTATTCAGTATATCATTCAGAATTGGTAGCATCACGCGGTTGAATTATGATTGTTAATCAGTTTTCATGTTTAATGGTGATCTAGTGACTCTACAAAGCTTACTATTCTGGATTTGTATATATTTTCTCAGAGCTTTGAAGGGAACCATGGCTACATGGCTCCTTCTTATGATGACGAGGAAGAATCATCAGGAAACAGGATAAAGATGAAATTCAAGGAATTCCACAAGAGGTAACATTCGATTGTTAAATTGTAATCATGGAGGAACCTTGCTTTATCTTTATTCACTTTCTAAGTATCTATTTTTACATCCTGCAGTGCCGCTTCATTCACAGCTTTGGATCGAAACTACCTAACCCCATTCTTTACAAGTCAGAATGGTGATGAAGCAGAAGAGTTTGGTAAGATCAACTTTATAGGATATCATGTTAATTTGAGGGTCTGCCATAAGGAGATCTGACATCATCAATGACCTGCGTTCATTTTCTTTTTCATCTTTCATTGCCTTAGGAATACAGTCCTTTTACACTTTCAATTTTTCTATATCTTCTTAACAGATGAGCCAGTGTCTAGCACTACAAGAGCGGTTGGCAGTTTCCATGGTCATGGCTAATACTCAAGGAAGAAGCAAAAGATTGGGAGATGGAATCTACTTTGTATATATATATATATATATATATATATGGAATTGCGTCTTAAAACAGGCTTCTTAGGAATGACACAAATGAGGGGATTGGTTTCACCTTTGTGCGACGCGATAGTCTCCTGCATAGTGTACTACAGTTAGGTCTCTAATATATTATTTTTTTTTTTATTTTTTTTATATTTTTTTTGGGGGGGGGGGGGGGGGAGGGGGGGTGGTTGGTGGTGTGGTGGTGTATTTGTACCTAATTTTTGCTCATGGACTGCTTTTACAAATCAAAGCCTGGTGCAGTTACCTGAGGGCATTGGTACTTGGACAATGTATGGCTCCAAACTGAAATAGAAGACTTCTATTCTACTTTGTACTATGAGTTATTCTCCGATTGGCAACTAGCAATCCGCATAGGTAAGATTGAAACTTGAACAGTTGACCCTGAGTTAACAAATCAAGGTTTTAAGTGTCGTGGGCGGAGAGGTTGATAAGGGGAACTGCAGGTGGTGTATGTATGTAGGGAGGGCTTCAAGTGTGTTAACACTTGAAAGGACAACCATATTGTTTGGAACTTGAAAGGAAGGACGGGCTTCTAGCTCTGTAGATATTGTATGCTCCTCCACGACTTGGACGTGAAATGAGCGCATTGTCCGACATTACCCAAACCAACCATCAACGACGCTGGATCACACACTGCGAGACCCGTCAAGGGCCCTATTTTCATTATAAAATAGTGTCTTATGATTATACTATTCCACGACTTTGGATGGCACGGGGGTCTCGATTTTGAAATTTTGAAGCCAACGGCTACCCACTCCCAAATTGGGCTCTCGCACCTGATAGCTGCTCTCTCCTCAGTCTCACTCTCTCGAATCTGAGATAGAGCTCGGCAAGCAAGCTCGTTCTCTCCCTCCCTTGTAATTCTTCATTCCCTGCCAGAATTCGCACCCGTCGCTGGCTCTCTCTCTCTCACATACACCCTCAAAGCCTCAACCAGTATCGGAGAGAAATCGTCCCCATCCCCAATTCTGCTGTAATCGAGACTTGGAACTGAGGTAATAAATTTCGTTCTGAGATCGAGCTAAACCCTGTACATGTAAATTTCAAGTGCCCCGTGCATCATCATCAACTTGAGAGAACATGGATCAATTGATGGGAGCTCAGCCTCAGCGGCGGCCGAGGGTTAGGGAGGTGAGCTCTAGGTTCATGTCTCCTCCTGTGGCGGCCTCCTCCTCTTCAGGTGGTGATCTGTCTCATTCCTTTCCTACCAGATCACCTCTTCCTAAACATCACGCTACCCCGAGTGTTGCAGAAAGACGGAGGCATTTGGACTTGGAGCCATTACGCTGCTCTTCTTCTGATGAGAACAGGCCCAACCGCCCTGAGTCCCCTCTCCCACCACCACTACCAAATCAAAATCAAAAGCGCACTGGGGCTAGTACCATCGCAAATCTGAAGCCTCTCAGGGAGCGAAAAGGAGGAAGCAATGGTTTTAGCACACCTTCCAGACCTGACTCACCGGTGATGGTGACCGCTAGTCTCGATAGGACTTGTTCCTCAAGATACAAGCAGAGGACGCCAGCTGCTAAGCTCTTGCAATGTAGCGGCATGTCACCTACCACTAGCGCTGATGTCCGCTCTTCCATGCCTGAGACCGACAAAATTTGTAACAGGGCTGTCAATCGTTCTCTCAACTTGCCACTGTCAAATGCTGCTCTGCCCCCAGTCCCACCCTGTGCTGCTCCAGAAATTAGGAAAGCAAAGAAAGTTTCCAGTCTCCGTGAAGATGCACATTCCCTCAGATTGCTTGAAAATCGCTATCTGCAGTGGAGATATGCCAATGCAAAAGCACAGGCTTCCTTGCTAGCTCAGCAGAGAGAGACCGAGGTATTTAAATTAAGTTGCCTCTTCCTTGTCAATGACTCTCTTCACTTCTAATACAACTAGTCAGGCTAATTTTTTTTCCTTTACTTACTTGCAGACAAGACTTTATTCCCTCGCAATGAAGATACCAGAACTATATGATTCTGTCAAGCAGAAACGGATAGAGCTTGACAATTTACAAAGAACAAAGACTTTACTGACAATTCTTGAAGCTCAGGTAATGGCTATTATTGTTTTTTGATTTTGATGATTTGATTATAGTCTTGGTGACCTCATGCTAGATCATATCATTCCCATTTTTTGTTCTTTCCTTTTTCTGTGGATGTTCCTAAGATTGAAAAGTTAGATTCTGAGCTCTAAGGGAGTAGGGATCTTGTGAGTTCATCAACTCCTTTTGCAAGTGTCAGATAATGTAGTCCACTGGCAGTATTATTGCACAAGATAGTTAGTTATCATAAACAATCCTTGGATCATTCCTTGCCAACTTAATGTCCTTTTCTAATGGGTGCTGTGTGTAAATTTGTCTGCCTTTTGATTAACTTTTCGAGTTGCATTGCACGGCTGAGGTATCAAGATGTTGATTTGTATTTTCATCTTTCTGCTCTTTACCTGCTACATGGGACTGTAAGTGAGGGCAGTGTTATCTGGATATGCATTGAGGGCAGTACTTATGTCTTCTTGTTTTCTCGACAAAACTCACTTCCAGTTTTGTGTTGGGATACCATTTCTTTTAGTGTACTAGTTACCACACAAGGTACCTTTAGCATGCAGGATAAACAAATATAATTAGCGTGCGGTCTAACATACATATTCCACTGCACTCAATGGTGTTCGTAACTTACATATTATACTGGACAATTTTTATAGATTCCATATTTGGAGCAGTGGTGTGCACTTGAAGAGGATTATTCAATCTCTCTGGAGGAAGCAACTCGAGCTCTATTGAATGCATCACTTCGGCTTCCAATCAGTGCCAGTGTTCAGGTATAATGTCCTTGTTTAGTTATACACTTATAGCTGTTTAAGTTATGTTTCTTATATTGCTCCACACTTGGGCTTCCAATCAGGTTTCTAGTATAATATCCTGTTTTAGTTCTATACTAATAGCTGTTTAAGTTATGTTTCTTATATTGCTCTACATATGTTGTTCTTTTACACCGAAAGTAAAACTGACATGAAAATTACTCTGTAGGCTAATAAACAAGAGCTGGAGCAGGCACTGCACTCAGCAATAGAATTGATGGAGATAATAGTTTTGCATGTTCAGCAATCTATGCCGAAGGTAAAAAGAGTAGGACGAGGCATATACTCGGTCAACCAAGCGGATATATCTCATAGGAAGCCAGTTTGAACACTTTCATAATGTCAATTTACACTCCAAACAATAATTAACATTTTCCTACACATCCTCTTAATCTTAGAACTTTTATTATGTATTTTTCTACACTGTACCGGGAAGGGTAGTACAGAAAAGTAGTGTAGTCATGTTTGATGAATGCTTATTGTGTATTCAGCAACTATGCATATCACTCTCCCGGACTAAAGTTTATGAATGCTTTTCTGAATCAGGCAGAGGAGACGGAACATTTGATTACAGAACTGGCAAGGGTGATAGGTGGAGAAAGAGCTCTCATTGAAGAATGTGGAAATCTGTTGTCAAAGACATATATCACGCAGGTTTGCCACAGCTAACTCTGTTTACTATTCAGTCTTGTATAATAGGCTATGACATTGTGAAATTCGTATTGACAAAATTTGGTTTGATTTCAGGTGGAGGAGTGTACTTTAAGGGGCCATATAATCCAGTTGAAGCAATCTTGCTGTCCCTGAGAATAATTTCTTTTGTAAAAGTGTGAGGAAATGACTCAGGATATCAAGAATTGTCATATCTGCTAGCTAGCTAGGAGATTAGTGTGTGATTAGCAGCGTATACATAGGTGATTTTTTTATTCAAAACACAAGCGAAGTCCCGGATTATCATTTTTCTACTTTTACGTTTCCTTGCAAGTGAGTTTTATTTTTATTTTTACTGTGCTCGACTAGCTACATGTTCTGCCAGGAAATGAAAGCACAGATTTATGTGCTACTAATTGATTTCATTTTCTAAAACAAATGATAAAATGATTAAAGTGAAAATATGAAAATGAAAACAAATGAAACAATCCACCAAGAAAATAACAAATGATTTTTCAGAAAAAAGAAAAAGAAAAAGAAAAACAAGAAGAGAGAGAGCAAATGTGTGTATAGGCCAGGTAACTGGTAGAGGTGAGAGAGTGAGAGGGGGAGAGGAGAACCACACAAGCGCAGCTCTGGGCCTCAGAGGCAGGCAGTATGAATGCACTCACTCTCTGTATCCATAATAATAATAATATCAGCAGTCTATTCTCGGCGAAGCCCCCCAATTTGTTTTCAGGTCATCGCGGCAGCAGAAACCCTCCTCGTACTAGTAGAATTAGGCTGTCGTCTCTGGCAATTGAGGAGGTTGCTGCTGATTCTGAGCAAACGTCACCTTCATCTGTTGCTCGCCGTCTCATTCTGCTTCGTCACGCCAAGAGTTCCTGGGAAGACCCTTCGCTAAAAGACCATGATCGACCCCTCAGTGTCAAAGGACGATCCGATGCCGTCAAAATCTCTCTTAGGCTCCAAGAGTTGGGCTGGATTCCTCAGCTGATTTTATCCAGGTATTATTGCTACTGAATTGCTAACTACGTAGTGATTTACATTTGCTATTATTGCCCTTTTTCTAAAAGGAAATAGGATAATTGAATTTCTTAGCTAGCTGTTGCTGTTGTTGTTATTGTTTGGGGTGGGTGGGTGCAGCAATGCTTTGCGAACGAGGGAGACTCTGATGATAATGCAGCAACAAGTTCGAACCTTCTTGGAGGCTGAGGTGCATTACTTTCCCAGTTTTTATTCCATTGCAGCCATGGATGGCCAGACTGCTGATCACCTTCAACATATTATCTGTAACTATTCAAACGATGGCATACTCACCGTCATGTAAGAACACTACCAATCAATCAATCAATCTTCTTTATTTGTTACTTCATACCCCACACAATACACATAATATTGACGATTTCAGTTACAAGATTACAAGATTTTGTTTTGCTGTCTCTTGTCATAAGCCTATAGATATATGTTTGAGTGCAAATAATGTTAGCGATTCAAAAGAATCAAACATTACATATGGATATACTTGTGACTTGGAATGTCTGAGGGAGGTTTCCTCCCTTTTTGAATAAAAAAAATAAAATAAGAGAAATTACTTTCATTTGTAATATTATCGTAAATGTTGCAACTTGCAGGTGTATGGGACATAATAGGGGTTGGGAGGAGGCAGCATCAATGTTGACCGGTGCCTCCATAGAACTGAAAGCTTGCAATGCTGCTTTGCTTGAATCTACCGGTAAATCTTGGGATGAGGTTGGGATTTTTTTTAACTTGTCTAATTTGCTTTTGGCGTTGTCTCCTAGGAACTTAAATTTTCTCATGTACATCTCTTTTTCCTGATTGAGTGTGTTCTGATTATATTTGTTCATCTATCCACTCGTGTATTTCATTGAATGGAACTACTAGCTAGTGTCATTGTTTTTTTTGGGTTCAATTCTTTTAATTGTCTTTTTTCTTTCTTTCTGAAATCATGCCTTCTTATTGCAGGCATTTGCTTTGGCAGGACCTGGAGGGTGGAAACTGCAGGGCATTGTGAAACCAAGTTAGCATATAACAGTCACAATTTAGGACAAAGTAGAAATGACGGATACTAGTTGAAAATTGAAGCGTTGCACGGTGGGTAGCATCTGTAATTCTGTAGTAGAAGATTTATACTGATGCATGATCTGATACGCTATAGGAAGTTACCCATGGTTGGTTTTAAGAAGCAGAAGTGACATAGTCTTCCTTCATTATTGTCACAGTTGTTGTAGGTATATGTTTTTATGTGTTACTGACAGATTACTTAAGTCTCTTTTTGTTCAATATAAGGAATGTATATGAGGATCCGCAATGCAATGCAATGTCGAGGTATTGCATTGTTACTTTGTTAGTTTTTCATCGTTTGGTCTCTGATTGGGCTGTTAGTTTTTGTTTCTTCATTTATGTTGTTTTGTGTTACTAATAAGTCCATAGCAATACTAGTTGAGGAGGCTAGTGTGTGCATTCTGTGTATAGTTTGCCTCTTGGTTTGCCTATATTTTTCAGAATGAGGAGCTGATGCCTAGCCTTATTGTCTAGCTGTGAATGAGTTCTTGTGGGTGTTAGAATGAAGCTGTCCTTTTTACCTAGTCGGACGAGGAGAATACAGAGG